>JAZDVW010001483.1:775000-1239572 GCA_037367395.1 Lithobates pipiens | reverse complement strand
CATGTAAATTGGCAGAGGGAAAGAGCCAACATTCATACGGACTCAAGATATGCTTTCAGCGTTGCCCATGATTTTGGTGTTATCTGGAAGGACAGAGGGTTCCTGACATCTGAAGGAACACCTGTGAAACATAGCTCAGCCATCAAGGACTTGATGGACGCCCTGCTTTTCCCAACCAAAGTGACTATTCTAAAAGTAAAGCACAAGACAAACTCAACTCGAAGGAAGCTTGAGGCAATCTAGCCGATTCAGCTGCCAAACAGACAGCCAGTGGTTCACGGGAAGTGGACAGCAGGGTGGTAGAAGAAGACCACTCCATTCTTATCCTACAGACTCTGCTGGTAGACAGAGTTTATCTGAAATAATTACAGGAAGCAGCAAGTCCGGATGAGAAGGAAAGCTGGAAACGGAGAGGTGGAACTCTCAGAGATGGACTATTCGAGTGCAACAAGAAGCCTTGTCTACCCAGGAGTATGTACCCAGCCATGGTGCAATGGGCAAATGAAGCTGCCCACTTGACAAAGACTCTTATGAACTTATGAGTTACTTATGAGTTACTCCATTGACCAACAACACTATCTGCGACAAATGTAACCCAGAACGTACAGAAAAGGCACAGAAGAAGCGCCTGCCAAAAGCTCTATACCTCTTCCAGAGGATACAAATTGATCACTCCCAAATGCCAAGGGAGTGACAGATTTGAATACGCCCTAGTGGATGTGGACATGACTGCCAGGACCACAGCTAAGGAACTACTGAGTGAGATAGTATGTAGATTTGAGGTCCCAGAGGTGATAGAGAGCGATCAGGCCCAGGCTTCACAGCAACCCTTACAAAAGAGATTTGGGCAGCACTGGGGGTTCAGTTGGCTCTACACACTCCTTACCACCCTAAAAGTAGTGGGAAGGTAGAAAGGATGAAAGGGACACTAGAAAAATAGGATGTTAAAGATGGCCCAAAAGACTAACATGAGTCGGCCAGACAGTTTGCCCATTGCCCTGTTCAGTGTCAGACACACACCCCAGGGGAAACATGCCCTATCCTCTTATGAAATGTTGTTTGGTTCAGCCCCCAGACTTGGCTGTTACTTTCCCCAACAGTTACAGTTGCAATCTGATTTGTTGACTAATTATGTAACCGCATTATTACGAGAATTAACCCAAATGCATGTCCAGGTGTTTTCTTCCATTCCAGATCCTGAATTAGATACAGGAACACACCAACTACTGCCTGGAGATTGGGGGCTGGTAAATACATTTGTGAGAAAACATTCTCTTCAACCCAGATATGATGGTTCATTCCAAGTTTTGCTGACCACAGCCACCTCCGTTGAATTGGCCGGGAAGAACACCTGAATACACGCTTCCCACTGCAAGAAAGCTCCAACCCCCGAGGGCAAGATCCCGCCCACTTTATGATGACCATGCTGCATATCCTTTTTCTGTTTGGTCTAGGGGGGAGGCCCAAGAGGTGGCCATCACAAAAAAAAGATAATATAATTACATTTTGGGTATAACTCTTCAGGTACACATGTGACCACCTTTACCTTTGATTACTGTGACATAGTACCTTGTCCGTTTGACACTTTCATGGTAATGCCATTGGTACAGTGACATCCCTGATGGTAATGATATATATGTGTGTTTTACGGACAGTTACTGGGGCCAGAACTGTGGTTCCTGGGAGGGACAGTGGGTTGGAATATAGGACCAGATTAGAGGGTATCTGGACCGGTAAAAGTGCCCTTGCAAAGGTCATTATGCCCCTCCATATCCTAGCAGAAGATACTGCTGATACATACACTGACCCAGCACACAGTCAGAGGAGGAAGTGAGCAGTTCTCTCCGGAAGCTTTGACCCTCATGTGTACATAGATGTTATAGGAGTTCCAAGGGGGGTCCCTGATGAATTCAAAGCCAGGGATCAGGTAAAAGCTGGTTTTGAGTCTTTGATCCCCATAATAACTGTGAACAAGAATGTAGATTGGATCAATTACATAAACTATAACCAACAAAGATTCGTGAATTACACTAAAGATGCCCTCCAGGGAATTGCTGACCAGTTAGCCCCCACTTCCTACATGACATTCCAGAACCGGATGGCCTTAGACATGGTGTTAGCTGAGAAAGGAGGTGTCTGTAAAATGATAGAAAAAACGGGAACCTGTTGCACCTACATTCCTGATAATACTGGCCCAAATGGTAAAGTAACTTTAGCTATAAAGAAATTAGACGATTTGTCAGTTGAAAAAGAACTCCGTTATTACAGACCCATGGGATAAATATTTTAGCTGGATGAGTGGGTGGCAAAAAGTGCTTGCCCAGATAGGGGTAACAGTATTAATAATCCTGTTTTTTTAGCCCTGATTGTATGTTGTATTCTACCTTTCGTAAAGAAGTTAATGAGCAAGGCTGTAGACAACAGCCCACCTACATTTCTCCACCAAGAAGAAGATGACCCTCTTATGATGGAGGATGACAAACCCTTCACTCCTCTACAGTCACTCCCTGTCCATAATCTCACAATCCTATAGGGTTATAGGGATAGATAGCACCTGATTGCCCTTCTCCAGCTGTATCAAGGGGGGTAGTGAACTAGTTGCTGCCTAACTCTATATACAGCTTAAAAAGAGTTGCTGAGGAGAATGGGCCAGGTGAGGAGGACCTTTAGATGAGGGACAGAAGAAAATATCCATTTTAGGGTGGACTGTGAAGGAATCTAATGTACATAATGATAATCAGAAAAATGTCTATTTGCTTATGTGTATACATGTTTCTATGCTCCTTACTTATTATGTAGTATACAGATTGGCTCTCTGTTCGGAAGTTTAAAATGGTGCCTGTACCCTACATCCCACACGTTAGAAGAATGCATTTGAGATAAGAGAACAAGCTTCAACTGAACTTCAAGCATCAAGTTTCTCCATTTCTCTTGTATTTTAACCAATAAGATGTACCAATTAGACTGACATAGCAATGACGTATCTTTTTGTATAAAATATTAACACCGCACCCACGAATAAATCAGAAGTTAGAAGTAGCCGAGCTGAACACGTCTCAGAGAATACTTTTTAATTGGAAATAGCAGCAGATAATCTCAAACTAGTTTGTAGTTCTTATCCATTTCACAGATGTTCCTGCTGGAGCACTTCTTTGACAAGCTGTCCCCAGAAGTCAGAGAGTGGGTCCAGGACCGAAAACCTTTCACCTTGCCTGAAGCATCTCGCCTAGGCAGACGAATACACTGACACCCGCAAACTGGATAACCCTGTGGTCAAGACAACAGCTCGGGTGGATTATCGATGAGTGGCACCCCGCCAGCTGGTTCCTACCAACCATAGTCATACCGTCCTACAGCACCACCTCCAGCGGCCACTTATTCTCAGCAGCCCATGTTCAACTCCCAGGACTACTCACAAAAAGGTATGAGCTTCGTGTTCGACTCGAACAAATACGTTCGACTCAAACATCGGCTGTTCGCCCGTTCGGTGAATTCCAAACGTTTGGGTCGCAGTGCATTTCTGGCTCATGATTGGCCAAGCATGCACTGTGACCCCGCATGCTTGGCCAATCACAGCGCCAGCAGCGAGGAGAGCCATGATTGGCCACAGGCAGGATGCCTGCGGCCAATCAAAGCTCAGGCTGTGTAGTACACGCCCCACACTATATAAGGCCACCAGCGTGGCGGCCTTGTGTAGTGTGTTGGCGTCTGTAGGAGTTAGTGGGTGTTCCGTGTACCTTCAACGCGATTTTGCATTCTTGCTCTTCTGTAGTGGTTGTTGTCTGCGTGCTCTGAACCCAGTATACACCGCTATATCCACCTATATAGCTAACTATCTTGCTCTTTTTTAATAGAGCTTGCAGTCAGTTGTAGGAGATTGTGCGTGCTGTCTGCATGCTCTGAACCCAGTATATACTGCTATATCCACCTACATAGCTAACTATCTTGCTCTTTTTAAATAGAGCTTGCAGTCAGTTGTAGGAGATTGTGCATGCTGTCTGTGTGCTCTGAACCCAGCATACACCGCTATATCCACTTATATAGCTAGCTATCTTGCTCGCTTTAAATAGAGCTTGCAGTCAGTTGTAGGAGATTGTGCGTGCTGTCTGCGTGCTCTGAACCCAGTATACACCACTAAATCCACCTATATAGCTAACTATCTTGCTCTTTTTTGATAGAGCTTGCAGTCAGTTGTAGGAGATTGTGCGTGCTGTCTGCGTGCTCTGAACCCAGTATACACCACTATATCCACTTATATAGCTAGCTATCTTGCTCTTTTTAAATAGACAACAATGGCATGTAATTACAATTCTTGATATAATCGTTCACAGCAGGGCGCTCCAGCGCCCACCAAGAGTCACTTTGAGGGCTTACAATGTTGTGGCAAAATCAACACCTTGTTCCGCCATTTCTGCAGAGAATATAGGGCAGGCCCCTACTTTGAAACATCCAACTTACAAACATCTCCTACTTGCAAACGGAAGGAGACAACAGCAAGTGAGATGAAAAAAGATGGACGGCAAAACAAATTATACAGGGGTGATAACTCTTTCCTATGTTTTCCAAAAAGCTTAAAAATAGATTTTTTGACTGGAGCTACACTTTAAAAATGTACCAGTTGAAAATTACAAACAGATTCTACTTAACACAACAAACCTACACAGTCCCTGTCTTGTTTGCACCGCCTGTATACTGCTGTTCTGAGTATATAGGGCCTGGGGGCCACACGTATTTCCTTTTTTTAATATGGGTACGGGGTTCCCCTTAATATCCGTACAAGACCCAAAGGGGCTGGTAATGGGCAGGGAGGGCTACCCATGCCATTTTTCTCAATGATTTTCAACCATATTGCAGGAACCAGATATAACATTAAAACCGCAAGCAGTTTTAAATGACGTTATTTCCGTTAAATGTCATTTTGTGCAGGGACTGTTCTAAACACAGGAAACATGTGGCACTTCACAGGCATACTATAGACACCCCCAGGCACGATATTTAAAGGAATATTTCACTTTTTTTTTCACTTTAATCGTCATTAAAATCAGTGCTCCTGCCAAAACGGCCATTTTTAAAAACATTTTAGGCATTGACCCATGTCCCCTGGGGCAGGAGCCAGGTCCCCAAACCTTTTTTAGGACAGTATCTTGCATATTAGCAGTTAAAATTAGCACTTTTAATTTTGAACGTTCGAGTCCCATAGATTTCAATGGGGTTCTAACATTCGTACGAATTTGGGGTCCGTTCGAAAGTTCTGGTGCGAACCGAACCGGGGGGTGTTCGGCTCATCCCTACTCCCAACCCATCAGGTGTTTCGGGTGTAAACAGCTAGGGCACAAAAAGACAGATTGTCTGTTGAATCCAGCCAGGCAGTCCCAGTCATGGAGAAAGCCAGCAGGGGGAATCCCCGCACATCCATGCCTGCGGCTCACTGCATTGAGGAGGAAGAACATTGGGGCATCCTGCAGGAGGCTGATCCAGTACAAGCAGCTAACCAGGACAACAGGCAGTAACACAGGCAGACTGTCCGGGTTAATGGAAAGGTAGCCAATGACCTACGTGATACTGGTGCCACCATGACCCTACTACAGAAGAACCTCATTCCAGAGAGCCAATACAGAGGAGACACTGTAGCTGTAAGGGTAGCAGGAGGCACCGTTTTCCGGCTACCCGTTGCCCATGTTCACCTGGATTGGGGGGTTGGTTCGGGACACGTGAATGTGGGGGTGATGAAAGATTTGCCAGTGGATGCACTACTGGGGAATTATTTGACCCCCCTTGTTTCTGATTACGCCCTGATGGGCCCCGCTGAAGCCAACCCAGTGACTATCTGTGCCCAGACCCGTACTGTTGGAACCAGTCCGCTTGCTGCTGAGACCCAGGTAAGACTAAATTCTCAGACATGTACCTTAGATCAGGCTTGCCTAGGCTGGGATACCCCAGAGGCATTCGGGAGGGAAACCTGGGAGGACCTGTCCTTACACAAGTATAGGGCTAAGGCAGATACTCAGGAAAGGGGAATAGATGGGGAACTTTATGAATGGGTGGGGGATAGACTGTATAGGATCCCTAAGCCATCCCCAAGAAATAAAGCCCCTTCGCAGAAACAACAGCTGGTGGTACCTAAGAAATACCAGCTGGAGATTCTGTGAATCGGGCATGGTGTACCACTAGCAGCACATCTAGGGTCCTATCGCACAGCCCATAGAATTATTCAGAATTTCTTCTGGCCCAATTTTAACCAGGATGTGCGACAGTACTGCAAAACATGTGACACATGTCAATGGGTAGGTAAGTGGGGGGACCACCCTAAGGCCAGACTTGTGTCCATGCCTATTATTGGGGAGCACTTTTACAGCATAGCCGTTGACATTGTGGGTCTATTGGCCAGGCCTAGTCTATCCAGGAAGAAGTATATTCTCACCGTGGTGGACTACGCCACCCATTACCCAGAGGCAGTAGCTATATCCAACATTGAAGCAGAGACAGTAGCTGATGCCCCGGTTAAGATATTTACTAGAGTGGGGTTCCCTAAGGAGATTCTCTCTGACCAGGGAACCCAGTTTACCGCTGTGATCACCCAGCAGTTGTGGAAGGTGTGCAATATTAAGCCCTTGCTAAGCTCACCTTACCACCCCCAGACTAATGGCCTCTGCGAGCGCTTTAACGGGACCCTCAAGCAAATGCTGAGGACCTTTTTGGATGCTAGCAAAGACTAAGAGAGATTCCTGCCTCACCTGTTATTTGCATAAAAAGAGGTACCCCAGGAATCTACTACCCTCAAGCAAATGCTGAGGACCTTTTTGGATGCTAGCAAAGACTAAGAGAGATTCCTGCCTAACCTGTTATTTGCATAAAAAGAGGTACCCCAGGAATCTACTGGGTTCTCTCCCTTCGAGTTACTCTATGGGAGAAGGGTCTGCAGACCCCTGAATCTCATTAGAGGACACTGGGAGGGAGAGACAGAGCAGGAGGGGACCCCCATAGTGCCCTATGTTCTGGAACTCAGGGACCGCATGGAGCAACTGTCTCTGATGGTAAGGGAGAATCTCCAGGCGGCCCAGGGGAGACAGAAGAGATGGTACGATCAGGAGGCCCGACAGCGTATCTTCCAGGTTGGGCAGAAGGTCTTAGTGCTCAAGCCTGTGAAGACTGACAAGATGCAGGCATACTAGTCTGCCTGTAAAGTAGCGCATCTTCCCCGTGTTTATAACAGTACTACAGACAGCAAAATTACATTTCTAAAGGAAAAAATGTCATCAAATTATTTCAATACCGGGCACTTACACCCCCTTCCTGCCCAGGCAATTTTTCAGCTTTCATTGCTGTCACATTTTGCATGACAATTGCGCGGTCATGCTACACTGTAACCATGTGACATTTGTTATCATTTTCTTCACATAAATAGAGCTTTCTTTTGGTAGTATTTAATTACTTCTTTTTTTTCCCTAAAATTTTTCTTAGTTTCTGTCAGTAAATTTTGTAAATAAGTATTTTTTTTCTCCTTCACTGATGGCCATTGATAGGCTGCAGTGGTGGGCACAGATACGCAACACGGATAAGCGGCACTGATGAGCATTGATGGGCAGCAATGATAGCCATTACTGACTGGTATCACTAATGGGTACTGATTGCTGGCACTAGTGAGCACTCACTGGTGACACTGCTGGGCACACTGCTGGCACTGCTGGGCACTTCTGGCACTGTGGAAGCTTTATTATAATCAGTGCCCTGATTACATGCCTAGATGTCTTCTGTGAGATGCAGCTGATTGGCTCTCCTCTCCTCACGCACTGTCAGTGTGAGGCAAGAAGAACCTTTTACCGGCATCTCCTTGTTTACATGTGACTGGCTGTGACTGGACACAGCCGATCTCATGGTTAACCAGTTAACAACCGGCCCATAGCCGAATGATGGCTACAGGGCGGTTGATTAACTCTGGGAGGCCGTCATATTACATCCTCCCAGAATTCCGCTCTCGCGCTCACTCGAGAGCATCCTTGACCGCTGGGTCCTGCATCGCGGTAAGCGGCCACTCCATCAAATGACGAGGCAATCACGTGTAAACAAACCGGTATCATGTTATGATGCCTGTTCCTCCCTCCACTCTCTGTACCGATTGGTACAGTGATAGGGGAGAGATCGGTGTTAGCAGCGCTGTGGGCCAGATCTGCAGTGCCCACAGTGCTTCTCACCGACAATTAACCCCTCAATTCCCTGCCAATACTCTGCAATACCCAGCAATGCCCTGCCAATAATCTGCAATACCCTGACAATACTCTACGATGCCCTGCCAATACTTTGCAATACCCAGAAATGCCCTGCCAATACTCAGCAATACTCTGCAATACCCTGCCAATACTCTGCCATAAATTGCCATACCCAGCAATACTCTGTGATAACCTGCAATACCCAGCCATATTCTGCGATACCCAGCCATACTCAGTGATACCCTGTAATACCCAGCCGTACTTGGTGATACTCTGCAATACCCAGCCATATTCGGTGATACCCTGTAATACCCAGCCGTACCTGGTGATACTCTGCAATACCCAGCCATATTCGGTGATACCCAGCCATACTCAGTGATACCCTGCAATACTCTGTGATACCCAGCCACGCTCGCCCATGTTTGGCTGTACTCAGTCTCTGTATGTGGCCTGGCTGTGGAAGTATCACACATGTGGTATCGCCGTACTCAGGAGGAGTAGGAGAATCTATTTTGGGGTGTAATTTTTGGGATGTACATGCTATGTGTTAGAAATATTGTATAAATTGACAACTTTGTGTTAAAAAAAATGCATTTTAACCACTTTCCACCCGCCGTCCATATGACGTCCTTGACTTTGTGCGGAGATATTTGAATGATGGGTGTAGCTACAGGCATCATTCAGATATCAGCTTTTTCAGCCGGCGATTCCCTACATCATAAGAATGATCATTGTGGCTGTTCTTCTGCTTGATCATTCTTACAGGAGGCGAGAGGGGACTCCCCCCCATCCCCCCGGCGCCCTCCGGTGCTTTTACCGACTCGCCAATACTATCAAAGCCAGAATCGTTTGTTTTTTTATTTATTTTTTATGAGGTCTTATTGACCCCATATCTCACTGTAAAGCAAACCTGTCATGCCATATTCCTATTACAAGGGATGTTTACATTCCCCAAAAATTTATTTTTGGGGACAAAAGTGTCAAACTAAAATAAAGTAAAATGAACAATAAAAAAAAAAAAAAATTTGAAAGCACCCTTGTCCTCATGTGCTCGCATGCAGAAGCGAACGCATACGTAAGTCCCGCCCACATATGAAAACGGTGTTCAAACCACACATGTGAGGTATCCCTACGAACGTTAGAGCGAGAGCAATAATTCTGGCCCTAGACCTCCTCTATAACTCAAAACATGTAACCAGTAAAAAAAAAATTTATGCGTTGCCAATGGGGATTTTTAAGTAGCGACGTTTGACGCCATTCCACAAGTGTGTGCACTTTTGAAGAGTGACATGTTAGGTATCTATTTACTCGGCGTAACTTCATCTTTCACTTTATGCAAAAACATTGGGCTAACTTCTGTTTTGTTTTTTTTTAAGCACAAAACAGTTTTTTTCCCAAAAAAAAGCATTCGAAAAATTTCTGCACAAATACCATGAGAGATAAAAGTTGCAATGACCACCATTGTATTCTCTAGGATCCTTGCTAAAAAACATATATAATGTTTTGGGGTTCTATGTAATTTTCTAGCAAATAAATGATGATTTTTATATGTAGGAGAGAAATGTCAGAATTGTCCTCGGTGCTCCAGAATGCCTGATGGTGCTCCCTGCATGTTGGGCCTCTTTATGTGGCCACACTGTGTAAAAGTCTCACACATGTGGTATCGCCGTACTCGGGAGTAATAGCAGAATGTAATTTGGTGTGTAATTTGTGGTATGCATATGCTGTGTGTGAGAAATAAACTGATAATATGACAATTTTGTGGAAAAAAAAATCTTGATTTTTGCAAAGAATTGTGGGAAAAAATGACAACTTCAAAAAACTCATCATGCCTCTTACTAAATACCTTGGAATGTCTTCTTTCCAAAAAGGGGTCATTTGGGGGGTAGTTGTAATTTTCTGGCATGTTAGGGTCTCAAGAATTGAAATAGGCCATCAGTCCTTCAGGTGTGATCAATTTTCAGATATTGGCACCATAGCTTGTGGACTCTATTACTTTCACAAAGACCAAATAATATCCACCAATTTGTACTTATTTTTACCAAAGATATATAGTAGTATACATTTTGGCCAAAATTTATGAAGAAAAATTACTAATCTGCTAAATTTTATAACAGAAACAAAGAAAATTTCATTTTTTTACAGAATTTTCAGTCTTTTTTCTTTTATAGCACAAAAAATAAAAAACCCAGCGGTGATTAAATACCACCAAAAGAAAGCTCTATTTGTGTGAAAAAAAGGACAAACATTTCATGTGGGTACAGTGTTGCATGACTGAGTAATTGTCATTCAAAATGTGAGAGCACCAAAAGCTGAAAATTGGTCTGGTTATTAAGGGTGTTTAAGTGGTCAAGTGGTTAAAGAGCCGTGGCTGCGGCTCTTTACAGAGTTCAGGGTCGCGACGTGACTTAGCGTGCTCCCACGGCCATTCTGGGCGCTGTTATATGATGTCAACCCAGAATGAGAGCCGCACCGCCCCATCATTTGACGGTGTGGGTGGGCAAGTGGTTAAAATTGCTTGCAGCTGTAATGTATTGTCGGATCCCGGCAATATAGATAAAAATCATTGTTAAAACGGCATGCAGCCCCCCCCCCATACCAGGACCTTTTGGTCTGGTAAAGATTTTAAGTGGAACTCCATGTCAAAATTAAAAAAAAAATTGTGTGGGGGGTCCCCCAAAATCCATACCAGACCCTTATCCGAGCATACAACCTGGCAGGTTGCAAAAAGAGGGGGACGGGAGAGCACCCCCCCGAACCATACCAGGCCACATGCCCTCAACATGGGGAGGGTGCTTTGGGATCCCCCCATACCAGGCCCTTTGGGTCTGGTATAGATTTTACGGGGAACTCCACAGCAAAAAAAAAAAAAAATGGCATTCATTCACCAAAAGTGTCAAAAAAGTAAAAATGACAGGAGACAGTTTTTGACAATACCTTTATTAAAAAAAGAACATGTCCCGCGATATAAATCCATTGTCAATCACGGCACCTCAGTGGGAGGTCTCCCCCACGACTGCTGTCTTTTCACTTTGATAGCCCTTATATAACCATGGGCGGGGTAACCTGTTTACGCCACCAGGTGGCCCCGCCACCTCTGATGTCACATGCCATCAAATTACATCAGAAGGAGCGGGATGTCAGGGCCTTCTCAAAACTGGCCGCTCAGCTGTCAGCTAATTGCCAGCTCCTATCTCTCCACAGTGACTCACCTGTTGAGGATATCCTGCTCGTCAGTCCTGCCTACTTAAGCCGTCCAGCCCAGATGATCTCTGCCTTCGCCTTGGTCACATCTCTAGAGACTCTCTCCTGTGTTCCTGTTAAAGACTTGCTTGGCTGACATTCCTTCTGGCTCCAGATCCCGCTTGCTGTTCTACTACGCTGTTCTCTGGCTCCTTGACATTTCGGCTTGTCTGACTATTCATTCTGGTTCCTGAACTCAGGCTATGTTTTGACTACCTTTTACTCTGTTTACCTTTTTTATTATTATTAAACAAGAATGATTTAACTGTACTTCTGTCTCAGTCTGATTCATGGTTTCTGACACGGGGTCACTCGGTTACATCACCGGGTGGCCCCGCCCCAGCCTGAAAAACAGGTGTCAAAGCGCAAAGACTGCAGTCACAGGGAGGCCTCCCATGGAGACAGAGTTTTTCAATTTTTTTTACTTTTTGGGACAGGTGCCGTGATTGAATATGGATTTACATTGTGGGACACTTTTTTTTTTAATAAAGGAATTGTTAAAAACTGACCGCTGTGGTTTTTACTTTTTTGACACTTTTTTTGGTGAATTTACCCGATACCCATTCACATAGAGGGGGGCCGGGATCTTGTTAAAGGGGGTAAACAGGTTCCGATAAGACCCCCACCCACAGATGATAAAGATTCTGCTCTTTTTTCTGTTGTTAATGTTATCTGGGGCCAGAAGAGTAATGAGTGAGGACAATCCTGGAAGATAAGACATTATCTACACACCAAAAGACATCTTCCTGGATGGGGACCCAGGCGCCATCTTGTCTCAACATCAGCTCAGCAAACCTGTGAATACACCTCACAGATCCAGTTATCCCCATTATAAAACCACTTAGCTTTTCAACCGTATCAAGGTTATCCCAGCACAAAGTCACTGGCACAAATGAAACAATCGTTATTGTATAAGATGAGATATATTGATGATGTGACTGGACCTACGAGTTACGTCAGTTGCGTTGTGTTTATTAAATGGGGTCGGATCAGACCTCCACCCACAATCAGAGGTGTTCTTTCTAACACACAATGCATGACAATGATCTGTATCCTGGTGAACGGCTCTGTGTGTGGGGGGTGTCTGGAGACGTGGCCGGCTTACTAATCATTGTATAACCATGTAAGGAGGCCGGGTCTAGGAGATTTAAATTGTTTACCAGTCTTGGATGGAGTGGGGAAGCATTAGAACTCCTGTGCAGTTTTTTTTCTGCTATCTGGGGCCCCTTTGAGAGATTCCCCTTCACTTCCTGTCCTGTTGACAGCTCTTTATCAAACAGGAAGTCAGGGGAACCGTACAACAGGGACACAGACAGGCATACAAATCTGACAGGGACTACGGCTTTCTTCTATTCTACTAAAGTATATATCTTCCTTGTCCATTGAGAGACACAGGTGTTTAGAAACCGTTGGGTTATATTGCCACCTACAATAAGATTTCACATGAGTAAACAGAAAACCTATAAGCCAGACCCTTATTAACCCCTCCTACTCCCAGCACGCCTCAGTTTTTTTGCTACTCTAAGTGGTTGGATGCCTCAGCTCTGAAAAAAAGTTTAATCAACTTTTTTCTGCTTGCCTTCAACGTTTCTTGGTGACCTCAATCAAGGTTCCTTGGTGACCTCAATCAAGGTCTCTTGGTGATCTCAATCAAGGTTTCTTGGTGACCTCAATCAAGGATCCTTGGTGACCTCAATCAAGGATCCTTGGTGACCTCAATTAAGGTTCCTTGGTGACCTCAATCAAGGTTCCTTGGTGACCTCAATCAAGGTC
Source organism: Lithobates pipiens (assembly GCA_037367395.1). NCBI lineage: Eukaryota > Metazoa > Chordata > Amphibia > Anura > Ranidae > Lithobates > Lithobates pipiens. The sequence continues at coordinate 1,226,349 of JAZDVW010001483.1, read as the reverse complement.
TCTTGGTGATCTCAATCAAGGTTTCTTGGTGACCTCAATCAAGGTTCCTTGGTGACCTCAATCAAGGATCCTTGGTGACCTCAATCAAGGATCCTTGGTGACCTCAATCAAGGTTCCTTGGTGATCTCAATCAAGGTCTCTTGGTGATCTCAATCAAGGTTTCTTGGTGACCTCAATCAAGGTTCCTTGGTGACCTCAATCAAGGATCCTTGGTGACCTCAATCAAGGATCCTTGGTGACCTCAATCAAGGTTCCTTGGTGATCTCAATCAAGGTTCCTTGGTGACCTCAATCAAGGATCCTTGGTCACTTCAATCAAGGTTTATTGGTGATATCAATCAATTAGATGATCATTGCCTGAAGTTTCCAGGTGAGAATACTGTTCTGGTTCTTGCTTCAGTTACACACTGAGGTCCCTGGTAATAAGGTGGCTGGTCCCTTTGTGGCGACAGCTTCCCCTCTACCTCCCGGCAGAACTGTCCCTTCTGGTTGGACTGCAAGCTGCAGTCTCACCGCTGCGCTGCTCTCTTGCTTCTAGATAGGACCTCAGACAGCCTAGAAGCCAGATGTGCCCAGGATAGGCCAAATCTCCGGCCTAGCAGCCGGGGAAACACGACACACATTCACCTAGGTGGCACAGAACCCTGATCACGTGACTCCGCCCAAATATACAGGTTCTCCCAGCAGACCAAGGGATTCAAGAAAACCCCTGACCACTCGCCTGCCCATAACCTGACCTTGGGTTGCCCTTCTCATATCTAGTACCACTAAGTACCCAGGCACCTAGTGGTAGAAGAGAAAAGTGCAACAAGGCCAAACTTAGGGAGAAATCAATAGATCTCTAACAATCAACCAGGATAACTACTCCTGGCAAGTAAATTTGTGAGGAGCTCCCTGCCTAAACTCCAGGGGGCTACACAAATAAAACTTACCTGCTAGTGCCAGAAGAGATCAGGCCTGATTCTGCCAACACTGTGGTTGCCCAGTGTTCCCATCAATTCTACATATCAGTGACAACTCATCAGTGCCCATCAATTCTACATATCAGTGCCACCTTATCCGTTCCAACTCATCAGTGCCCATCAGTTCCACCTGTCAGTACCCCATCAGTGCTACATATTAGTGCCACCTTATCCGTTCCAACTTATCAGTGCCCATCAGTGAAGGAGAAAACTACATTTTACAACAGAAACAAAGAAAACTTTTTTTTTCCAAAATTTTGATCTTTTTTAGTTTAGCAAAAAATAACCTCCCCTCCCAGAAGTGATCAAATACCACCAAAAGGAAAGCTCTATTTGTGGGAAAAAATTATACAAATGTTGTCAGTGTACAGTATAGCATGACCGCACAATTGTCATTCAGAGTACGACAGCATGAAAGCTGAAAACTGGCCTGGGCAGCAAGGGGGGAAAGTGCCCAGAATTGAAGAACTTCTATCCTTCAGTGTGTACTGTACACACCAGTGTATGAGGATGAAACCATGTCTGACAGAGGAAACTAAGGGGTCTACTTCTAGAAGATTCATTGGACAAATATGACAATCATTCATCCAACCATTACACATTCTGGCCATAATGCAACACAGTGATTTCCTATCATCATCAGCTCCATCTAGTGGCCATAATGAGATATTGATTCTGTCATATCATATCACAATACCGCATTATGGCCACTAGATGGAGCCAAGGAAATCAGTGTATGAAATAAAATACATCCAATATTCATCACAGCCGGGTGAATGTTGCTCACATTCATTCAACTAGTTTTTTTAAAATAGACCTCTAAGTGTTTGTGAAATCTTCCACCACAAAATGTACTCAGCCAATGAGAGGTAATGACTCCATTTTTATTTTTCTCCTGCTATCAATGGCCGACACGGTACAACACTTCATCCATGTCTTTGGTGATCTCTGATCTCCTTATCAACTGTTTCTTCCATGATGAAGATCAGCCATGGAGTATATCTGAGGTCTATATCAGGGTGTGCTTCTTCCCCACATGAGAGCTGTGACCCATTCATATAGAATATGAATGAATATACAATTAATTTCCCACACTCAAGGTACTAAAACACCTTGAGGGTTGTGTGGGATCCCTGATGTACAGGAAGACAGGACTTCAGTGAGGAACAATTCCCTCACTTAGGACAGGAATATGGCTTCTCCCTTGTGTGAGATCTCTGATGTGTGTAAAGATTGGACTTCTGTGAAAAACATTTCCCGCATTCAGGACAGGAATATGGCTTCTCCCCTGTGTGAGAGCTCCGATGTGTGGAAAGAAGGGACTTTAGTGAAAAACATTTCCCGCACACAGGACAGGAATATGGCTTCTCCCCCGTGTGAGATCTCTGATGTTTGGAAAGATTGGACTTCTCTGAAAAACATTTCCACACTCAGGACAGGAATATGGCTTCTCCCCCGTGTGAGATCTCTGATGTGTGGAAAGATGAGACTTCACTGAAAAACATTTCCCACACTCAGGACAGGAATACGGTTTCTCCCCCGTGTGAGATCTCTGATGTTTGGAAAGATTGGACTTCTCTGAAAAACATTTCCCGCACTCAGGACAGGAATACGGCTTCTCCCCTGTGTGAGATCTCTGATGCGTGGAAAGATTGTACCTCTCTGAAAAACATTTCCCGCACTCAGGACAGGAATACGGCTTCTCCCCCATGTGAGATCGCTGATGTTTGGAAAGATTGGGCTTCTGTGAAAAACATTTCCCACACTCAGGACAGGAATACGGCTTCTCTCCTGTATGAGATCTCTGATGTGTGTGAAGAGTGGTCTTCAGTGAAAAACATTTCCTGCACTCAGTACAGGAATACGGCTTCTCTCCTGTATGAGATCTTAGATGCACATTAAGACCGGATTCAAAACGGAAACACTTCCCACACTCAGTACAGGAATTTGGCTTTTCACCTGTGTGAGTTCTTTTATGCACATTAAGACGACATTTAAAACGGAAACACTTCCCGCACTCAGTACAGGAAAATCTCTTCTCTGTTGGAAGGACGGCCCCGTCCCTCACAGTCTGAGGTTCCTCAGGATAAGAGGAATACGATGGTCCATCTACACTGTGTGGTGCCGGATGGACATTTGAGGTAGTCGGGTTTTCTCCTGGACTATACTGTGTGATGTCCTCATCTTCTACTTTACAGTCTGGAGACAAAGTGAGACAATCCTCTGAGGTTTTCCTCATCTCCCGTCCATCTACTAAAATAGAAATACAAAGATTATTACTAGACATGAGCTGATTGGTTCCCCTAAACCAGGACTCCGCCCACATCAGACAGCTTTGTCTCTGAGGATCTTACAATTCCCCCCTCAAGGTAACTAGTAAATGGGTCCTCTGATCTCCTACCAGATCATTTCTTTATTCATGGACCTTAGTCAGAGAGCGAGGAAACAACGAGAACTGTCTTTTATAGGAGTGACAGTGATGAGGGGATTATAGGACGAGTGTCCCCTCCCCCTCTATCACTCATTGCCATCTTCCCAACACAAGAAGTCCTGCACTTCCTTATTTAGTCCATGATTTAGTCATGAATAACAGCGGGGCTGAGCCCCACCAGAGGTCAGAGAGTGAGGATGGGGGGAGAACAACCAAGATGAAGACTGGACTGATCCCGAAGACCCCCATCATTGGGTTATTGACTCCTCCCTCATTATCACTTTCTGTTTAAGGTCCATAGTTTGAGGATGTTATCACATTATTATCAACATGTAAAAGTCTGTGCTCCAATCACATCATCAGATATAAAATGTCCAGCTGGTAGGAAATGGGTGTAACAAAAGAGAATACATATTATGTGTATATATAGCAGTGGGGGGAGGGGAGAGAACAGAAGTCAGGACTATGTAATGTACAACATATTGTATAAGATACAACAGATAGGATTATATAGTATCAGAATAATGTAATGTAAAACAGAGTGTATAGTGCAGGGGTCAGGAGTATGTAATGTACAATATAAATGAAGATGAAATGTTTACATGAGACAAGTTGCAGAGGTCCCACACCGCTGCCTCCCATCTCCTGAGACTGCACTCAGTGACTTGGGTCTGAGACTATACAGACATATCCCTCCACCCGGCACAGCCAGCAGACAACAGAGCAAGTAATCCTGGGGGGATTGTTCTATCAGAGATCATGCTAGACCTGAGCATGGGGCAGAAGACCCAAAGCACATGCTGAAGGTGCCTAGGTAGAGCAACATTTATGGTGAAAATCAACCTTTTGCTGTCAGCTGAACTCCAGGATTTCCATAAATTGTGTCTGCAGCACAGAGAAGGAAGATTATAACCCAGTCCCCGCCCTACTCTGGACTAATCAGTGAGCAGTAGGGATGAGCCGAACACCCCCCGGTTCGGTTCGCACCAGAACTTTCGAACGGACCAAAAATTTGTGCGAACTTTAGAACCCCATTGAAGTCTATGGGACTCGAACGTTCTAAATAAAAAGTGCTAATTTTAATGGCTAATATGCAAGATACTGTCCTAAAAAAGGTTTGGGGACCTGGCTCCTGCCCCAGGGGACATGGGTCAATGCCTAAAATGTTTTTAAAAACTGCAGTTTTTTCGGAAGCACTGATTTTAATGACGATTAAAGTGAAAAAAATGAAATATTCCTTTAAATATAGTGCCTGGGGGGTGTCTATAGTATGCCTGTGAAATGCCACGTGTTTCCCGTGTTTCGAACAGTCCCTGCACAAAATGACATTTAACAGAAAAAAAGTCATTTAAAACTGCTTGTGGTTTTAATGTTATATCTGGTTCCGGCAATATGGAGGAAAATTATTAAGAAAAATGGCAGGGGTAGCCCCCCCTGCCCATTACCAGCCCCTTTGGGTCTTGTACGGATATTAAGGGGAACCCTGTACCCATATTAAAAAAAAGGAAAGATGTGGGGCCCCCAGACCCTATATACTCAGAACAGCATTATACAGGCAAACAAGACAGGGACTGTGTAGGTTTGTTGTGTTAAGTAGAATCTGTTTGTAATTTTGAACTGGTACATTTTTAAAGTGTAGCTCCAGTCAAAAAATGTATTTTTAAGCTTTTTGGAAAACATAGGGAAGGGTTATCACCCCTGTATAATTAGTTTTGCCGTCCATCTTTTTTCATCTCACTTCTTGTTGTCTCCTTCCGTTTGCAAGTAGGAGACATTTGTAAGTTGGATGTTTGAAAGTAGGGGCTTGCCCTATATGCTCTGCAGAAATGGCAGGACAAGGTGTTGGTGTTGCCACAACATTGTAAACCCTCAAAGTGACTCTTGGTAGGCACTGGAAAACCCTGCTGTGAACAATTATATCAAGAATTGTAATTACATGCCATTGTTGAACAGTGGTAGAAAAATAGGGCCTTTGGTGGTTGTGGTGCTGGTGCCACAACACTGTAAGTCCTCACAGTTACTCTCGGTGGGCACAGGAACAGGCCCTGCTGTGAAATATTATATCAAGAATTGTAATTACATACCCCTGTTAAACAGGGGCTGAAAAATTGGGCCTTAGGCACTGCTTGCTGGTACCACAACACTGCAACCTCTCCCAGATACTCTAGTTGTAGTGCAGGAATGAGCCCTGCTGCAAAGCATTGCATCAAAAATTGTATTACATGCCCCTGTTAAACAGGGGCTGAAAAATCGGGCCTTAGGTGCTGGTGCCACAACACTGCAACCTCTCCCATATACTCTATTTGTAGTGCAGGAATGAGCCCTGCTGCAAAGCACTGCATCAAAAATTGTCATTAAACGCCCCTGTTAAACAGGGGCTGAAAAATTGGGCTGGTGGCATCACCCAGAACCAAAAATGTTCTTCCAAGATATCAGCGGAGGAGGAAGAGGATAGACAGTCAACATAACAGGACAGTCACTCAGCATTAGCAGAGGCAGTCTTGAAGGGATGTGATATTTAAAAAAAAATGATTTGGTTACATCAGCTTCACGTGCTTGGTAGCTGGTGGTGATCCAAGACTGATTCATCTTTATGAAGGTCAGTCGATCAACCGAGTCGGTGGACAGGCGCACCCTGTGATAGGTTACAAAGCCACCACAGGACTGAAGGTGCGTTCCGAAAGAACGCTGGATGCAAGACAGGCCAGTAGCTCAATTGCATACTGTGCAAGCTCTGGCCAGTGATCCATCCTCAAGACCCAGTAAGCCAGAGGATTTTCGGTGGGAAAGGTGTCCAAGTCTGATCTTGCCCCTAGGTATTCCTGAACCATGTAAATCAGACGCTGGCAATGGTTGCTGGAAACGATCATACCTTGGGGTTGCTCCTTCTGACCGATGCCTCAGCAACACGTTGTCCAGGACCAGGAGTTTGTAACCTCCCAGTCTCTGGGAACGTGTTGCACAGACCTTTCTGCAAAGCCTCCCAGAGATGTCTCATCCTCTGCGACGGCAAGATAAGGTCAGCAACCTTACCCTTGTACCGTGGATCAAGGAGAGTGGCCAGCCAGTAATGGTCCCTCTCCTTGATCCGAAGAATATGAGGATCCTTCCGCAGGCTTTGCAGGATCAGGGAGGCCATGCAGCGTAAGTTAGCTGAGGCATTCGGTCCGGAGTCCGCTGGGTCACTAAGGACAACATGATCCGCAGCTACATCCTCCCAGCCATGTACAAGTCCACGGGTTTTTTGGGACTGTAAATCATCCCTAAAAGACTGCTGTTGCTGAGTGCCAGGCTCCACCTCCATGCTGACACAATCATCCTCCTTCTCCTCTTCCTGTGTGATAGGAGGGACAGCAAGAACACTGTCTGGATAAAGGGGGCCTTGAGAGGCAAGGAAGTCCTCCTCTTCCTGCCTCAAGTGCCCCTGTCCATTATTCCACAGCGTATGCTCCAAGAGGTGGACAAGAGGTACAGTGTCACTGATGCATGCACTGTCACTGCTCACCATCCTTGTGGCTTCCTCAAATGGTGACAGGACAGTGGATGCATCCCTGATCATGCCCCACTGGCGTGGTGAGAAAAAACCGAGCTCCCCTGACCCTGTCCTGGTGCCGTAGTCGCACAGGTACTCATTGATGGTCCTCTGCTGCAAGTGCAGCTGCTGCAGCATGGCCAACGTTGAGTTACACCTGGTGGGCATGTCACATATAAGGCGGTTCTTGGGCAGGTTCAACTGCTTTTGGAGCTCAGCCAGCCGAGCACAGGCAGTAAATGATCGGCGAAAATGCACACAGACTTTCCTGGCCTGCTTCAGGACATCCTGTAAGCCCAGGTACCTGCCCAAGAACCGCTGCACCACCAGGTTAAGGACGTGAGCCACACAGGGAAAATGGGTCAGTTGTCCCTGTCGGAGGGTGGAGACGAGGTTGGTGCCATTGTCGCAAACCACCAATCCTGGCTTAATCTGGCATGGCGTCAACCACCTCTCGGCCTGCCCCTGCAGAGCTGCCATAATATCTTCCCCAGTGTGGCTCCTGTCCCCCAAACAAACCAGAGCAAGCACGGCATGGCATCATTTTCCCTGCGAAGCCCTTGAACGCCTACGGAGCACCGCTGGTTTCCGAGGACAGAGCACTGGAAGAGGCCATGGAGGAAGAAGAAGAGGAGGGGGTGGAGGAGAGAGGTGTGTCACAACCAATAGTAGCATTTTGAAGGCGTGGTGGCGGAACAACCTCCAACACTACTGCACCTTGTCCTGCATTCTTCCCAGCTGCCAGAAGAGTGACCCAATGGGCCGTGAAAGACAGGTATCGTCCCTGTCCATGCCTGCTGGACCATGAGTCAGCGGTATTATGCACCTTACCGCTGACTGCCCTGTCCAGTGAGGCAAGGACAATGCCTTCCACATGCCGGTAGAGAGCCGGAATCGCCTTCCATGAGAAAAAGTGGCGTTTGGGGACCTGCCACTGAGGAACCGCACATTGTACAAACTCACGGAAGGGGGCCGAGTCTACCAACTGAAAAGGCAGCAGTTGAAGTGCTAGCAATTTAGCCAAGCTAGCATTCAACCGCTGGGCATGTGGATGGCTGGGAGTGAACTTCTTTCTACGGTCCAGCAGCTGGGGCAGGGAAATTTGCCCAGTACCCTGAGCCTGGGTGAGAGAGGATGAGGAGGATGAAGAGGGCTTGGTCATCCACTCTACCAAGTCTTCGGCATGATGCGGCTCAACACGTCCAGCTGCTGAAAATAAGGACAAGTGTCTCATGGCCACGTGCTGATGATGACGATGCACCGCGTCCACGACCAGCACTGTTGTCTCTAGACACAGAGCCTGCTTGCCCTTATTTATTGGCTCCTGCCTGTCTGCCTCTCTTTGTTGGCCTTCCAGACATGGTAATGGCCTGCAGGGAGATGGGAAAACCAGCAATTGGGTAGTGTATATTGTGCTGGAGGCACAAAACACCCACTAACTCCTGCAGATGCCTTTATTATAGAACACCAGCAATAAAGGGTAGATATAGGTGTATACTGTGCTGTGCTGGAGGCACACAACACCAACTAACTCCTGCAGATGGCTCAATCAGAGAAGAGCAACAATTGGTAGATACAGGTGTATACTGTGGTGTAGGCACACAGACAACACCCAGTCGCCCACTAACTCCTGCAGATGGCAGATAGCATGCGTTGGACTTGAACACCAAGCTCATTTCTAGTGAGCAGTATGGGTGGAGGAATGTATTTAGTGTTAATGACCCACCTGTGCTGATCTCTGTAGGAGTGTCCTCCTCTATAAATGTCCCCGTTATTCCATCCTCCTCCATAGACTGCTGATCATCCCTCACATACCTCTCTTCTTCTTCTGATTTCACCTCAAATTCTATATCGATTGGATCTCCACTCTAAACCAAGAAAATGAGAGAGAATATCATCTGTATACAATAGGATGTATGATTGTGACATCACATATAAAATCCACACATCATCTCTAGGAGTCCATGTTCTAGAAGCTCCGTCCCACCAACCTTGTAACAGTGGGGGATGGTGTGATCTTCCTGTGTGGAATCCCGGGAATGCAGAGGACGGGGACATCTCTCTGGTGGGTTCCTGGTATTTGGTGGCTCCATCATATCCTTGTGTCCTTCTGAAAACTCCTCCATCACTCCATACTCTTCATCCTCCCCTTTATACTCTTCTTTAACATCAATATTATCATCCCCGAGATTTCCATTCTGAATATATAATAAAACATTCATTGTAACAATCATGCTGTGTATAAATCAGAACTACCAATAATTGTCCCTCATCTACCTGATGATGGTGGGGGATGGTGTGACCTTCCTGTGTGGAATCCCGGGAATACAGAGGACGGGGACATCTCTCTGGTGGGTTTCTGTAGCTGGATGACTCCACCATGGTGTCCTGGTACAGATCTTTGTGTTCTTTTAGAGACTCTGACTCCTCCATCACCCCATCCTCATCATCCTCCTCTTTTATCTCTTCTTTAATCTCAACTTTAGACTCTCTCAGGTTTCCACTCTGAATATATAATAAAAATGACATCAATGGTAACAATGCAGATAATGTACAGATCCTAATGATACTATAAGTGATTGTACCTCATCTACCTGATTATGGTGGGGGATGGTGTGACCTTCCTGTGTGGAATCCCGGGAATACAGAGGACGGGGACATCTCTCTGGTGGGTTCCCATTACTGGATCCATCTGTAGGAAACACACACACTGACTGAATACATTGTTTCTATGTGTTTATCAGATGATGGGGGATCTAGGTGGAGCCTCCGTACTGCTCTCTCCTTTACAATAAAGTCTCCTCTTACCCGGTGATGTGAGGGGTGGCTGATTGTCCATCATGACGTCCTTGTAGAGATCCTTGTGTCCTTCTAAATACTCCCACTCCTCCATGGAGAAATAGACAGTGACATCCTGACACCTTATAGGAACCTGACACACACAATGATACAGTCACCATCCAGACACATCCCTTGTCTGTTACTGGATAATGTCCCACAATTCCCAGAATCCTCCTCACCTCTCCTCCATCATCTCTCTGGTGACTTCTAGAATCTTCTTTGTATTTCTCTATTCTATCAGGGAGGGAGGTGGAGGCAATGTGATGGTCATATGATCTCCAGACTTCACAGGAGGAAAACTCTAGATCTGAACACAAATAGAAAAATCAAATGATATTCCCAGAATCCTCCTCACCTCACCATTCAGGTCTCCATTTTATTAAAGACCCACTTCAGACTAAGGTATTATTTTCCCACACAGGACCCCCACACTATGCAGGTTAAAAGCTTGTAGCAGGCATTCTGATGTCATTACATACAATGCAGGACCAACAGTCCCACTTTGCTAGTGAGGATGCTAAGGGTCCGCCCACATCCTAAGAGCATCATAAAAAAAGCCAGATAGTGGGACATTGGGAGGAGGAGCTGTGAGATCAGTGTGATGTCATAGGACATATAGACTCTGGATGGAGGGACATTGGGAGGAGGAGCTGTGAGGTCAGTGTGATGTCATAGGACATATAGACTCTGGATGGAGGGACATTGGGAGGAGGAGCTGTGAGGTCAGTGTGATGTCATAGGACATATAGACTCTGGATGGAGGGACATTGGTAGGAGGAGATGTGAGGTCAGTGTGATGTCATAGGACATATAAACTCTGGATGGAGGGACATTGGGAGGAGGAGCTGTGAGGTCAGTGTGATGTCATAAGACATATAGACTCTGGATGGAGGGACATTGTGAGGAGGAGCTGTGAGGTCAGTGTGATGTCATAGGACATATAAACTCTGGATGGAGGGACATCTGGATCGGGAGATTTGAGGGATCCTCTATATGAGGCTCCTGTGGAAACCAAATCATTGTTCCTGGGTGTGTCCTTCCTCTCCTAAACTGAAGAGTGAACTTTGACCTTTACCATACAGAAATCTGTCAGGAATGTGTGAAAGTAAGCTCTCATGTGATAAGTTGATGTGCGGAGGAACGGAGTATAAATAGCGGCCAATTTTCTCCAGAGCTCCTAATGGTGGGGATGGATTTTGCTGAGTGCTGGTGCCAAGTTTCCACCCCCCAGGATCACTGCAGGTGTGGAGAAAAGCTGTGTAAGAGGATATGGAGGAGAGATGAGGAGGAGATCCAGGAATCAGGATAGAGGTCAGGACAAGCAACAGACGAGCGCATCCAAGAGATGAAGCCGGGGTCACTACACAGAAAATCAATCCAAGGAAACAACAGGCAGGACAAGGAATAGCAAGAAGGAGCTCAGAGACAAATGAGAATATTGCTCAGCCAATGAGAGATGATCTCAGCATGACTTACATAATGAAGGAGATGAGGGGGGGAGGAAGTCGCTTAAGGCGGGGCTTGACAAGTTTGCTTTGAATCTAGGAGCCAGCTGAAAAAGCTGGGAGAAGTGTGGGTTGTCAGCACCCGGGGCTGGGAAAGTAATGTGTGAGAAATCTGTGAGGTGCAGAATGTAGGACATGGCGTACAGGGTGCATGAATTGGATGCATGACATGTGGTGCAGAACACAGGACATGGGGTGATGGATACCAGAGAAGACTGTAGGTCACTGCAGGGGTACAGTGTGCAGAAAGCAGAACAGGGTGTGCAGGGTACCGAAGAAGGGTGTAGATCACTGCCGGACATGGGGTGCAGGTTGCACAATACAGGACATGGGAAGCTGAGTGCAGAATGCAGGACATGAGATACAGGGTACAAGAGAAGGGTGCAGGATATTGGCGCAGGACATGGGGTGCAGAACACAGGACATGGGGACCTGGGTGCAGAACGCAGGACATGGGTTATAGGGTACCAGAGAAGGGTATGGGACATGGGGTGCAGGGAAAGGGTACAGTGTGCAGGACATGTGGTACAGAACACAGGACAAAGGGCGCAGGACATGGAATTCGGGGGTGCAAAACATGGGGTGCAGGGTGTAGAACACAGGACATAGGGTGCAGGGTGGCGTTCAGAGGACATGGGGTGCAGTACGCAGGACATGGAGTGCAGAATGCAGAACATGGGGTGCAGGAGAAGGGTGCAGAACACAGCACATGGGGTGCAGAGTGTAGGACAGTAATACAATCCCCCCTCCCCTGTGTCCTCCTGCATGTCCTGTACATCTCCCCCAGCAGTGTGTGAGAGCAGAGTGAATGGAGAGGACATCTTGTGTACATAAAGCAGCATGTCCCTCCCTGGCTGGTCTCTTAGCTGGCTGCTTTGCAGGCTTGTCCTGGTTACTCCTGTAAGGACTCTGTAGTCCTGTTTCTCAGCACCTTGTGCGGATCTTTGTGGCAGTGCCGAGGTGGTGCTATGTTGGAGATTTGGTCCCCCTCCTTCCTCTCTGTCCTGCCCAGTCCACCCCTGACTTCACAGGTTGTGTGCCATCATCTCCTCCTCCTCCCCCCCCTCACCCTCCCACCTGGCCCCGCTCCGAACCACATTCCTGTCTGAATAATGTGTCCGGGTTTCAGGCAGAAACATTATTCAGACCAACAGTGAGAATGGGCTGACAAGAGCCCAGGGGCCAGGACACCATGGGGATCTGGGATTTGTTCAGCCCTCACTTATGGTGACCATAGAGACATGGAAATTCAGCTGGTTCAGCAGGGATCGGTCACATTTCCATCCATGTGTGGTCACTGCCAGATAAAAGTCACTCCATCAGCAGCTGCAGCCAATAGCTTCATCACTGATCTGTGTATTCTGGGAGCGGAGGAGTGCCCCCATTGTCAGAATACAATAGTGCAGCGGGGAGGATTCCCCCACCCCCCTCCAATGTGTGGATGGGGGAATCACTTCCGTTTTTTCCTCTCATCCTGCTGGATGAACGATAAAACTGAACCATGTATGGCCAGCTTTGGAAGGAAGATATATTCATCATCAACTGATCCCCCTGAAGGGGTTAATCTACATATTACCTCCTCTGCCACCAGATCCAGCAACGTCTCCTCTCTACGTCCTTCCAAATGGAATGTCCTGTATACATGACATCACTTCCTGTATTCCATAGAGACTTCCTGTCTTCCATAGAGACTTCCTGTCTGGGTAGAAGTGAGATCACCACCTTGTGGAGATCAGAGGAACTGCAGAAACGTTTGGTAGTGTGAACACGTCCTTGTGCTGTGTGTGTATGTACTGTATATCCTTATAGATGGGTCATCTCCACTCCCACCAAGGGGGATAGAAATATATTACTGCTGGGGGGGGGGGGAGACATTTTGGCCCCTTTGATTTTGCAGTAAAATTGATGTCAGATTTAGTCATGTAGAACATCTGTTATATGGATACAAAGAGCCCCAGCCGAGAGTAAAGGGTGGAAATGGCTCCTGATCCCCAGATTTGGGCAATTATGTCACCAATATAAATAGAATAAAACCCGCGCTATGTGTAACAAATCAAATACCTACAGAAATAACTTATACCGGACTGCTGCTGTAACAAAGGTAAGTATTCCCTTTATCAACTAGAAGAGTGTTATGTGTCACAGCGCTGTCCTATTGTGTGTGCACATAAATCATCACAAATACACTAAAATATGTGGAGACATTCTAGGGGCTCAAATAATATTCTCTGCAGATCTACTGCTTCCACTTTACACCTACTTCATTGATCTTATGGTGTTTATCAATAAATTAAGAAAACTGATCCATGTGCAACTTCATATACAACATAAAGTGCTTTGTGCTCAAGATGCTGTTCCCTGCAGATCCACTGCTTCCACTTTGCACCTACTTCAATGAACTTATTTTGCTAAAGACAAATCCACCAATCAACGAAAAGTTGATAAGGTGTGTAAAGTGCTCGGTACTCCAAACTGTGCCAGCTGTAGTGTACTTCATATTCCCATCGCACACCTTCCTGGATGCTCTCTCAGATTTGGGTGCTGTAGCAACAACCAGCTGGATACTGGTTCAAGTCACGGTGAAGATATTTGTCAGCACACCATGGAACGACACAAATAACATCCAAATGAGTGATTTATTGCATGATCACAACACAAGGATAGCGCAACGTTTCGGAGCTGTGCAGGGCCCCTTCGTCAGGCATGTGATATGTGCGGGGTGACGGTGAAAACTATTCAAAAAGCCATCAACCAATCAGAAAAAGGAAAAAAGAGCAAAAAGTAGAAGAAACCAAGCTCCTCCCACCCATCCGAATGATATGATGTCACAAATACCCGCCAAAACTGTTAAATATTCATGTATGAGCACAAAAATCACAAAAAGACTATATAACCAAAGTAAGGGTTAATGTAATGACATGCTGTAAGTGCCACGAAGTACCTTTTCAGTAGTGTTACTGTGGGGACAGACCAGCTGTGGAGTAAGATCAGGATACACTGTGGTCAGTGGGAGAAGAGGTTGTGAGACAGATCGCGGCATAATGGACATGAACCGCGCTTGCACAATGCGGCGGTGGTTACTATAGCAGCCCAGGACGCTACAGTGCCATGCCGAGTCAGAGGTTACAGCAGCTACCACCGATCACGCACGCGCATTGTGTCGGCGGCAGCTGAGAAGCTATACACGCGGTTATGTTTGGGTCGCCGATGTCATGGAAACGAATGATGTTGGCAGACCCCGCCCACAACACCAGAGGTGACCAATCAGGGGAGGAGGGCCGGGGAAAAGAAGTGAAAATGAGAAGAGCAAGCAGCGTAGTGTAGATAAACGAGTGATGGAAACAAAAGGCAGCGACAGTGAGTGAGAAACGAGAAGGGAATAAACAGTGGAAGAAAAGAAAGGAGAAAAGAAATGAGACCACTGAGTTGTGATAGTAAAGGAAGAAAAGGGGGGGCAGAAAGGCATGAGGGAATGTAAACCTAGAAGGAAGACAAAGTGGACGGAAAAGGAATAAAAAGACAGCAAGAGAAAAAGAAAAGGAAAATGCAAAAGACAAAGAGAAAAGGGGAGAAGAAAAGAAGAAGCGAGGAGAAAAATAAAAAATAAAATATTAAATAAATAATCTTTCTAATTTCAAAATTGTGATGTGGTGTTTTATTTTTGACTCCTTTTTACGACTTAATTCTATAAGATTAACCACTTGACAACTGGCCACTTAAACCCCCCTCGTGACCAGACCAATTTTCAGCTTTCAGTGCTCTCACATTTTGAATGACAATTACTCAGTCATGTAATACTGTACCCAAATACTTTTGTCCTTTTTTTCCCACCAATAGAGCTTTCTTTTGGTGGTATAAAAAACGCATTTTTGGCCACAATTTATACGGCTACATATCTTTGGTAAAAATAACCCAAATTAGTGGATATTATTTGGTCTTTGTGAAAGTTAGAGAGTCTACAAGCTGTAGTGCAAATCATACAAAATTGATCACATCTGATGTACTGGTGACCGATCTCATTTCTTGGGACCCAAACAAGGCAGGAAAGTACAAATACCCCCCAAATAACCCCTTTTTTGAAACTAGACATTCCAAGGTATTTAGTAAGATGCATGGTGAGCTTTTTGATGTTGTCATTTTTTCCCACAATTCTTTGCAAAATTAAGATTTTTTTTTCACAAAATTTTCATTGTAATAGGTTATTTCTCTCACATGGCATGTGCATACCACAAATGACACCCCAAAATAAATTCTGCTACTCCTCCTGAGTATTACGATACCACATGTGTGGGACTTTTCCACAGCCTAGCCACTCAGAAAGGCCCAACATGCAGGGAGCGCCATCAGGTGTTCTAGGAGCATAAATTACACATCTAACTTGTTGACTACCTATTACACTTTTAAAGGCCCTGGAGCACCAGAATAATGACACGTGACACTCACATGGCACTGATGACAGATGGCACGGATACGTGGCACTGATGACACGTGACACTGATGAGAGATGCCACTAATATGTGGCACTGATGACAGATGGTACTAATACGTGACACTGATGACATGTGGCACTGATGACAGACGGCAATAATACGCGGCACTGATGACAGATGGCACTGATATGTGGCATTGATGACACGTGTCACTGATAATAGATGGCACGTGACACTGACCCATGGCACTGATGACAGATGGCACTAATATGTGGCACTAATATGTGGCACTGATGACACATGACGCTGATATGGCACTGATGACAGATGGCACTATGTGGCACTGATGACACGTGGTACTGATGTGGCACTGATGACAGATGGCACTTATACGTGGCACTGAGGACAGATGGCACTGACAGGTGGCACTGAGGACAGATGGCACTGGGGACAAATGGCACTGACAGGTGGCCTGGGGACAAATGGCACTGACAGGTGGCACTGGGGACAGATGGCAGTGGGGACAGATGGCAGTGACATTGTGGGCACTTTATTTTCTGTGTTTTTTTTTTCTACTCACAGCCGCTGCAACTGTTCATCTCTCCCTCCTCACACGCTGTCTCTGTGTGAGCAGGGAGAGTCGGTGATGAGAGATGATCTCATATGTTTGCATATGAGATCATCTCTCATTGGACACACCAATGCCACTGTAAACGGTCGCTGTGATTGGCCATTTACAGCGATCTGTGACTGGCTGTGTCCAAGGGACATGGCCAGCATAGAACTTCCCCGATGCATGCTCGCTGGAGCGTGCAACGTGGAACTAAAATGGAGGACATCCGGGGATGGCCTCCCGGCAATTCGCGTCCGCGCTGCAGCCGTCTTTCAGCTATAGCGCGGACGCCTAGTGGTTAAACAGGTGTTACCCACCTATCACTTTACGGAAATTGAGGATGTGTCAAATTTATAGTAATTATTTAATCATAGATTATTATATATCATGAAAGTGCATTCTATTTACATATTAATTATTTAGAATAAGATTTTTTTTGTTTTCTTTTCTTACTATGTCTAACTATTGTGGCAACACCTTGAGGGTCTTATGGACCAAATCCACAGGTCCCAAAATGTGGTAGGAGGTGGTATCTCTATGGACCTTTTCTTCCTCAAACTCCACAGAATGCTAGATAAAAAAATCCTGAATTTACTGGAACAAATCATACTTCTCCAAATGTATAGATGATAAAATTGCCCCTTGGGACTTAAGAATTCAAATCTTCCCCACTATTAACAAAATTAGAACAAGAATTTAAAGCCAATTGGGAAGAGAATCTTCAGACATGCTCTACCAATATGATGGAATTACTTTGTTGCCATTTTAGTACTGAATTAACTTCTCTGGACAATGAGATTGAACAGTTGTACAAAGGAAACGATCTGATAAACTTTGTCCTGCCCAAGAGAGCACATTGAAAGAAAATCTTGAAACCTATGTTTCAGAAATACTTAAAACAAAAGAAAATAAATTCCTAAGAGATAAGTTATCCTACGACAATTATCAGGTCTACAATCGGGCTCAAACCAAAAACAGGAGGTGCAATATAAATGGGCATACTCCAAAAGAAAATTGCTTTGAACCTAATGACTCTGAAACCTCTCCTGCTTCATCTCTCTCTTCACAGGCACCTGATCTGACTATTAGTCAAAAGAAGCCAGAACCATCCGAACGCACCAATGGTAATCGAAATACATAGTTGGGTTCATCTAAACGTTTCCCGAACACTACTCGAGCACCCATAAACACTAGAGCAACCACAGCTAAAACCAATGTTGTCACTAAAGCACTGGGTCACCCTGAATCCATCACAAGCACTAGTATGATTAATTCATCACCTGTTCTATCTTTACTTTCTCAGGCAAGTAATAGTAATGATATAATTTCCCAGTCAGATTTTCGTCTGGCTCTCATTTTTTCACAGCCGGTGCACGACCCAAAGAAGACGCAGAGTGCGGAGTCGCTACATCAGAAACAGCCCAAAGGTTTGAAGTAATAAATTTGTTGTCTATCCCTCTCACGATTGATCAAATTTCCATCTTGGAATTAGGCGTGACCTTCTGTCCGACACAGAAAATTTATCTTTTTGAACTAATCAAAGATCTCAATTTGTTCTCATAACAACTAATACTTTATATTTTGTATGACAAACCTAAGGACTCAATTCACACACAATTAATGACATCAAAGCCCTGGAAGAATGGATGGAATTGTGGGATGAGGGACACATTGACGGAACCGAATATATGAATCACTTACAAATACGTGGCTACAGCAACAAATGTTTAAAAAAGGCCTCTGTAAGAGGATCAATCTAATTTGATACATGGTAAAAAAATCCAGAAATCCAGCACTGAGTTAAGGATGATTACTAGGTTCTCTGGACAGCACAAACAAGTATGTGACCTAATACAAAAACACTGGTACCTCGTAATGGGGATACAACTGTTTCTAAACATTTGAAGGACTACCCGGAGATCACATATAAAATATTGCGATCAATCAGGGATAGTATAGTGCACAGTCATTATGCCCCCTCTACCATAAATACTGGTAGTAACAAAGGAACCAAACAATGTCATAAATGTGGATACTGTAGGTACATTCATGCATTGAGGGATGTTATCCTCCCCAATGGACGCATGTATTCCCCCCAAATTTTTGGCTACATGTCAGTCCATTGGGGGCGTTTGGTCTTTCCCACTTAAAATGCATGTGAGTGTAATGCATTTTAAGTGGGAAAGACCAAACGCCCCTTTTTCCACCGCATTAGGGACCATGTTTCCCTAGTAGTAAAGAAAAAGATGGAGACGCCTATTAGTCGCCATCTAGGCTTCTGCCATCAATTTGACAACACCAAAATTATTATTATTATTATTATTATTCAGGATTTATATAGCGCCAACAGTTTGCGCAGCGCTTTACAATATGAGGGCAGACAGTACACTTACAATACAAATCGATACAGGAGGGATCAGAGGGCCCTGCTCGTTAGAGCTTACAATCTAGAAGGGAGGGTCAAGTTGAAACAAAAGGTTTTAACTGTGGGGGGATGAGCTGATGGAGAAAATGAAAATACAGTTAGGTGTGGGAGGGGTAGGCTTCTCTGAATAGAAGTGTTTTCAGGGATCGTCTAAAAGCTAATAAAGTAGGAGATAAGCGGACAGATTGGGGTAGGGCATTCCATAGGATTGGGGAGGCTTTGGAAAAGTCCTGGAGGCGAGTATGGGAGGAGGTGATGAGGGAGCTAGAGAGCAGGAGGTCTTGAGAGGAACGAAGAGGACGAGTAGGTTGGTATTTAGAGACTAAGCCAGTGATGTAGCTGGGGGCAGAGTTGTGGATGGCTTTGTATGTAATTGTTAGTATTTTGAATTTAATTCTTTGGCTGAGTAGAAGCCAGTGGAGCGATTGACAGAGAGGGGTAGCAGACACCGAGCGATTGGTAAGGTGGATGAGTCTGGCAGCGGCATTCATAATGGATTGAAGAGGTGCTAGACTATGTAGAGGTAAGCCAATGAGGAGGGAGTTGCAGTAGTCAAGGCGAGAGATGACCAGCGAGTGAATTAAGAGCTTTGTTGTCTCATTGGTTAGAAAGGGGCGTATTTTGGAACATGTCCCCCCAATGAAAGAGGGGGAGATTATGATAAGATTTTACTTATGTGCTCTTAAATATCCTGGTCTAAATGACGCTGTAAGCTTCAAGCCACTTTTGTAGAATAAGTTCCCCTTTCTTTTCTTTCCTTTCCTTTTTTTAAATATTTTATTTTAAATATATCATTTAAATAAGTTATATATTTTTCAAGGCATTATATTTAATGTTTTATTGCATTATTATGCCATAAAATTGCACTGCAATGTTTGTATATATACCGATATTATTTGTGAACAGGGTTTGCTCAATGAACTTCCCAGAGCATTGTTAATTAAATTTTGTTTATCTATAAAGGTATTTGTATTTGACCTTTGTGGTCAGCACTGTTATATACCTTAATTGAGCAGTTTGTCTGCCATTTACCTAGATCCCGAGTGCATATATTTTTACATCATTCCTTCTTTGTCATGCCAGATTTATCCAGTGTTTGCCCTCTGGCACCACTCACGAGCTTGGTCCTGTTTTTCCACCTGAGTAAGGCAAAATATTTTCTAAAATGGCCGCCATAGACTGCCGCAATGAGCATCATCTATTCGTGCCACCATTTCCATTTCGCTGCATGCACGCTGGCACTCTTCTTAACGTCCGCAACGCAGCGATGACGTCAGACATTGCCGCGCTCGGTTAAGGCAATAAAACGGGGATATTCCCCATCAGTCTCTGTCCTTAATACCAAGGAGCAGGCAGAGAGTAATATTGCTGCCTGTCACTCTCCAAATGCAATCTTGACTCTGTAACAGTAAGATTACCCTTAGGGAACTTCTACCTTGCTGGATGGCACTCAGCCATCTTAAATGGACAACCCCCATTAATTATGGTCCTTTTTTTCAATTTCTTTCTATTTTGTTAGATCTGTGGAGCATCAAGATTGGTCTGTCTTTGACACTCATTTTCTTATATTTGAGGTAAGTTAGACAGTGCACCTGATCTGCTATTCATCACAGCATTATTTACCTTATCCCATTCAAAGTAAGATGTATCACCAGTATGGGTGTGATGCATCAGTATAAAATAGATTCAATCATTTTGACTTCTTAAAGGTATCTTTTTTGGGTGTTCTTCACCTTAGATACCCTAAACGCTTTATGTACCCCCTACTTATATTTAAACTGTCCTCAATATTCTGTGTTATTTTTTCCAAATAGAAAAAAATTCTAAATGAAATCTTGTCCTTATCTGCACACCTTGACTGGGGATCAGTGCGAAGAAACTTGGTGTTTTTTATGCTCACAGGAAATTTCTATTTCAACCTCAAATGAAGTAGCTTTGGTAAGGTTCATTGTTTTGTTTTTATTATTATTGTTTATTTGTAGCAACCCTCCATATTGATGAAATTACTATTTTCTATGCCTTATAATTGATATAATCTTCTGATGCTATTTTGTTATATATTTTGTTTATTTATATATGATTATGCAGGAGTACTTATAAAATCTTTTGTTATTTATAGTTTAATAGTCACCATACAAAATATCTCCTGAGGAAGCTCTGTCGAGCGAAACATGTTGAGAAAGTGGTATTGTCTATGTCTATACGCTCAAGTGTAACAACAGATTTTGAAATACAAAATTGTCTCCTTTTTTTTAACTTTTTGTAATTAAATTCATTAATTTAATATGATGCTATGACTAGTGTGTCTACATTGCTAATATATAACAGCTTTAAAGTCCCAAGGTTTGTGACCTCTAGCTCATTTTCTTTCTAATTTCAAAATTGGGATGTGGTGTTTTATTTTTGATTCCCTATTACCACTTAATTCTATAAAATTCATATAGAAGCCATGTCCAATACTCAAGGCACTAATACACCTTAAGGGTTGTGTTGGGTCCCTGATGTTCAGGAAGACAGGACTTCAGTGAGGAACAATTCCCTCACTCAGGACAGGAATATGCCTTCTCCCCTTGTGAGATCTCTGATGTGTGGAAAGACTGGACTTCTGTGAAAAGCATTTCCCGCACTCAGGACAGGAATATGGCTTCTCCCCTGTGTGAGATCTTTGATGTGTGGAAAGACTGGACTTCTGTGAAAAGCATTTCCCACAATCAGAACAGGAATACGGCTTTTCCCCCGTGTGAGATCTCTGATGTGTGGAAAGACTGGACTTTATTGAAAAACATTTGCCGCACTCAGAACAGGAATACGGCTTCTCCTCTGTGTGAGATCTTTGATGTGTGTTAAGATGGGACTTGTCTGAAAAACATTTTCTGCACACAGGACAGGAATACGGCTTCTCCCCTGTGTGAGATCTCTGATGTTTGTAAAGTGTGGACCTATCTGAAAAATATTTGCCACACTCAGGACAGGAATACGGCTTCTCCCCCGTGTGAGATCTCTGATGTGTATAAAGACTGGACTTCAGTGAAAAACATTTCCTGCACTCAGAACAGGAATACGGCTTCTCCCCCGTGTGAGATCTCTGATGTGTGTAAAGACTGACCTTCTGTGAAAAACATTTCCCGCATTCAGGACAGGAATACGGCTTCTCTCCTGTGTGTGATCTTATATGCTCATTAAGCTTAGATTTAAAACCGAAACACTTCCTGCACTCAGGACAGGAATACGGCTTCTCTCCAGTATGTGATCTTTTATGCCTATGAAGTTTGGGTATAGAACGGAAACACTTCCCACACTCAGTACAGGAAAGCCTCTTCTCTGTTGGAAGGATGGCACCATCCCTCACAGGCTGAGGTTCCTCAGGATAAGAGAAATACAATGGTCCATCTACACTGTGTGGTGCCGGATGGACATTTGAGGTAACCGGGTTTTCTCCTGGACTATGCTGTGCGATGTCCTCATCTTCTACGGTACAGTCTGGAGACAAAGTGAGACAATCCTCTGAGGTTTTCCTCATCTCCCGTCCATCTACTAGAATAGAAATAAAAAGATTATTACTAGACATAAGCAGATTGGTTCTCCTAAACCAGGACTCCATCCACATCAGGCAGCTTTGTCTCTGAGGATCTTACAATTCCCCCTCAAAGTAACTAGTAAATGGGTCCTCTGTAGGGCAGCAACTAATGATTTTTTTCATAATTGATTAGTTGGCCGATTATTGTTTCAACTAATGGGATAAAAACTTCAAAAAAGGTTGGTATATAATTTTGTTAATATTCTTGAATATCTATATACAGTGGTAAATAAAAATATCCAGATATATAGTTGGATAGTTAATACACTCAGAATAACAGACAGGTGTATTATTAGAGGTAGAATCTGCTACATGTCAGAATCAGAGATCATCATTATTAAAATGTAAAAAAGAGGTAAAACGCTGTTTTGCAGATGATCAGACAGGAGTGTAATATAATGATATGATGGATGACAGACTGACTCCCTTGTCATAGACAGGTAGGTAGGTACAAGCTCCCTGCACCTGATGTCACTTATGCTGGTTGTACACAAACAAATTTTTCTTTGAAAAATAATTCATACAATTTTCTAACCATTAGTGGGGTCAAATCGGTGTTCATTTTCCAACACAGTGATGGGAAAATTCAAAGGCGCAGAACAAAAAACTTTTTACAATCAAACTAATTTTCACATCGTGTATGTGGTTTTTGCTCAGACATTACATTAATTTTATAATTGAATGTTAAAAGCAAGAGGAATTTTCAAGCTACACTCGTCCATTCATCAAATGTACAAATCATTTTTCATATAAATATTTGTGTGAATATTCTCATCCAAAAATCGATCCATGTATGGCCAGCATAGGACATTTAGTAGCAGCCGCATGATTTTTCTTTAATGATCTGTTATGGTGGGGATAAAAAATATTGCTTTATGTTACAAAAACAGCAGATAATCCCTACTATAAGGGATTCATTTATACTGTGAAATAGTGAGTAATATATCATATATATATATATATATATATATATATATATATATATATATATATATATATATATATTATATATTAATAATAATAAATACAACCAGAAGTAGGATATATGGGGATTTTACCTGGGCGTCACACATGAAGATACATGGAGGTTCTATCACCTCCAGTCTATCAGCCTCCACCTTCTCTAGGGTCAGATGCTGATCTTCCCTGCACAGAGACCTTAAAGTCATTGTAAACGTTGGATTTCTTTTCTAAACACACTTGTCATACTTACCTCTAGGGATGCACAGAAATTTTGGCGGCCGCAAAAAAACTGCAAAAAATTGTGTCTTCAGCACATTGCCGAAAATGAAGCGTAAAATGGGGCCACCCATTGTAGGGGTGTCATCCTGGCATGCCCCAGTCCTCCCCTCCCTTCTCCTCGCCTCCCTCTTCTCCTCACTCCCACGGAGCGGCGGTCTCTGTGTGTCAAGAAGCTGAATTGTCCGGGTCTCAGTAACAATGTCCTGCCTCCTGTGATAGACGGCACACTGATCCAATAGTGGGGCATTGAATCTGGGACGTGATCACAGGAGTGGAACATTGTTACAGCTCCGTGACACATGGAGATCGCACCGGCAGGCTGCATGATGGGCACTGGTGAAGCTGCATCTGACGGGCACTGGAGAGGTTGCATTGATCTCTTGCATCATGTCTACAGTCTCTGACCATCTCCTGTACTATGTCTGAAGTCTCTGGCCATATCCTATATCATATCTTCTAGAGGTGCACCAAATGGAAATTTTTCTAATACTATAGGAGTGTGTTTAAGTAAGAGATTGCAGACATGATACAAGAGATGGTTATAGACTGAAGACATGATACAGGAGATGGTTAGAGACTGAGGACATGATACAGTAGATGGTTTGAGACTGAGGACATGATACAGGAGATGGTTTGAGACTGAGAACATGATACAAGAGATGGTTAGAAACTGAGGACATGATACAAGAGATGGTTAGAAACTGAGGACATGTTACAAGAGATGGTTAGAGACTGGGGACATGATACAAGAGATGGTTATATATAAAATGGTGGTTGTATATAATATTTTTTTTAAAACTATCTTTTTGGTATCGGTTTTGGCCTAGTGCACCCTTCATTTTTGCTTTCAGCACCAACATTTCCATTCGGTGCACCCCTACTTACCTCCTCCGTATAATAGTTTTGCACAGAGCACCCCTGATTCTCCTCTTCTGAATCCCTGGAACTTCTGGCTCCTCCTGCCTTCATAGTTCCCCTATAGGAAGCTACAAAGTATAGTATAGAGTTCTCCTGTAGGAAGCCGCAAAGTATAGTATAGAGTTTCCGTATAGGAAGCCACAAAGTATAGTATAGAGTTTCCCTATAGGAAGCCACAAAGTATAGTAAAGAGTTCCCCTATAGGAAGCCACAAAGTATAGTATAGAGTTCCACTATAGGAAGCCACAAAGAATAGTATAGCGTTCCCCTACAGGAAGACAAAAAACAAACATCTGCCTTTAGAATCACTTGCTTCCTTCTCTTCCCCATGACTACATGTCCCATGAAGCATTGCTCCTCACACATTCAAATTCTCAGGCATTTACTGACATGTATGGACAGTGTACTGAGCTGTATTTTCTGATATGTAAACAAATAATGGGGGAATGACCAAGATGGCGACCAGGACAGATGTCTAGGTGCCGAGCTCTGCAGCCATGGAACATAAAGTACATTATGCTTTTCTCTGCCTGCCTGAGAGTGGTGGACGGTGAGTCGACCCGCTTCTTTACTTCACCTGAGGAGGCTGCACAATGGGTAAATACCCTGCACCATATGTGATCACCTGCTTCCCGACTCTATGTACTTGCGAACTGGGTTTCTTTTCTCCCTTCCCTTCATTCTGCCCTGGGATGGGATGTCCGACATGTTGGACCTGCCTAATATGCCCCTCCTAAACTGTGAATGTGGGGTGGCTAATACAGGAAGGGGGGAGGCCAGGGGCCCCAGGATGGTCAAACACTCTGCTGCCTAGCCCTGCGGGACCTTCTGTATGATGTAAACCACTGGGGTTATTGGACCTCCCCACTGCTACCATTCTGCCAGACATTCCTTCTCAATCCCCTGCCCATGATGCTCCCCCTTCATGTGGCCTGCACGGCGGATACTTCTACATTAGAAGAAATGTGGGGGATACATCCCTATTGCATCCCAAGCCATCGCCCGGCTGTTGGCTCTCCTCACAACAAGAGTGCAGTCTCCCTGCAGCCCACCCAAACTTATACCCGAACAGGAACACCTTCCATCCTGGCTCGAGGAGAGCCCACTACTTCGGCCGGGTGATCCCACATCCATACCCCCTTCCCCATTGGTGGCATCTCTGAATTGTACCTCAGTGCCTTGGGCCTGGGGAAAAAAATTGCCTACTTGTCTGTTGTTAATGACCCTAAGTGGTTGGTAACCATGTTTAATTCAGGGATCCAAATGCATCACAGTTTGGGCGGTTGCATAGGGTGGGTTGGGGTTCACGTGTTAATGTTAACTACTTCCCGCCCATCCACTGTCATATGACAGCAGGAAGAAGCAGCTGTTGTTCTGGGCCACCATCATATGACGTGATTTCCTTTGCGCGCCACTGGGGGGGCACCCGCCGCGTCGCTAGGGACCCGATGTGCGTGCCCGGCGGCCACAATGTCCGCCGGGCACCTGCAATTGCCCAGTAACTGAACAGGACCATGGATCTGTGTGTATAAACACACAGATCCACGTGCTGTGAGAGGAGACGAGACCGATGGTGTGTCCCTTGTACATATGGACACCGATCGGTCACCTCCCCCAGTCAGTCCCCTCCTCCACAGTTAGAATCACTCCCATAGGGAACATATTAACCCCTTGATCACCTCCTAGTGCCTAGTATTAACCCCTTCCCTGCCAGACACATTTATATAGTAATCAATCCATTTTTATAGTACGGATCGCTGTATAAATGTGAATGGTCCAAAAAATTAAAAAAAAAAAGTCCGATATGTCCGCCGCAATATCACAGTCACGATGAAGATCGCCACCATTACTAGTAAAAAAAATGCTATAAATCTATCCCCTATTTTGTAAACACTATAACTTTTGCACAAACCAATCAATATACACTTATTGCATTTTTTTTACCAAAATATGTAGAGGAATACGTATCGGCCTAAATTAAGGAAAAAAAAATGTTTAAAAAAAAAAATTGGATATTTATAGCAAAAAGTAAAAAAATTGTGTTTTTTTCAAACTTGTCCTTCTTCTGTTTATAGCGCAAGAAATAAAAACCACAGAGGTGATCAAATACCACCAAAAGAAAGCTCTATTTGTGAGGAAAAAATAATAAGAAATGTTATTTGGGTACAGCGTTGCATGACTGTGCAATTGTGATTCAAAATGTGACAGTGCGGTAAGATGAAAAATGGCTTGGGCAGGAAGGGGGTTTTTGTGCCTCATAGGCAAGTGGTTAATTTGGTTTCTTGTTTTACCCTGTTTCCCCGAAAATAGGACAGTGTCTTATATTAATTTTTGCTCCCAAAGATGTGCTAGGTCTTATTTTCAGGGGATGTCTTATTTTTCCATGATGATGAATAGGGTACACATTTATTGATTCTGCCCCCTTCTGATCCTCTTGTGCCATTTTGATCCCCCCTTCAAATCCACCCTGTGTCATTTTAAGTGAGTCCCCCTCCACCCACCTATGTGCCAGTGGATTATTTAGTCTCCCCCCCATCTTCACCAGACATCCCCCACCCTTTACCAGACTTCCCCCCCAACCTCAGTCACCCCTGTGTGTCTGTGGAGGCCAGATTCCACACAATGTGCCCGACTCCTGCCCAGCGCGACTCACTGTCTAATTGTGAGTCAGCCAGACTCCGTCAGGGCAGAGCAAGTAGCAGGCAGCAGAAGGTGACAGCTTGTGCTGGCGGCAGGACGGGCTCTCTGATGACGGGTGACGTCACTTGTCATTCAGAGAGCCAGCCGCAGCTCACTGATTTAAAGAGACCTCGCACCTACCTGCCTGAACAGCTCCAGCTGAGCTGCGGCCAATCAGTGAGCTACGTGGCAGCGCCCACCGCTATGGTCCAGAAGAGTCAGACGCCTTATGGTAGCTTTAGGGGCCCTTTTATCGGGGGATGTCTTATTATCGGGGATGCCTTATTATCGGGGGATGCCTTATATTTCTGCGAGAGGGAAACCTGGTGGGAGGTCTTACTTTCGGAGGATGTCTTACTTTAGGGGAAACAGGGTAGTTGTTAAGTTGATTTCTGAAAGAATGTATGATTTTTGTGATAAGCGTGACTTGCAGGTGAGAATGCGGGTATGGTCCAATTCGTTTGGGTGGCCTTGCCCCTCCCTGGAGGCTCAGATGAGAGGGGTGGACTCCCTCTATTATGTCTCATCTCTCTGTTATTTGGGTACAGCGTTGCATGACTGGTCAATTGTGATTCAAATTTCGACAGCACGGAAAGCTGAAAAATGGCTTGGGCAGGAAGGGGGTTTTTGTGCCTCGTAGGCAAGTGGTTCATTTGGTTACTTATTTTAGTTGTTAAGTTGATTTCTGAAGGAATGTATGATTTTTGTGATAAGCGGGACTTGCAGGTGAGAATGCGGCTATGGTCCAATTCTTTTGGGTGGCCTTGCCCCTCCCTGGAGATGAGAGGGGTGGACTCCCTCTATTATGTCTCATCTCTCTGCCATGGCACTATTGACACTAATATCGTGGAATGTCAGAGGGATGAACTTCCAAATGAAAAGGGCCCTAATTTTCAAATTATATATATATATATATATATATATATATTTTTTTTTTTTTTTTCATACTCCAGGAGGCGCATTTGGTATGGGGCAGAGTCCTCGGCCTCAAGAAGCCATGGGTGGGGCATTATTACCACTCCACATACACTTTCCGTGCCCGAGGAGTCAGGATTCTCATACGCAAATCCCTGCCTTTTGTTCTGCTAGACCGGAAGCTGGACCCCGAGGCACATTACATGATGATACATGCAACAGTAGACGGCCTCCCAATGTTACTGGTGGGCTTGTATATCCCTCCCCCAGCCACAGTTGGACTCCTCACCAAGTTAGCACAGCTAGTGGTGAGTTTCCGGCTACTGCAGTTGTTTTGGCTGGGGACTTCAACATGGCCCCCTGTCCAAGACTAGACAAAGTGGCTTAAGAGCCAGCAATGGACTCTCCACTTTCCCGCTGGGCCTCAGTGTTGGGCCTTACTGATGTGTGGAGGTGGAAACACCCCTAAACCCGTGGGTACACATGTAACTCGTATATGGCAACGTCCCGTATTGATCGTATCTATGTCAGCAGCCCCGTCCTTTCCAAGGGTAGGGAGGTATCTGCCCTTCCTGGGGTATCTTGGACCACTCCCCCATCTTGTTGGAGATACAGGATAATGTGGCTCTGGCTACAAGCCTCTGGAGACTCTCCAGGTACTGGGTAACAGACAAGCGGGTAGAGCCACTGGTAGAATCGGCCATCGTGTCATTCTGGTCTTCTAAGCACCCTCCAAACAAATCCCCCACTAGCTGGGAATGTTTCAAAACTCATATCAGGGGACAGTACCAGTGTGCTATCGGCTCGGCCTGCAAGTCCAGGCTTCTCTGTTCCAGGCTGAAACTTGTGCCCAGAGGCTGGAGGCCCAGTATGCAGTGACCGGGGTAGAGAGCCACAGATTGGCCCTCTCTGCAGCCCTGAGGGAGGTTCAGCCCCTCAGAGTCAAAGCTGCCAAAAAACAACTGCTATACAAGTCACAAAAAGGTGTTTGAGCGGGGTGAAAAGACAGGGGGCATGCTCGCATGGCTCTCCAGGGAACAGATAATATCCACTCAGGTAGCTAATGTCAGAGACAATTCAGGGAGACTACTAACAGACCCAGGATAAGTCAACTCATGTTTTGCCTCCTATTATGCCAATCTTTATTCCTCTAAAGCCAGGAACTCCCAGGCTGAACTCCATTCCTACCTAGACAATATTGAACTTCCCACGCTCTCCGCAGAGCTCCAATGGAGCCTGGATGTACCATTCACTCTGAAAGAGACTTGGAGGGCAGTGGCATCTATGCAGGCGGGCAAGACCCCGGGGGAGGACAGTCTTCCAGCTAAATTCTTTAAGACACATAGTGAGTCGTTGGTGTCCACGTTATGGAAGATACTACAGACCTCAATTAGAGACACTCAATTGCCGCCCTCTATGTTGTGAGCGATTATAGTGGTTATACCCAAGCCAGGGAAGGCCCCCAAACTTTGCTCTACATATAGACCCATCTACTTGCTCAATGTTGACACCATGATCCTTACAAAGATCTTGGCTAACCGACTTAATGGAATAATACCGTCCTTTGTACATGGGGACCAGACAGGCTTTATGCCAGTGAAGGTCACTGATATTAACCTGAGGCGATTGTTAATGGGGTGCAGAGGTGATTGCAAAATTTCAATGTACGTGCCCAGATACACTTTTATATCTCAGTGATCCCTATGGTTCCCTGGTGGAAGCCTTGGAGGTCTTCAAAGTGTTTGGCAGGTTCTCGGGTATTAGAATTAATTGGGACAAATTGGTGTTTTTCCCCTCTAAAATCGATAGCTCCCACCTAACTTACCGGCCCCTCTTCAATGGGTTGACTAATGTTTAGGCATATATGTCCAAAGACCCTTGCCAGACTACTTGGAAGCTAATGTGCGCCCGATTCCACAAACATTTCTCCAAAAATGTGGAACATGGAAGAGCCTGCCACTCACATCGGTGGGTAGGATAAACTTAATAAAGATGTCCTTCCTCCCCAAATTCCTCTACAGGTTTAGGCACACTCCCGTTAGTATTCCTAATTCCTTTTTTAATAAATTGGACCAGGCTATCAGAAATTTTGTGTGGCAAGGGGCGGTTCCCAGAATAGCTAAATCCACACTTTAGCTCTCGCTGACAGAGGGAGGTTTAGCACTACCCAACTTCAAGAAATATTACTAGACGGCAATCTTGGTCTCAGTACGGTGGAGGTTCACACATGATCAGTCCAAACCCATAGTAAACCTCGAGGCAGCAATATTAGGATTATATTCAGAACTCAGCAATTTAGTGTACCGAGGGCCCCAACATACACATTAGCACCTCTATGAAAACCACTGTAGGAGTGTGGAGCCGGGTTTCAAAATCTCTGGCAGAGCCTTCCTATACCTTATGGGGTAACCCAGAGCTGGTCCATTTGAGGACTGTCCCCAACCCGCAACTATTGGCCAGACACGGAGTCAAAACTCTCCAGAACATAATGGGCGACACAGTGGCGTAGTGGTTAGCACTCTCACCTAGCAGTTGAAGGGTCGCTAGTTTGAATCCCAACCACAACACTACCTGCTTGGAGTTTGCATGTTCTCCCTGTGCCTGCGTGGGTTTCCTCTGGGTACTCCAGTTTCCTCCCACCCTCCAAAGACATGCAGGTAGGTTAATTGGCTTCTGTCAAAAATTGGCCCTAGTATATAAATGGGGACCTTGGATTGTGGGGTAGGGTAGGGACTGATGTGAGTGTGCAATGGAAAGTGATGGGGACAATTGTAGACACTCAGGTTGAACTGGATGGACTGATGTCTTTATTCAACCTTACTAACTATGTAACTATGTAACTGTATTATGCCTGGAGGCCGCCTTCTCCCCTTTAGCGAACTAAAGAGTAGATTCTCGCTTCCTCCATGGATGTGTTTCAGGTTCATGCAGCTTCGACATGCGATCAGGGCACAGTTTCCAGATCTGATCACTCAGTTGAACAACTTCTCACAGAATGCAATATAGATGGAAAGCTATCCTCCATATACTTTAGACTCACCTGTGCCGGTAGTAATGGGGCTGGCAGAGCATTCTCTGCTTAGCAGAGAGATATACCGAGCCTGACAGAGGAGGATTGGTCTGAGAGCCTCCAACAATACATCCCCCTTATGATAGCAGCCAAAGATCATTTCTTACAGGTAAAATTTCTCCATAGGGTATATTATATGTCACAGTTATCTATTGCACTACTGATAACCGCTTCCCGTGCTGTGGAGGGGGAATAGACAATTACATACACATGGTTTTGGAGTGCCCACTAATAGACATTCTGGCAGGCGGTGGTTGCTGACATCAGTTCAGTTAGCAGGATACCCATCGAACTTGATCCCCCGATTCTTCTTTTAGGAGTGACCAATACTATAGCCACCAACACGCACATCAAGATGTTTATATTTTGTTATATTTTATTGCACATACTATGCCAGGAAAACTATTCTGATTAACTGAAAGGCACCTGAGCCACCCTGGATTTCCACATGGAAAACAATGGTGAATGCCACTCTCCCACTATATAAGATGAGGTATATGGATCGCAAATGCCCTAAAAAGTTTCAGAAAATATGATCAGCATGGGTGGAGGCCAGACACCTCACAGTTTAGTTTGGTGGCAGGATTTACTGCCCCGGCTCTTCTTTGTGGACAAAGGGATGTCGACAGAAAGCAATTAGGCTGGATTCACACCTATGCAGTTTTAGTGCTTTTTGTGATTTGCACTACAGAACGTGTTCCATAGGAAACCATGTTAAATCGACTGCAGTGCAATTGTACAAAAGATAAGGCTTTATTGATGAATTACATAAATTAATGAAAAAAGTCCAACCAATTTGGTACAGCGACCGTACTGTTGGACCTCGTTCCTACAAGGTACACAGTGACCAATAAATAATTACTGCAGTAATAGACAACGTTGTCATTAAAACCCAGCTGAACCCCAATACCCCGCTACCCTTACCATGGAAGTTCTTATATCCAAGATGTAGATAAAAAATGGCGCTGCACATTATTCTGCTCCTTTTGGCAAAACCTCAATGTTGAATCCACCCTTAAATGATTTAATTAGTCCATATGACAAAACCTTTTTTACATTTGAAAAGGCTTATACTGGTATGACAACAAAGGGTGGTGGAAAGAGAATGGTTTGGGAGTTCATAACAGCCCTACCTATAGTTAGGCTGGAGAAAAATTTCTATTATCCTACTCAGCAGATCACAGGTTCCGACAATAGTAGACAGTGTTGAATCATTGCTCTATCACAACAAAGGCAGAAGTATCCATTGTACATTGATTGATATTAACAGTATATATATCTGTGTAGAGGGCTGCATATTAATCGTGATGAGCAGTATGAGAGTACAAGACGTTCAATACAGTTCAGATTTCAGTCTTTAAATGATCCCAAAAGTACCACACTATAGAGAAGTGGCATATACAAAAAGTTTGTCCTAAACAGGCTCTTATCCCTCCTGTAATCAGCTGATTATGCCGCGGTTACTACCATTCAGAGTGTCTTCTATGAAGGTGATCATATAGTATGGCTGTGAGACCGCTTAGCTCAGTTCCTAACGTTTGCAGGAGCGGGTGGTGGAAAAGGAATGGTTTGGGAGTTCAAGTATCGCTGCCTGTAGTTGAGCTGCAGAACAATCTCTATTGTTCCACTCAGCAATTCACAGGTTCCAACTGTGGGTGGTTCATCCCAGCAACCGTAGCTGCGCTCTCTGCAGTATTCCAGATGTCTGACCCAGGAAGCCATGCGTGATAACCACATGGAGGAAACATTCCTGAGCTCAATCTCTGCAAGAGGTGGAAAACTCAACAAAGAGGTTTCACAGTCATACTACATGATCGCCTCTATAGAAGATACACCGAATGGCACTTATCACGGCACTATTACAGGAGGGGTAAGAGCCCGTTCAGAATGAACTTTATGTATATGCCATTTTCCTGTAGTGTGTTACTTTGGCGATCATTCAAAGACTGAATTTTGAACTGTGTTGAACATTTGTATCTTTATATTGACCACCACGATCAATATGCAGCCTTCTACACAGACATACATTGCTAATATCAATCAGTGTAGAAACGAGACTGCTGCCTATGTTGCAATATGGCAATATGATTCAACACCGTCTCTCTCCTTTACAATAAAGTCTCCTCTTACCCGGTGATGTGAGGGGCGGCTGATTGTCCATCATGACGTCCTTGTAGAGATCCTTGTGTCCTTCTAAATACTCCCACTCCTCCATTGAGAAATAGACAGTGACATCCTGACACCTTATAGGAACCTGACACACACAATGATACAGTCACCATCCAGACACATCCCTTGTCTGTTACTGGATAATGTCCCAGAATTCCCAGAATCCTCCTCACCTCTCCTGTCAGCAGCTCCATCATCTTCTTGGTGACTTCTAGAATCTTCTCCATGTTGTGTCTCTCAGGTTTTAGGGAGTCACATGGAGGCACTGTGATGGTCATATGATCACCAGACTTCACAAGAGGAAATCTCTGTATTGAGGAACCAATAGGAATATCATGTTAGACTCCCAGAATCCTCCTCCCGGTCAGGTCTGTGTTTTATTAATAGAGATAAGAGTGATGTCATGTGACCTCCCAGAATCCTCCTCACCTCTCTGGTCAGGTCTGTGTTTTATTAATAGAGATAAGAGTGATGTCATGTGACCTCCCAGAATCCTCCTCACCTCTCCGGTCAGGTCTGTGTTTTATTAATAGAGATAAGAGTGATGTCATGTGACCCCCCAGAATCCTCCTCACCTCTCCGGTCAGGTCTGTGTTTTATTAATAGAGATAATAGTGATGTCATGTGACCTCCCAGAATCCTCCTCACCTCTCCGGTCAGGTCTGTGTTTTATTAATAGAGATAAGAGTGATGTCATGTGACCTCCCAGAATCCTCCTCACCTCTCTGGTCAGGTCTGTGTTTTATTAATAGAGATAAGAGTGATGTCATGTGACCTCCCAGAATCCTCCTCACCTCTCCGGTCAGGTCTGTGTTTTATTAATAGAGATAAGAGTGATGTCATGTGATCTCCCAGAATCCTCCTCACCTCTCCAGTCAGCAGGTGGATGATCTCCAGGGTGAGGTTTAGTATCTTCTCAGTCATGTGACTCCGGTCCTCCTCCATCCTCATTGGTGTCGTCATTTGATCTATCTCCTTGTAGACGGATAACTTTGGGAAATGAACATAAGAATTATTTGGATGGTGTTGGTCACATAATAATATGATGTGGATGTAAGGGGAGTAATACTGTACATTTACAATGCTGTACATTTAAGAACTACTGCCCCCATGGGAACACATTTAGACTGTACTATTTAGCGTCTGATTTTTTTTTTTCGGGCTCCTGGGACCCTCTTGTCTTGCCAGATCAAAAATGTCCTTTTCTCTTTTGGGGTTGTTTGGTTTCTGAACTGGTTTTGATTCGTTTTAAATCTGCAGACAAGAAATGATATGACCCTTCATTAGACTGCTTTGTTCTAAGGCAGTGATGTGACGACAATGTCAGGTCATCATGATGTCCAGGAAGGGGAATCTGCTGACTTTTGGATGGAGTTGTCGGCTAATCAGGATAATCGCCAGAACTCTGGCTAAAAGGCTCCAATCTCCGGTAGCCTGCTGACTGACAGGAGTGATGTCACTGTCACTCTCTGCAGTAAGAGAAGGGATTGGATTGGATATCAAGAGGATGCTGCTGGTGGTTCAATAGCAACTCAGTGTGTGTAGGAGGAGGACAACAGGGGGAATGGATTTGTTGTCTTAGTCTTGATCTATTGTGTGGAACATTTTTTTCTGGAACATTTTCTTGACCAGTGATATGATGAGATGAAGGCGCCCTATATTTGTTGGCTGGAGTTCTTTAAGAAGGTCAGAAAAGTAGGGTGGGGTGGGAAAACCATCAGAGACCAAAAGCCCTGAAGCCCCCTCTTACCTCAGAGCCTTACAGCCTGACTACCCCTTCAGAGCCCCCACAGCCCTTCAGCCCCACTAACCTCTCAGAGTTGTTCAGCCCTGTTACTTCAGAGGAGGCCTGCAAAGTCCTTCATCTACACTTCCTCCTCGGGGTCCCAGAGTCCTTCAGATGAAGTCAACTCTCAGAGGCTCCCAGAGTCCTTTAGTGCCACTACGTCCTCAGAGACCCCTCAGCTCCTCTAGTTTACTCAGAACCAGTGGCAGAACTATTACAGTCACAGAGGTCACACCTGCCACTCTGGCATTCTGCCAATGTGGGGAGGGGGGGCACCAAGACAGCAGGAAAGGGTCTTGCTGCCGGAGTAAAGGGTCCCAGGATCAGGGGAGGCTCCCCTGGTGATCACCAATTAGGAATGCTGAGAACAGAGTGTGCAGCACATTCAGCCTTTGCAGAGCCCCCTTGCTGTGTCTGATCTGCTCCCAACATGGGCACAGTACCCCCAACATCAGCCACCTCCTCCCCACACTCCTCCTCCCCAGACACAAGCTCCAAGTTCTCCATCCTGGTCGGACTCTGTGCCGGCTCTGAGGGACCCATCACTGATGCAGCTGCAGCACCCGGAGTCTGCTGAGTGCCTGTATGAAGTGTGGGGGTCCTCTGTGTGTGTGTGGGGTCCTTAAGGTGTGTGAGGGATCAGGATTAGCTCTCTGCACACCTCCAACTCCTCTCCTACCTCTGCCAGCTGCTCTGGAGTTTCTGCCCAGCCCTCTGCCCCTATCTCCCCCAACACCTAGGTACCCCTTCCAGGGCTGCCCATATTATTGCCCCTTCATCTGTCCCACCCATTCCTATCCATCCTCCTCATCTCATCTCTCTGCGACCCCTGCCCATAACCCCCTCTGACTGGCACCCCAGTACAGACCCCCTCCCCCCATTCATGCACCTTATCTCAGTCTTTGTCATCTCTTGGGAATCTGAGTGGCTGCAATGTGCCATGTTTGGGGTCACTGAGCGCTGCTGGAAGTGATCGGCGGAGGTGAGCCCAGTGTGTGTAAATAGAAAATAAGATCCTATTACCTCCTCTGATGTTACTTCCGGTAATGTCTTCTCTTCACTGACAAATGGAACGTCTTCTCTAGTCCAGATTACTTCCTGTCTGTAACTGACATCACTTCCTGTCTGTAACTAACCTCACTTCCTGTCTGCATTCCCTCATTCCCTAGAAACTTCCTGTCTAAATATGAGTGAGATCACCACCTTGTGGAGTTCAGCAGAACTGCAGTCCCAAGAAATGTCTCATAGTAACCACTCCTGTAAAATATCTCAGAGAGCTACCACAGAAGTTCAAATATAACATAAAAAAAGTAGAAGAAATAGATACCGTTTTTATGTAACCAATTGTTTAACAAAGATATTTTATTACAAATAGAAACATCTTAAAGACACAGAATACAAGTTAACGTCAAATGTATAACTAATAATACAATTACCCCCTAAAACTGATCCATTTGGTGAAGAAAACGCAAACATATATCCAAAAGCATAAAAATATATATCAATCCACTCATAATGAAGATGTTAAACATAAATTGCAAGGATGTAATGTTCATATAGGAATGGTGGTGGAGATCTCTCAAAGTAAGAACACTTCCTTGAATGCTTATATATACAGTATCTGACAAAAATGAGTATGCCCCTCAGTCACATTTGTGTAAATATTTTCTTCTATCTTTTCATGTGACAACACTGAAGAAATTACACTTTGCTACAATGTAAAGTAGTGAGTGTACAGCTTGGACATTTTCACAGGGGTGTACAGACTTTTGTTGCCAGCGGGTTTAGACATTAATGGCTGTGTGTTGAGTTATTTTGAGGGGACAGCAAATTTACACTGTTATACAAGCTGTACACTCACTACTCTACATTGTAGACAAGTGTCATTTCTTCAGTGTTGTCACATGAAAAGAGAGAAGAAAATGTTTACAAAAATGTGAGTGAGGGGTGTACTTACTTTTGTCAGATACTGTACATAAAATAATAAATTCTGGAGTGACGAAAGCTGTAAAGCAATAAATAATATATAAACTGGGTCATCCACTTCATCCATAAAGACATTGTGATTAGGGATGGCCTTGCGGTTCACCCAGCGGTCGGTTCCACACAGCAACCTCTCCCTACACTGACAAAAGACAGAATGTAAAATGGCCGCAAGATCAGGTCTATTTATAAGGTAGGGGGAATGTCCAAGTGTCCATGTGCTGAAAAATCTCAATTGGCTGTCCTGTACCCCATGATGGATGTGTCATCATGGTCCAAAGTTCTTTCACAATGTAAACAGGACAGCCAATTGAGACATTTCAGCACATGAACAATTGGACATTCCCCCTACCTTATAAATAGACCTGATCTGGCGGCCATTTTACATTCTGTCTTTTGTCAGTGTAGGGAGAGGTTGCTGTGTGGAATCGACTGCCGGGTTGCAGTGTGGAGCAGGGACAGACTGTAGTGACACAAATCACTAGCTATTAGATCCACAAAAGTCCTTTTAAGGACTGGTATAGGTGTACACTATATAGGGTTCTGGTGCATTGCTGTGCTGCTAATTGCTGAGTGCACTGCTGACCGATTCTGCAGCTGTCTTTTGTCAGTGTAGGGACAGGATGCTGTGTGGAGCAGGGACAGTCAGTTTAATCACTAGCTATTACTATTAGGTCCACAAAGGTCCTTTTAAGGACTGCTATAGGTGTACAGTATATAGGGTTGTACACGTATAATATACTTTCTTTCAAATATAGAAAGCCTCTTATACTTGACTGCTGACCGATTCTACAGCTGTCTTTTATCAGTGTAGGGACTGAGGAACAGTCTGCAAATCACTAGCTACTAGGTCCACAAAGGTCCTTTTAACCACTTGCTTACTGGGCACTAGGGATGAGCCGAACACCCCCCTGTTCGGTTCGCACCAGAACCTGCGAACAGACCTAAACTTCGTGTGAACTTTAGAACCCTATTAACGTCTATGGGACTCGAACGTTCACAATCTAAAGTGCTCATTTTAAAGGGTAATATGAAAGTTACTGTCCTAAAAAGTGTTTGGGGACCTGGGTCCTGCCCCAGGGGACATGGATCAATGCAAAAAAAAAGTTTTAAAAACGGCCGTTTTTTCAGGAGCAGTGATTTTAATAATGATTAAAGTGAAACAATAAAAGTGTAATATTCCTTTAAATTTCGTAGCTGGGGGGTATCTATAGTATGCCTGTGAAGGGGCGCATGTTTCTGGTGCTTAGAACTGTCGCTGCACAAAGTGTCATTTGTGCAGGAAAAAAAGTCTTTTAAAATCACTTGCGGCTAAATTGTCGGGTCTCCGTAATACAGAGAACACTCAATGAGTGTTCTCTGTATTAGCCGACAATTCATTCATTCATTGATTAAAAAAAAAAAAAAAAAAAAAGCGTGGGGGTTCCCCTAAATTCAATCAAAAGGCCCTTCAGGTCTGACATGGATATTAAGGGGAACCCCGTGTCAAATTAAAAAAAAAAATTGACGTGGGGGTCCCCCCAAATATCCATACCAGACCCTTCAGGTCTGATATGGATATTAAGGGGAACCCCGCATCAAATTAAAAAAAAAATTGACGTGGGGATCTCCCTAAATATCCATACCAGACCCTTTATCCGAGCACGCAACCTGGCAGGCCGCAGGAAAAGAGGGGGGGACGAGAGAGCGGCCCCCCCTCCCTCCTGAACCGTACCAGGCCACATACCCTCAACATTGGGAGGATGCTTTGGGGGTCTGTGACCCCTCAAAGCACCTTGTCCCCATGTTGATAAGGACAAGGGCCTCATCCTCACAACCCTGGCCGTTGGTTGTGAGGGTCTGCGGGCGGGGGGCTTATCAGAATCTGGAAGCCCCCTTTAACAAGGGGACCCCCAGATCCCGGCCCCCCCCCTGTTTGAAATGGTAAGGGGGTACAAAAGTACCCCTACCATTTCACAAAGAAAGTGTCAAAATGGTTAAATAAGACAAACACACTTTTGAAAAATTCCTTTATTAAAAATAAAAAAAATAAAAAAAAAATTCCAGCGGTGCTAATCCACTCTTGCTATCCAGCGACGGGTCTCCGGGGTCCAGCGATGGATGATCATATCCAGCGACGGGGGATCTCTCAGTCCAGCGCTGTCCATACCTCCTTCTTCTGTCTCCACTGCGGAGACACTGCAGAGAGCCGAGCGCTGACATTTCTTATATTGGGAGGGCGGGGCCACCCGTCACCTGACCCCGCCCCTCTGACGCAGGAGAGGGAAGCCAGGGGTTCCCCAGTGACGTGTGGGTGACCCCGCCCCCTCTGATGTAACGGAAACCTGCGTTACATCAGAGGGGGCGGGGTCACCCACACGTCACTGGGGAACCCCTGGCTTCCCTCTCCTGCGTCAGAGGGGCGGGGTCAGGTGACGGGTGGCCCCGCCCTCCCAATATAAGAAATGTCAGCGCTCGGCTCTCTGCAGTGTCTCCGCAGTGGAGACAGAAGAAGGAGGTATGGACAGCGCTGGACTGAGAGATCCCCAGTCGCTGGATATGATCATCCATCGCTGGACCCCGGAGACCCGTCGCTGGATAGCAAGAGTGGATTAGCACCGCTGGAATTTTTTTTTTATTTTTTTTATTTTTAATAAAGGAATTTTTCAAAAGTGTGTTTGTCTTATTTAACCATTTTGACACTTTCTTTGTGAAATGGTAGGGTAAGTACCCCCTTACCATTTCAAACAGGGGGGGGGCCGGGATCTGGGGGTCCCCTTGTTAAAGGGGGCTTCCAGATTCTGATAAGCCCCCCGCCCGCAGACCCTCACAACCAACGGCCAGGGTTGTGAGGATGAGGCCCTTGTCCTTATCAACATGGGGACAAGGTGCTTTGAGGGGTCACAGACCCCCAAAGCATCCTCCCAATGTTGAGGGTATGTGGCCTGGTACGGTTCAGGAGGGAGGGGGGGCCGCTCTCT
The DNA here is from genome assembly GCA_037367395.1 of Lithobates pipiens. NCBI lineage: Eukaryota > Metazoa > Chordata > Amphibia > Anura > Ranidae > Lithobates > Lithobates pipiens. The sequence goes on along the minus strand of JAZDVW010001483.1, from coordinate 1,186,312 downwards.
CGTCCCACCCTCTTTTCCTGCGGCCTGCCAGGTTGCGTGCTCGGATAAAGGGTCTGGTATGGATATTTAGGGGGACCCCCACGTCAATTTTTTTTTTAAATTTGATGCGGGGTTCCCCTTAATATCCATATCAGACCTGAAGGGTCTGGTATGGATATTTGGGGGGACCCCCACGTCAATTTTTTTTTAAAATTTGACACGGGGTTCCCCTTAATATCCATGTCAGACCTGAAGGGCCTTTTGATTGAATTTAGGGGAACCCCCACGCTTTTTTTTTTTTTTTTTTTTTTAATCAATGAATTAATGAATTGTCGGCTAATACAGAGAACACTCATTGAATGTTCTCTGTATTACGGAGACCCGACAATTTAGCCGCAAGTGATTTTAAAAGACTTTTTTTCCTGCACAAATGACACTTTGTGCAGCGACAGTTCTAAGCACCAGAAACATGCGCCCCTTCACAGGCATACTATAGATACCCCCCAGCTACGAAATTTAAAGGAATATTACACTTTTATTGTTTCACTTTAATCATTATTAAAATCACTGCTCCTGAAAAAACGGCAGTTTTTAAAACTTTTTTTTGCATTGATCCATGTCCCCTGGGGCGGGACCCAGGTCCCCAAACACTTTTTAGGACAGTAACTTGCATATTACCCTTTAAAATGAGCACTTTAGATTTCTCCCATAGACTTGTATAGGGTGTTCCGGCTTTTCGAATTTGCTGCGAACAGCCCAAATTGTTCACTGTTCGCTGAACAGGCGAACAGGCAATGTTCGAGTAGAACATGAGTTCGACTCGAACTCGAAGCTCATCCCTACTGGGCACTTAAACCCCCCTCAGTCCCAGACCAATTTTCAGCTTTCAGCGCTGATACACTTTGAATGACAATTGCGTGGGCATACAACACTGTACCCAAATGAAATTTGTATCATTTTTTTCCCACAAATAGAGCTTTCTTTTGGTGGTATTTAGTTACAGCTCGGAGTTTTATTTTTTGCTAAACAAACAAAAAAAGATGCAAAAAAAAAAATCATGTTTTAATAGTTTGTTATAAAATTTTGCAAACGGGTCATTTTTCTCCTTCATTGAAGTGCGCTGATAAGGCGGCACTGATAGGCTGCATTGGTGGGCACTGATGGGCTGCATTGGTGGGCACTGATAGGCTGCATTGGTGGGCACTGATAGGCTGCACTGGTGGGCACTGATAGGCATAGTTAAGGCGGCACTAATAGGCACAGATAAGGCGGCACCGATGGGCACAGATAAGGCGGCACTGATGGGCAAAGATGGGCACAGATAAGATGGCACGGATGGGTGGCACGGATAAGTGGCACGGATGGGTGGCACGGATGGGCACTGATAGGTACCACAGATAGATGGGACTGATGGGCACTGATAGGTGGCACTGATAGGTGGCTCTGATAGGTGGCACTGCTGGGCACTGATGGGCGGCACTGCTGGGCACTGATGGGCGGCACTGCTGGGCACTGATGGGCGGCACTGGGGTGCAGCACCTTTGAGGCAGATTGGGTGGCACTGTGGGTGGCACTGTGGGTGGCACTGTGGGGTGGCACTGTGGGTGGCACTGTGGGTGGCACTGTGGGCACTATGGGCACAGACGGGGGGCACTTACTTTTACTTTTATTTATCCTTCAGGATGGCACTGCGGGAGGCAGGTGGGCACTGGCAGGTGGCATGTGGTGCCTTGCATTGCTGGCCGTGATCGGGACTGATGTCCCGATCACGGCCGCCGGTGATCGGCTTTTTTTTTTTCTATATAGGAATAATAGCCGATTACCGGCTCCGTTCTATCACATGATCAGCTGTCATTGGCTGACAGCTGATCACGTGATAAGGGGTCGGGATCGACCCCTTGCACGGATCGGTGATCAGGCGAGTCTCATAGACTCGCCGATCACAGAGCGCGCCGCGTGCGCCCCTCAGGGGGCGCGCAGGCCGCTCGTAACCGGGACGACGTCAATAGACGTAGTCCCGGAAATCTAGGTCCGCGCTAATGCCGTCATTCGGCAATAGCGCGGTACCCAAGTGGTTAAGGACTGGTATAGGTGTACTATTTGGTGTGCAGTATATAGGGGTATAATACACGACTAAAATACTTGCACATATAGAAAGCATAGTATAGTGCATTTCCACTGTGCGGCATCATGACTGCTGAGTGGTTCTGCAGCGATACTACAAAGAGTGACAAACGCAATTAAAAAAAAAGTATTATAACCGGTGTGATAAACCAGTGGCCCCCAAAAACGGCAGATTGAAGCGGGTTGTTATATACCTTCTTCCACATACATACTGCACTTCTCTAGAGACTTTTGTCACAGGATCATTTAAAAAATGACCGGCAGAGGAAGAGGCAGGCCCTTCCGCAGGGGTGGTAGGGGTAGGGTAGGAGCAACAGACTTGAGCCAAAGTAGCAAATTGCAGAAGGTGCGTTCGATTACATCAAAGGACACACCAGACTTGGTTGAGTGGCTCACTCTGCCTTACTCTTCTGCACCCTCCTCATCCTCTCGATCTGCACCCTCTTCACTCTCTGCTGTGTGCACCCCAAAGACACCACCACCAACACCAACACCACCATATACCTTCCGCTTGAGTCACAGGAATTATTTTCTGATCCATATCAAGACATTTCCGATGCGCAGCCACTCTTGGCATTGGATCAGGAAGAGGAGGTAGCAACAACCGCTACTCAGCAGTCTGACGACAGTACCCAGATCAGCCCAAGGAGGAGGTTGGTCCCCGGTGTTGCTGCCTACTCCGAGATCTCTAATTATAGTGGTGGGGAAGGTGACGTCGATGATGACGTGTCTAGTGATGTCATGTGGGTGCCCACAAGAGAGGAAGAGGAGGGGAGTTCAGAGGGAGATATGGAGCAGCAGATAGGGAGGAGAAGCAGGCAGAACTTAAATTGCACAGGAGGGACAAAGCAGACTGCTAATGTATCAGGAGCGAGGCATCAACCATGTATGGTCACATCTGGCGCTCCCAGGACCCCGGAATATGGCTCCGCAGTGTGGCCTTTTTTAAACGTGTTCGCTGCTGACAATAGTGTTGCCATCTTTGCAGTCAACGTATAAGTCGCGGTAAGCCCAACACTCATCTAGGGACGACCGCCTTAAGACGGCACATGAGCAGCCATCACCGAGCCCAGTGGGAGGAACGGAACACACAAAGCCACAAAGCCACACTCCAGGCTCTCACCGTCCAGCCTCGTCTTATACTTCTCCTTCTCCTCATTCCTCACAATTGTCCTCCACTCCACCTTCCATCATGCCGTCCTCACGGTTTTCTGGAAAAAGGCAGGCTTCCGTGGGCCAAATGTTTGAGCGTAAAAAAATGATGATGCCGGATAACCCTCTTGCCCAACGGTTGACCGCTGGCTTGTCAGAACTGATAGCCCGCCCACTACTGCCATATAAACTGGTGGACTCGGAGGCCTTTCAAAAATTTGTGGCCATTGGAACACCACAATGGAAGGTCTCAGGAAGGAAGTATTTCTCACAGAAGGGCATCCCAGAGCTATATGGCCATGTTCAGCGGCAAGTGAATGTATCTCTGGCGCACAGTGTTGGTGCCAAGATACATCTGACCATAGACACATGGCCTAGCAAACACGGGCATGGAAGGTATATAACTTTTACTGCCCACTGGGTGAACCTTCTGATGGCCGTCAAACATGTAACCCGTGGCATCCGTGTAGATTTGGTTTTACCGCCACCGATTGCATGCAGGCCTGGCTCTTCTTCTCCTCCTCCTACTCCATCCTCCTCCTCGGCTGACTCCTCCTTTTCGGCTGATAGCGCCTCTTCTTCGACATGCCAGGTGAGATGTTACCATGCTGTGCTGCGTCTGTTGTGCCTGGAAGCCAAGAGACACACTGGCCCTGCACTCCTTTCATCTTTGCGTTCCCAGGCAGATCAGTGGCTAACACCGCTCAATTTGACAGTTGGTAAAGTGGTGTGTGACAACGGTACCAATCTGCTTAGTGCATTGAAATAGGGCAAAATTACGCACGTGCCAAGCATGGCACACGTCTTAAACTTGGTCGTGCAGCGATTCGTTGTCAAATACCCTGGGGTCCAGGACATCTTGCGGCAGGCAAGGAAAATCTTGGCCCATTTCAGAAGATCTTACACGGCCATGGCTCGCCTTGCTGACATTCAGCGGCGACACAATCTGCTGGTCAGACATCTTATTTGCAATTGCCCGACGCGATGGAACTCAACCTTCTATATGCTTGATAGGCTGCTCCAGCAGAAACGTGCAGTTAACGACTACCTGTATGAACTCTGTGGCAGAACAGGTTCTGGGGAACTTGGTTTTTTTTCATCGCGCCAGTGGCTGCTCATGCGCAACGCATGCAGACTTCTGCGGCCATTTGATGAGATCACCAAACTGGTCAGTCGCAGCCATGGCGCCATCAGTGACATGGTACCTTATGCTTTCTTTATGGAGCGTGCATTGCTTTGTATCATTGATCAAGCCGTGGAGGAGCAGGAGCAGGAAGATGAGGAAGTCGCAGTGCTGGATGAATTCCCAGGGGGGGCTACTCTATCTGAGACAAGTCAACAAGAGGAGTCAGAGGAGGATGGTGCCAGGGCGGATGAGGAGGAGCAAGAAGAGCATGCTTTAAACCTTTCTGGGATCTCTGTTGTTGTGCGTGGATGGGGAGAGGAGAAGAGGAGGACGACAGTATCCTGGATGATGAGCAGGAGCCAGGCCACAACACTGCTTCCAGTTTAGTGCAAATGGGGGCCTTCATGCTCCAGTGTTTTAACAGGGACCACCGTATAAAAAGCATAAAGGTCAAGGACCAGTACTGGGTGGCAACGTACTTAGATCCCAGGTAAAAACACAAAATGGCAGAAATGTTACCACCATCACAGAGGGCTGTCAGAATGGAGCACTTATAGGCCTTGCTTCGAAAAATGCTGCATTCTGCTTTTGAGTGCGCTGGCAGAGGAGCAATTCCCACTCCCAGAGAAAGAGTTGCGGGTACCAATCCAACAGTGCCTGCAAGAAGAGGGCAGTTTGAAGATGTGTTGGTGACTTCATATACTGTATAAGCTCATTCTTTCAGCCGACCCATCAACAGGTCTCATCCAGATCCAGCATCAGGGAACGCCTAGACCGACAGGTGTCTGACCACATCGGGTTAACAGCCAATGTGGATGCTCTGAGAAGTGAAGAACCCCTGGACTACTGGGTGGGCAGGCTTGACCTCTGGCCAGAGCTTGCCCAATTTGCAATGGAACTGTTGGCTTACCCCTCGTCCAGTGTCCTGTCTGAAAGGACGTTCAGCGCAGCAGGGGGGATCTTGACCGATAAGCGCACTCGCCTAGCTCACAACAGTGTTGACTACCTCACATTTATAAAAATGAATGAGGCATGGATCTCGGAGGAATTCAACACATGTGTCCAGTAGACCATGTATATGCATAACTCTATAAACGATTTATTTAATCTAGCACACAGACCTTTTTTCTACCTTTGGCTCACTTCCTTGTACAAAAAAAGCACACCTTGCTATATGCCCATACCCTCCTGTTTGAAGGGGTTGAGCGGTGTCATATTTTTGGGTCCCGCAGTGAGTTGCTGGTATCAGTGCTGGTGTCAGTGCTCTCTATCTTGGTGCTGGTGTGGTGTCACTGCTCTCTATCTCGGTGCTGGTGTCAGTGCTCTCTATCTTGGTGTTGGTGTTGTCTCAGTGCTCTCTATCACAGTGCTGGTGTCAGTGCTCTCTATCATGGTGCTGGTGTCAGTGATCTCCATCATGGTGCTGGTGTCAGTGCTCTCTATCTCGGTGCTGGTGTCAGTGCTCTCTATCTCTGTGTTGGTGTCAGTGCTCTCTATCACGGTGCTGGTGTCAGTGCTCTCTATCACGGTGCTGGTGTCAGTGCTCTCTATCTCAGTGCTGGTGTCAGTGCTCTCTATCTTGGTGCTGGTGTCAGTGCTCTCTATCACAGTGCTGGTGTCAGTGCTAAGTCTCTATCGCGGTGCTGGTTTCAGACAGTGAGGGAGATAGCAGCGGTGAAGTCAATCAGCAGGCAGTGCTAGCACCATGGCTGAGGATCAGCACTGGACTGGCACCCCCGGACCGCCACAGTTGAGCCCTGCATAGGTGGGGGTAAGGGTCGGGCAGAGGGAGGGGCTCAAGCACAGGTTGGCACACTGAGACACTGGCACAGAACTGTGCTGCCCTGACTGTGGCACTGATCATCTCCTGCACCCCCTTCATAGCCTGCCCTGACCTTGCCCTGACCTTCCCTCTTCTCCATCGCCTTCATGCACTCCTGAATTGTCAAAATTTCACAGATAAAAAAAGAATTGAAAAGAAAGAGAGCACGACCGGGGAGAAAAGGGATTATTACGGTGCCAAATTCAAAAGAGGAATAGAAAGAAAACCATAGATTATATTATCAAAATTTTTAATAAATATCACACAGAATAAAAAAGTATAACAATACAATAGACAATATAAATCCAACATAGACAAAGATACAGTGACATACTAAAACATACAATGTATATATTCTATCCAATTATCAGACAGCCTTGAATATAGAGCATGTTGGACACAGATGGTATTGGCCTTTAGATTCTGTCTGATCAATCTTTCCCTACATGTTTCGCCATACCGATGGCTTCCTCAGGGGTGAATAGAAAACAAATCCAAAGAGGATAGTAGAAATTCCCTTAATGGCCTCGCATGAAAGACTGCCGGGACGCAATCATGCAAGCAGCAACCACCCCGTAGCCACCTTAGTGTAGCTGCAGGGTGCTATAAGGGCTGAAGTAAAAACAAATTCACAAAAAAACTGAAGAGAAAGACAATGAAGGAGGCGCTGGAGAAATCGCACTGAACAGCAGGGGTCAATTAACAGCAATAGAGATAATCAAAAGTCAAACCACAATGTTGTTTGACGGTAAAAAATTCCGTAAGGGGAGCAAGTATTAGACCATCAAACTGTCCAAGATTATACAGGAGTTCAATTCAATCCTCAACAATAGAGCAAAGCTCACATGTAACTCAGTACGCTGAGTTCCTGGAGGCGTTGCAGGTTCATCGCTGTGTGTATCTCAAGATCACTCACATGTGAGCTTTGCTCTATTGTTGAGGATTGAATTGAACTCCTGTATAATCTTGGACAGTTTGATGGTCTAATACTTGCTCCCCTTACGGAATTTTTTACCGTCAAATGACTTGAATTTGGCACCGCAATAATCCCTTTTCTCCCCGGTCGCGCTCTCTTTCTTTTCATACAATTTGGGGATGAGGCGCAGTATTGGCTAATTAACTCCTTGCCACGCACAACCACACAAAAAAAAATAATTGTCGATCCCAGATTCACTTAATACTTTTGTTATGTCAGTGTCCATGTGGTGGGACTATGTGTGCACAGCTAGTAAGTTTTTTGTGGCTGAAAATATGACCTGGAGGTTTTTAAGGTTCGCCTGCCATTAAAGTGAATGGGGTCCACCGGAAACCTTGCGGTTTGCAAACTTTTGGCTGCGTTCACGGTTCGCGAAACGTCCCGTCTGAAGTTCGTCCATCACTATTTATATGTGTATGTAAAGCATGATTGCACCACACATGAGGGATCACCACGGATGTTGGAGTGAGAGGAATAATTCTACCATCAGATATTTTTAGGTACTGTAGTATTTTGCCATGTCACCGGCACACACAATGTTATTACTTGACATGTTTGGTATCTATTTACTCATCACAACCTCATCTTTTATATTTTACCTTAAAATTGTGTATAATGTGTGTGTGTTCCCATCCATGAAAGTGGGGGGCATATAGTTCTGGTGAGTGACACCCAGAGGGGGTGACACGAGCACTAAGTGGTGTATATATAAAGGGAGTGGAGCGATTTCTTATTCACACTTATTAACGGATTTTTTTTTACTGTTTGTATATTTTCATCATGGCACCAATGTGAATGGAGAGGTGTTGTTGTGGTTATTACACTAATTTTCCCACTATTTTATGTATAAAAAAAGTATTGTAGAAAAGATCACACCATAGAAAATGGGGGAAAGTAGAAAAGAAACCAAGATATGAAGGTGACATTTGTGTACGAGGAACACCTTAACAAATACCACCATTTTATTCTCCAGGGCTCTGCTTTCAGGAAACATATGTTTGGGGGTTTTATCTAATCTTCAGGCCCAAAATCTCCATATTAAGATGTGTGCAAAAATAATTGAAAACCAGCTTTGGCAGTGAAAGAGTTAATGTGAGCTAGATGGGATCACTCTGCTGTGGTCACACTCTAATCATTAGAGCTCCCCCTAGCTGCAGTCTGGTAATAACAGGAGCTCTAATAATTTATCTGCTACATACTTCCCATGTTTATATAAACGTCTCCTGACATTTAGGGGTCTAGTTATAAATAGTTTACATAGCGATCGGCCCGGTGACAATGCATGTACATCCCTTCTGTGTGGATGGGGGGGATTGAAGGAAATAAGAGATCTGCTGAGTTGGTTGAAACTTTTCCATCAAATGAAAATAAACAATGTTACATTTGTTCATTAGATGGCGATAACATGATTCTTAGCGCCATCTAATGGCAAAATTCAAATTTTCAGGTTTAAAATTGTTGCTTTGATTAATTTATACCCTTCAGTGTGTTCTGTACTCACCAGTGTATGAGGATGATCTCAGTTATCTGTCTGAAGACATGTCTGATGAAGAAAACTAAGGGGGTCTACTTGACAAGCATTCATCCAAATTCTGTCCATAATGTAGCAAAGTGATTTCCTATGATGGTCAGCTCCATCTAGTGACCATAATGGGGTATTGTGCGTGACATATTTCCATCAGTAAAAAATAAAATAACAATACTGCATTATGACCACTAGATGGTGCCAAGGAAATCAGTGTATAAAAAATAAAATGCATCCGATATTCATCACAGTTGGGTGAATGCTGCTCACATTAAAATTATTATTCTTTTTTTAATATAAAAAAGAGGAATATTTGGCTACTATTAATGTACCACATCAAATATACTGTGTATATCATTTCAAAAAAGAACCTTGTATGTCGGACTTTATTGGTACAAAAAAGGGCAAACACAACAATGACATAAAATATAAATCTTTATTACAAATAGTAAATTTATGTGTTAAAACCACATGGGAACAAATCCATCAAACATTAGGCCATATAGATTCATAATGACTCATTTAGCTTTGCCGAATTGTCCAAGAGGTTGACGCGTTTCACATCAATAAGCTTCTTCAGAAACTTTTATACCTTGGCAGCAAAAAAAAAAAATCAGCCTAACTAAAAAAAACACACAGAATGTAAATACATAGCAATCTCATCATTTTATAACATCATAAATTATAATCTGTGCCACTTACACAACACTTGGGGGACATAGCAAGGAGACGGCAATAAATGACGGGGTCAAAGTAGTTTGCACAGTCAGCGGGTCATGAGTTATGATAATAGACATGTGCATGAAAAAAATTTCTTTTTTTACTTGTACAAAATAAAAGTTACACCCAAGCACATAAAATGAAGTTAGTCACCATTTCACAGGCGCACACAAATTTAAAGTTTGACATGTTGGGTATCTATTTACTTGGCTTTTATTTTGTAAAAAAATGGTTAATTTATTGTGTTTTTCTGCCCCCTCAGATTAAAATAAGTGTGTTTTTTACAAAAAAAAATGTGTTTCCTAGACATTTTCAGTAATACCATGTGACATAAAAATATGGAACTACTGCCATTTTATTCTCCAGGGTGTCTGCTTTCAAACAATATTTAATGTTTTGGGGGTTTTATAGAATCTTCAGGCCTAAAATAATTTTTCATATGTGGGCAAAAAAAAACACAAAAACGGCTCTGGCAGTGAAAGAGTTAAAGGAAATGTTCACCTTCGGGAAGATGTTACATGTTCCTGTTCCTGCAGCAGCTCAGCGATCCGAGTCCACTGTGTGACAGCAGTGCGGGGAGAAGTTTCTCGTACCGACTGTCACTTTATGGAAAGAGCACGGCCGTGCCATTCATACAGAGTTCTGTCCTTTGCCGATATCGGCTTGTGAGCTCTCTGGTAGATGATTGGTTCTTCCTGTCACTGTAACTGCCTTCCCGTATAATGTACAGACAGACAGATTACACGGACAGTCTGCAGGAGTCCTGCATAACACCAGCCATCACCACATCATGGCTGCAATGCTTTCCAGGCTCCTAAAAATATATATATTGTAAATTCTAAAAATTTTACCTGCAGAAAATGTGAATTTATTATTTTTTCTCAAAGGTGAACTTTTCCTTTAACAGAGCGGACACCGGAGTGTGATTTGTCTGCTCAGCATGCGCTTGTACTGAGCACCCAAGTTAAAAAATACCCGACATTCCTAAAAGCACCTCAGATTTATATATGGTTTTGGTTAAAATTATCTTTTATTTTATCAGGACATAAGAGACAAGTATATGAGACCCCGATTTGTTCCCTTGGATGAGTCATTTTTAAAAGAATGTCCACACCCCTGGAACTGTTTCTTCCATGATGAAGATCAGCCATGGAGTATATCTGAGGTGTATATCAGGGTGTGCTTCTTCCCCACATGAGAGCTGTGATGTCCAGCAACATTCCTATAGAAGACATTTCCCACACTCAAGGCACTAATACACCTCGAGGGTTGTGTGAGATCTCTGATGTCTGTAAAGATTGGACTTCAGTGAAAAACATTTCCCGCACTCGGGACAGGAATACGGCTTCTCCCCTGTGTGAGATCTCTGATGTGTGTAAAGATGAGACTTCCGTGAAAAACATTTCCCGCACTCAGGACAGGAATACGGCTTCTCCCCCGTGTGAGATCTCTGATGTCTGGAAAGACTGGACTTCCGTGAAAAACATTTCCCGCACTCAGGACAGGAATATGGCTTCTCCCCTGTGTGAGATCTCTGATGTGTGTAAAGATTGGACTTCTGTGAAAAATATTTCCCACACTCAGGACAGGAATACGTCTTCTCCCCCGTGTGAGATCTTTTATTTACATTAAGTTTGGATTCAGAAGGCAAACACTTCTCGCACTCAGTACAGGAAAAGCTCTTCTCTGTTGGAAGGTCGGCACCGTCCTGCACAGTCTGAGGTTCCTCAGGATAAGAGGAATACTATGGTCCATCTACACTGTGTGGTGCCGGATGGACATTTGAGGTAGTCGGGTTTTCTCCTGGACTATACTGTGTGATGTCCTCATCTTCTACTTTACAGTCTGGAGATAAAGTGAGACAATCCTCTGAGGTTTTCCTCATCTCCCGTCCATCTACTAAAATAGAAATACAAAGATTATTACTAGACATGAGCTGATTGGTTCCCCTAAACCAGGACTCCGCCCCCATCAGGCAGCTTTGTCTCTGAGGATCTTACAATTCCCCCCTCAAGGTAACTAGTAAATGGGTCCTCTGATCTCCTACCAGATCATTTCTTTATTCATGGACCTTAGTCAGAGAGGGAGGAAACAATGAGTGTTCTGTCTCTCCAATCTAAGCATTGAAAGTGTTATCTCTGTAAATTACAGTTGTGTTGAGATATCGGTAAAGCAATCTTTGTTTATTCAGCTGACAGTGACTTGATCCAGATGACACCTTGAAGATCTTGTGAAGTTAAACAACTTCCCATCCCACATATCATCATATGACGTCCGCAAGGTGGCCCTCTCATCCTGGTTGGGCGTCGTATGATGCCCTTGGCTTCCCGCCGGCATATGGGCACACGTGCCTGCCTTGTCACCAAGGAACTGATGCATGTACCCAGCGGCCACGATGTCCGCCGGGCACACGCGATCGCTCGTGACAGAGTAGGACCCTGGATCTGTGTGTGTAATCCATGTCCTGTCAGGGGAGAGGAGACAGATCATGTGTGCCTAGTATATAGGAACACTGATCGTCTCCTCCCCTAGTCAGTCCCCCCCCCCACAGTTAAAACACACAGTCAGGGAACACATTTAACTCCTTGATCGCTCCTAGTGTTATTTACACAATAATCAGTGGCTATTTATAGCACTGATCGCTGTATAAATGTCAATGGTTTCAAAAAAGGTGTCAAAAGTGTTCGATCTGTTCACCACAATGTCGCAGTCACAATAAAAATCGCAGATCATCACCATTACTAGTAAAAAAAAAAAAAACACAGAAAAAAAGAAGAATAAAAATGCCATAAATCAATAACCCACTTTGTATGCGCTATAACTTTTGCGCAAACCAATATACGCTTATTGCGTTTTTTTTTTAACCAAAAATATGAAAAAGAAAAAATATCGGCCTAAACTGAGGAAAAACATTTTTTTTTTAAATTGGGATATTTATTATAGCAAAAAGTAACAAATATTTTGTTTATTTTTTTTCAAAATTTTCACTCTTTTTGTTTATAGCGCAAAAAATAAAAACCACAGAGGCGATCACATACCACCAAAAGAAATCTCCATTTGTGGGCAAAAAAAAGAACATCAATTAGTTTGAGCTCAACATCACATGACAGCACAATTGTCAGTTAAATTGATGCAGTGCCCTATTGAAAACAAATGGCCCAATCAGGAGGGGGGGGGGATAAATTCTTCCGGGGCTGAATTGGTTACCTCCTACTTTCCCATCGTTACTTAGCATAGTCTTTGTAATAAGACCCATAGGCCAATAGTTGTGATGGAAGAAAATCATCTGGCCTTCAGGAAGAAGCTCAAGACCCATCTCTTCTGAAGACCCAGACGGACACTGGCGGCAAAAGCACCTTGAGGCGATTTAGTTTGCATATGTAACGCTATACAAGTTATTCATTCATTCAGAATTTGTCTCTTTCAAGAGAACTATGTCTCCCACTTGTAGGTTGGGTTTGCTAGTTTGCCATTTACTGCGTCTTTAAAGTTTAGAATGGTACTCCATCTTCCAGCGGTTCCAAAACACAATAGCAAAAATGTTGAACCAGTTTCCATTGATGCTTGTAAACGTTAGAGTAATCAACTTCCTCTGTGGGAATAGTGGCCATACCAATATTTTGGGTAATAAGAAGGGCTGGAGTGAGCAATACTGGAGACCCTGGATCTGAGGACACAGGGACCAGTGGCCTTGCATTGATTATAGCAAACACCTCTGCAAGAAGACTAAGATTTCATGGATAAGCTGGGAAGTTTTCTGGTCCAGTAGCATAGAGTCCCATATTTTTCTTACAACTCCAATCATGCGTTCCCAAGAGCCTCCCATGTGAGAGGAATGAGGTGGGTTGAATTCCCATGTATACATGTTGTCATTCAAGAAGTTCACTATCTTTACTGCTCCTGTAAAATGAGTCCCACAGTCAGATCTAAGTAACTTTACAGGTCTTCACACAGAAACACATCTTATGAAGGCATTCATGAAACAGGAAGAGACCATTGATTCTATCACTTTGATGTGCACTAACAAAGCAATAATGTGATGATGTCCTGGAATAATGAGGGGATTTTTTTCTCCACTGAACGAATTAGATCTTCCAATGTGACCACCAACGCAAAATAACTTGTGATCAATTATTGGATTTATTTTGTACAGAGGGCTATCCTTAGAGGTTGAGTTCCTTTGATATGTTAACAATCTCTTGTGAGTACACTTTATGTTGGACACATTGGATGATAACACTTTCTGCTTGAGCGACTTCCTCAATTGTGGAGGGGCCTTTACAGATGTCCCATTTGTGACACTCCTTTTCAGCGCTAGAGCAGTTTGAAAATTGATGAGCAATGTGAATAAAATGTGCAATGGCTCATACAACAAAGGATCACTTAGAGAAGTGTTCAAAACAGGGAGGACTCGGCCTTACCTTGCTTTCACTGGTGTTGAGTAGTTTTACAGTAACAGCTCTGATTTTCTTATCAGATTCTGGATAAACCAGTTCAAAGGGTAGAATTTGTAGAAATTAAAATGAGTTTATCATTCAAGAGTACTGGTGGAGATAGCCGTGATGTGTCCATAAATGCAGTGGTGGGTACTGCATGACTGTCGCAATTAGCAGGGTTAAGGTTAGTGGGAACATAGTTCCATTGTTTAGGCATATAGAACTTACTAATATGTTCCACTCTGTTACCAACATACACATAGAACCTCCATATTTGATTGTGTATATACCCTAGCACTATTTTGTTGTCTGTATAAAAGTCAAAAAGGGTCTATTTCAACATTTATTTAAAACTCAGCAATTTCCACAGCTAACATAGCTGCACAAAGTTCAAGCCTTGGAATAGTCTGTGCATATTTGGTGTGAGCTTGGCCTTTCACATAAATCCTACACCTACTTCACCATTGGGATTCGTAGCTCTAAGAAAGGCCATGGCAGCAATGGCTTTGTTGGATGCATCGGAGAAGACAATGGTTTCTCTTCTGGTGGCATGCTTTAACGGTGCTAAGGTGTAAGAGCATTGTATCTGGAGTTGTTCTAATGCTTTTAGAGACCATTTCCAGGATTCCCACCTTTGTTGTTTCTCCTCGGGTAAGGGGAAATCCCAGCCTGAGCTTTCAGAAGTAAATGGTCTCAGCAGTATCTTAGTCTGAATGGTGAGAGGTGCTATGATGCTCCAACGGATCATAAATGCTGTTCACTGTAGACAAAACTCCTCGCTTTGTAAAGGGCTTGTCACAGACTGATGCTTGAAATGTGAATGTGTCTTGCTTAACATTCCAAAGCAATCCATGACTGCTTTGTGTAATTGAAAGGTCAGAGCCTATTTGGAATTTCTTGACACTGATAGCAATGTCATGAGCAGGAAAGGCTCTCATGACCTTGTCGCTGTTGGAGATGATTTTGTGAAGTCTAATGTTTGCAATGGCAAGCATGTTCTGGGTTCTAGTGAGAAGGCCAATAGCCTCTTCCATAGGCAGAGATTTGAGTCCATCGTCTACATAGAAATTATTTTCGACGAACTGTCGTCCATCAGATCCAAATAATCTCTCTCCCTCGGGCCATTTTCCTCAGTCCATAAATTGCTACTGCAGGAGAAGGACTGTTATTGAAAACATGTACCTTCATCCTGTAGTCTATGACTTCATCAATTACATCATTATTGCAGTAGCTTTGAAAAACTGATGAAGTTTCTGCAGGTTTCACGGAAGATGAAACAGTGGAACGTTTGCTGAATGTCAGCCATAACAGCAATTGGCTTTTGTCTGAAGCAAAGTAAAACTCCTATAAGATTGTTGTTCATATTAGGCCCAGTCAGAAGATTGTCATTGAGGGAGACACCTTTATGACGAGCACTGGAGTCGAAGACCACCCTAATCTGATCAGGCTTACAAGGATGATAGACACCAAAGCATGGTAGGTACCAACAGTCTTCTCTTTCCTCAAGAGGAGGCGCAGGCTCAGAATGATCTCTCTCAAACACCTTCTACATAAAGTCCACAAAGTGCTTTTTTCTTCTCAGGCTTCTGGTTCAAACTGCACTTTAAAGAAACAAACCATGATTATGCATGGTCTCTGTTTGGTAGTCTCTTTTTTGGGGTGTGAAATGGTAGAGGTGCTACCCAACTGTTGGAATTCTCTTGGTACTCATGGTTTTCAAGAATTCTTTGTCATCCATAGTAGCTGCCAACTCATTGTCTTTAGTGGTTATTTTGAACACTGTGTTGCCAATGTTCTCATCCCAGAAATTAAGAGCTTATTGTCTTGTATGATGTGCCGTTGTACACATTTTTTAAACAGTCTTTCTTTCACATTATATTGATGTGGTCATTGTGCAGAACAAGTACTCTGTCCGTTTGACAGTATGTGTGTTTTAAAGGAAGAGACTGAGTAAGACCTTCTGCCTTTGTCTTGACAGACATTGCCTATGATGACCCAGCCTAGAGCGAAACACTGAGCATATGGTGCATCATGTGGACATTGATATGCTGACGAACCTTTACGCACCCTTAAGATGTCTCGGTAACAGCAGGATATCAGCACTTTTGTTAAGGGCTGCTATTTGGTCAGCTATGTTCTTCAAGTGAGAATGGTGAAATGCAGCTTCAAGAGTAGGGATCTCCTCTTTGTTGCTTGGAATCTAGTTGCAGTGATAGTGGACAATGATATTTCCACATTGTCATTCAGAGGAGCAACTACAAAACCACTGGCTCTCCTACCTAAGACTTCTGTAGTGCCGGCACAAGTGCTTAGGGTATAAGGTAGAGCATCTCCTGTTATCTTCAACAGCTCTTGCAAGAGATCTGTTTCTCTGATCATCCAGATTAGTAAACAGTCTTATGGCCTCTTCAGGCTGACTGTCATGGTTATGCAGTAATCCTTTTCTGTCTGCTTACCTTTCCTCATGTTTTCAGCTTGAGAGGCCAGCCACTGCCACCTGGTTGTTTTTATAACCTCTCCTCTAAGCATGGCTCCACCCCAGGCCCTCTCAGGGAACCCTAATTTAACCTGTGCACTGCTAGTCAGGGTGCTGATCAACCATTGTGTATTCATTGTGTGTGTGGCTTCCTGTTTCCTGCTTGCTGTGTGCTCCTCGTTTGACTCTGTTACCGACCTTGGCATGTTTTCGACTATTCCTGTCTGCTCGTAACCCTGACCTTTTGGCGTATCCTCGACTATACTTGTTTGCCCGTGACCCTGGACCTTTGGCGTGTACTCTGTTGTTCCTGTCTGCTAGTTGCCCTGACCTCTGCTTTATTTCTTTACTCTCCTTGTTGTTCCAGCCTACTGCTTCGTTCTCCTCTAGTCTACTGTGAGCTGAGACCCTAGGGGCCATGACCTGGAGCCAGACTGCAGCGTAGTCCATCCTCCCTACTAGAGGCTCTGATGAACACCTGCTGGCTCTTAGACGCTGCACCCTGGGGAATCTATGCTCTAACTTCAACTGGGATCTGTGTTAATGATCCAGTAGACCTGCTTCCTTAACCTCCCTGGGTACAATCAGCAGCTGTCCATCCTAGGGTCCACTATCTTAGCGGTGTACTTCCGATTCCTACGGAGTGCATCTGTCACCTGGTCTCAGGTGACCCGACACTGACCTTTGGAGTATACATGAACCAAGCATATCTATGCACAAGATTTGTCACAGATTAGAACACACTGAAGTGGAGGGTGCTGTTTGATCTGTGTGCTCCCAGCCTTGCTTTGCCTCAGGAAGATTGTTTGTGAACATAGTATAGTTGTGCGTATATTGATGAAGAGCTTGCACATGGTCATCACCGTCACACTCTATACAATTGATGATAGCTTTACAGTCCTTTACAAAGTGCTCTGTGGAGGCACAGCATTTGTAGCAAACCCAAAATTCCTTTAAAAGTTCCTTACGTTCTTGTAGGGTTTTCTTTCTGAAGCTGATACATTTCCTAAGTGGATGTGGTGTGTTATGTTTTTGACATTGGCAAATTGGGTTCTCAATTGTCTTGTTTTGATCAGTCTTTTCAAGAACTGTAGCAGGCCCAGGTAGAACATTAGTCTTTTTCACTGACAATGGAGCTCTATGGTCTCTGTGTGTTCATAGGTTTTGGAGAGGGTGAACTGAGAGGGTTATGGTCACCAAAGGGGTCATTCTTAGTGTCTGTAATTCTTTTCATGAACTCACAGAAGTAGCAAAACGGAAGAAAGGCAACTTGATGTTTTTTCTTATACTTTGATTCAAACAGTGCCCATTTTGCCTGAATGCCATATGGTAGCTTGAGAATAATAGGGTTGATGCCACAAGAGGTGTCAAGGTAACTGAGACCTGGTAAGTTGATGTCAACTTTAGGAAGTTGAAGTTTTAATACAACAATCGCTGAGTTATTTAAACTTTAAATTGTCTCTAGAAGAGATCTTTGGGAAGCTTTGCAAGCTTTTGAATAAGGCCTCTTCAATGGCCCCTGGACTGCCAAAGGTATGTTCAAGTCTGTCCCAAGCAGAATAAAGGCCTGTAGCAGGGTTATCAATATGAACTGCTTTGAGCCTCTTGATGCAATCAGCAGACTGGGGACCTAGCCATCTGAGGAGCAGATGTAATTCCTCTGTGACATTGATGTCTATGTCACTCATTGCGGCCTTAAAGGTGGATTTCCAGCATCTCATTTTCAGGCTTGTCATCAAACGTGGTGAGGCCTGTCTTAGTGAGCTCTCTATGAGGAGCATGTATTTAGCAAACTGAGACATGTCCGTGTTCTCAGACTTTAGATGCATGACTGCAGGAGGAACAGAGTTAGTTGTAATGGCTGGTGCAGTGATGTTGAGTGACTTGGGAACATATGTTGGTGCTAAGGCATTCAATGCTGGAACTGGCTTAAAGTTCATTGATTATGTTGGTTTGCAGCTGTGGAGTAGTGCACTTGCTAAGAGGTACTTGGTTAGTGCCAGAGTAAGGTGGACAGTCTATTATATGCATACTAGTGTCTGCTGCTTGCTGGAAGATATAAAGGTAAATCATCTTGAGGTACAGCAGATGCAGAGCCCTCAATTGAGTGTCTTGGCTGCTGTGAGAGAGAGTTGATGTTCTGGAGAAGTATGTGAAGAATCTGAAGCATAAGATATAAATGAGTGTCTGCAACTGTTGTCTCTTTTGCTTTAGCTAGCAGCTTGTTCTAAGACCCTTAACCTTGCCATGGCTGTGGCATGCTCACATTGTTTTTCCAAAACTTCCAATTCTGCTTTCTGGCGGTGCAGCTTGAGCTTCCATCTCTGCTTTCTGGCGCGCAGCTTGAGCTTCCATCTCTGCTTTCTGGCGCGCAGCTTGAGCTTCTATCTCTGCTTTCTGGCGCGCAGCTTGAGCTTCCATCTCTGCTTTCTGGCGCGCAGCTTGAGCTTCCATCTCTGCTTTCTGGCGCGCAGCTTGAGCTTCCATCTCTGCTTTCTGACACTCAGCTTGAGCTTCCATCTCTGCTTTCTGGCGTGCAGCTTGAGCTTCCATCTCTGCTTTCTGGCGTACAGCTTGAGCTTCCATCTCTGCTTTTTGGTGTGCAGCTTGAGCTTTGATTTCTGCTTTCTATTGGGCAAAAGCTGACTGAATTTTAGAAGCTTCAGCATCTGCACAGTCTTTTGAGTTGTTGACTGAGCTTGATTGTAGGGATTAGGAAGATCTTGTGGAGTGTCGAGTAGATGCAGAGTGATAAGATCTGGATTTTTGAAGCTATGTTATTTTCAATTCTGCCTTTGTATGCACCACTAAATTATGTGTCTTTCAAGATTGAGCTCCTCAAATCCCTTTAATTCTTCCAATGACATTTGACTGGTGTACCGCTTTAAGGAGATCAGTATATTTAACACAGTCTTTGATAACTCTCATAAGCAACATTCAATTTCTTGATAGCACCCTTTAGTTGTAATGGCTCATGAGATTGTTGTGAGAGAGCAGACATGCATTTAACAGTATTAGACCATACAGTAAGTCATTGAAAATAGACAGCAGTTCTTCCTTGTCAGCTTTGAGATTTTCTAATGCCCCATACACACGGTCAGATTTTTCTACATAAAATGTGTGATTGGACTGTGTTGTTGGAAATTCCGATCATGTGTGGGCTCCATCTGACTTTTTCCATCCAATTTTCCGACGCACAAAGTTTGAGAGCAGGATCTAAAATTTTCCAACAACAAAATCCGATTGTTTAAATTTCCGATCGTGTGTAGACAATTCCGACAAACAAAGTGCCACGCGTGCTCAGAATAAACTAACAGACGAAATCTGTTGGCTACTGGCCAGTTTATACTCCTGACGTATGCGTTTGATGTTATCTCATTCCGACAGACAAAGTGCCACGCGTGCTCAGAATAAACTAACAGACAAAATCTGTTGGCTACTGGCCAGTTTATACTCCTGACGTATGCATTTGATGTTATCTCATTCCGATCGATCAGATTTTCCAACAACTTTGTGTGACTGTGTGTATGCAAGACAATTTTGGCCCAAAATCCGTCAGAATAAATCTGACGGATTTTGTGGTCAGAATGTCCGACCATGTGTATGGGGCATTACACTTTCAAGTTTGGTTTTGTTAAGTGTTTTTCTCTTTTGTTTGATTCAGGGTTTAATTCCTGATCTGGTAGGAGCTCTGATGATGGTTGTGTCTTAGTTTCCCCAGATTGCATATTAATTTGCTTAAACATTGTGAGAGGGTTAATAGTAAAGTCCTCCCAGCAGCAATGTATGATTTTGCTGTGCCTGAGTTCAGGTTTCCAAGGCTACAGTTACAGAAAGGTTTGCTTTGACTTTCTTATAAGATTTCATAGACAAAAAGCCATATGCTAATGCATACAGAGGCATTGTATAAACTGTTTGTATGGCACAGTTGTATGAACATTCACAGCAGTAATATTGTCCTGTGGCTGATGACTGCTATGCTGAGATTTACTTGCAGACACATACAAGATTGTGTAGTAATGGTTTCACTGTCTGTTAGCTCCTATTTCCAGTGACCATATAACATCTCACTGCTTAGCCAGAAATAGCAAGGATCCTATGAAAGACATTTCACTGATCTTTTGACTGTCCTGCCTCTCCAATCTAAGCATTTAAATTGTGATCTCTGTAACTTACAGTTGTGTTGAGATACCGATTACCCAATCTTAGCTGAATAAACAAACAGACAGCAACAATCCAGACTACATCTTGAAGACCTTGTGAAGCTTATTATATAAACTGAGTATCTTACAAGAATAAACATCAGATAGATCAAAAGATCATAATGTGATCCACTCTATGAGACATGAGGCTGAGATGCATTACTGGGAGACTGAACAAAGGTTGGAGCTAACTATACATGATAAATCTGAGCTACAGGAAGGGGAGGAACCAGGGACATAATATATAACATTTAAAGGCATATTGAAAAGCATGTGAAATGTGACAAGAACTGTCTTTTATAGGAGTGACAGTGGTGAGGAGATTATAGGACGAGTGTCCCCTCCCCCTCTATCACTCATTGTCATCTTCCCAACACAAGAAGTCCTGACCTTCCTTATTTAGTCCATGATTTAGTCATGAATAACAGCGGGGCTGAGCCCCACCAGAGGTCTGAGAGTGAGTAAAGGGGGATAACAACCAAGATGAAGACTGGACTGATCCTGAAGACCTCCATCATTGGGTTATTGACTCCTCCCTTATCACTTTCTGTTTAAGGTTCCAAAGTTTGAGGATGTTATCACATTTGTATCAATATGTAAAGGTCTATGCTCCAATCAAATCATCGGACATAAAATGTCCATCTGGTAGAAAATGGGTGTAACGAAAGAGAATACATATTATGTGTATATATAGCAGTGGGTGGAGGGGAGAGAGCAGAAGTCAGGACTATGTAATGTACACCATATTGTATAAAATACAACAGATAGGACTATATAGTATCAGAATGATGTAATGTACACCATAGAGTATATAGTGCAGGGGTCAGGAGTATGTAATGTACAATATGAATTTTACAGTGTAAGGGTCAGGCAATCAGTGCTAGTCTAAATGCTCACATGAGACAAGTTGCAGAGGACCCAACCCACTCCCTCCCATCCCCTGCGACTGAACACATTGTTTCTATGTGTTTATCAGATGATAGGGGATCTAGGTGGAGCCTCCGTACTGCTCTCTCCTTTACAATAAAGTCTCCTCTTACCCGGTGATGTGAGGGGTGGCGGATTATCCATCATGACATCATTGTAGATATCCTTGTGTCCTTCTAAATACTCCCAGTCCTCCATGGAGAAATAGATAGTGACATCCTGACATCGTATAGGAACCTGACACACACAATGATACAGTCACCATCCAGGCACATCCCTTGTCTGTTACTGGATAATGTCCCAGAATTCCCAGAATCCTCCTCACCTCTCCTGTCAGCAGCTCCGTCATCTTCTTGGTGACTTCTAGAATCTTCTTTGTATTTCTCTATTCTATCAGGGAGGTGGAGGCAATGTGATGGGCATATGATCACTGGATGTCATAGGAGGAATACTCTAGATTTGAACACAGATAGTAAAATCAAACAATATCCCAAGAATCCTCCTCACCACTCCATTATAATAAATGTAAATATATTTTAAAAAAAAATCGAAGTTACTTACAGGTAAAGTTTTTTCCAGGAGTCTTTCAGGACAGCACACTTGAGAAACCTTGGCTCCTCCCTTCTCAGGAAACACCACCTCCAACAGATCTTAAAAACTACTCCTTCCCTCCAGCCCTTCAGCTTTTGCATGAGCAGCTCCGGCCAGACTAGGGAGACATAAGGATACATCCTAAAAAATTACACATTACCTGATGTTCTCATGTCCTAATGGTAAGATCTTATTTTGAGTGGGTACCGGTGCTGTCCTGAAAGACTCCTGGAAAAAACGTTTCCGGTAAGTAACTTCGATTTTCCCTCTTTCGTCTTTCAGGACAGCACACTTGAGAGGATAAGTGAGCACTTACCCTAGGGTGGGACTACGGCTTGTAGGACTTTACATCCAAAGGCCTGGTCCTGGGCAGACAATAAGTCCAGTCTGTAGTGCTTAACGAAAGTCTTAAAACTTGACCACATTGCTGCTCTGTAGATCTGCTCGGGTGTAGCACCAGCCCACTCTGCTTGTGATGTTGCCATAGCCCTAGTGGAATGGGCCCTAATACCTTCCGGGACCTCCACCCCCTTTGCTATGTATGCCTGACAGATTGCCAACCTTATCCACCTGGCTATAGTATTTCTAGAGGCTTTGGACCCCTTCCTAGCCCCTGAAAAAGAGACAAAAATGAATCAGACTTCCTGAATTTCTCCGTAATCTCCAGGTATTTTAACACACACCTTCTGACATCTAACTTGTGAAAGACATGCTCCTGTTCCCTCACAGGATTTGAACATGAAGTGGGAAAAAGAATTTCTGACTTCTATGAAATTTTGAAGCTACCTTTGGCAAAAAGGCCTGATCGGTTTTTAAAAATAATCCGATCCAGAAAAACCTGAAGGAAAGACGCCCTCCTTGAGAGGGCTTCTAGCTCACTTACCCTTCTCGCGGTAGCGATTGCTACCAAAAAAATGGTCTTGAGGGTTAAAAATGTTACCATACAAGAACTGATAGGTTCAAAAGGATCCTCTGTAAGAGCCTGTAATACTAAAGATAGATCCCAAACTGGAAAGGGATGGAAACTGACTGGTCTCTGTCTACTTAAACCTTTAAAGAACCTGGAAACCCAAGGATTCGCTGCCAGTTGCTGTTCAAGAAAAACACTTAAAGCAGAAACCTGTCCTTTAAGAGTACTGAGAGCCAGTCCCTTATCTGCCCCCCTCTGTAGGAACTCCAGCACTGATACTGGACAACGAACATTAAAGGAGCTCTCCGCACACCAAGAATTGAATTTTTTCCATACTTTCAAATAAATCCTGCGTGTCTCTTCCTTTCTAGAACTCTTTTGGAGAATCCCTTGTTTCTCAGCATCTCCTCTTCAGTAGCCAGGCTGCCAGACTCCACCTCTCCACCTGAGGGCAGCAGATTGGGCCTTGAAAGAGTAGGTCTTCCCTGACCGGAAGTATCCAAGGCGGTTCCACCGCCAGCTTCTTTAGAACAGAAAACCAAGGCCTCCTGGGCCAGTGTGGAGCTATCAAGATTAGGGTTGTGTCCTCTAACTGGAATTTCCTCAGAACTGCCGGCAACAGCACAGGAGGGGGGGAAAAGGCATAATACTTGGCAAAAGGCCATCTCTGAGAAAGAGCATCTCCTATTGCTCTGTTCCCCCGATTCAGAATAGAGGAGTTTTTTTTCTCTTGACGCAAAAAGATCCACACACTGGATCCCCCACTTCTGGACAATCATCTTGTAGATTCCCAGATTCAGGACCAAGTTGCTCTCTCCCAGGTTCCTCCTGCACAAGGAAGTCTACCTCTGATTTAGCGCTCCTTTCAGGTGTACTGCTGATAGAGAGAGCACCGTGACCTCTGCCCAGCTGAATATTGCTTCCGTTAGAGAGCAAAGGGAACTGCTTCTTGTGCCCCCCTGTCAATTTATGTAAGCAACTGCTGAAAAATTGTCCAAACGGGCCTGAAGATGATGTCCCTGGAGTTCCTGCTGGAAAAACCTGAGAGCCAGGGAGATGGCTCTCAGCTCTCTCCAATTCAAGGACTTCCCCACATCCTCGAAACTCCAGGATCCTTGGACCAGACCTTTCTCCAGGTGTGCTCCCCAACCCGTGCCACTTGCATCCGTTGAGACGACCTTGGGCACTCTGTGTGTGGGGGGGCTTGAGAACTGCAGTCTGTACCCCCTCCTTACAATGCCTATTATAAATGGATTGATGTAACCGACTCCCACTGTGGGAGAAAAGCCCCCAGTCTTCCTCCCACCGGAGTTAGCCTGTCATTGAGACTTTTGGGACAGCTCATGAGGGCAAAAAAAAAAAAATCGCTCCCCCGCGCCCTCTGCCCTTGTTGATCCAGACTTTTTTCTCAGAAGGTTAAACTTCCTTTGCGGGCGAGTCTTCTTTTTAAATTTTTCCCCCACTTTTTTTTTTAAGGGAAAAGCCTTCTTTTTATCTGCTGTTCAATCAAGAACAGCCTCCAAGTCTGGACTGAACAGTAAATCCCCTTTGAAGGGAATTCCACAAAGCTTGATCTTTGAAGCATTGTCCCCTTGCCATGTTTTTAACCAAAGTGCCCTTCTGGCTGAATTAGCCAAGGCAGAGGATGTATCAGACATGCGGATCGACTCTGCTGATGCATCTGCTATGTATGCGACTCCTTTTAAAAGCATTGGGAAGGAGAAAATAATTGTTTCCTTTGCAGTCCCCGCCTCAATATGATCTTTTATATTAGTCAACCAATGCTCCACGTTACGTGCCACCACTGTGACAGCCATGGCAGGCTTAAGATTGCTTAAGAAGAATCACAAGATTTCTTGAGGAGAGAATCCATCCTCTTGTTAATAAGGTCTGCTAGCATACCTATATCTTCAAAGGCCCAATCTGTCTTTCTGGATACCTGAGAAAAGGCTGCATCCAGTCTAGGAGATTTGTTCCACACAGCAGCTTCATCCTCTGAAAAAGGGAATCTGCGTTTCAATGCTCTAGAAAATAAAGGCTTCCTCTCTGTCAGGAACCATGAAACAGATAGAGACAGAAGTACAATCAAATCACACTTGTTTATTAATAAAAATAAAAAGGTAGATAGGAAAAAGCTTAGTCATGCATAGCCAGAGTCCAGTAGCCAGATCATGTAGTCAGCCAGTCCAAAGTTCATAAACCAGATCGGGTAATCAGCCAGTCCAGACGTCAGGGATCCAAGGAGAGCAACTGCAAGCAGGATAGAAGCCAGGAGGGATGTCATCAAGCCAGTCTTGAAACAAACAGCAGGAGACGGTTCCTAGTGATGTGTCCAACGCGAAGGCAAAGGAAAAGTGAGCTGGAAGGCTTTAAATAGGCAGGTCAGACAAGCATCATCGGGAACAGCTGGTAACTGTGGAAAGAGAAGAGAGCTGGCAATTAGCCGACAGCTGAGTGGCCAGCCCAGATGAGGAAGGGCTAAACCAGCCCTGACACTCTCTGGGTCTCGCCATTCCTTCCTAATGGTGTCTACCAGAACCTCATGGACCGGGAAGACCATTTTCTTCGGTTCTCCAAGACATTCATACATCTGGTCATGGAGAGACCAGGATTTTTTCTCCTCTTGTATACCTAGTGAAGTGTGAATAGCTCCCAGGAGCTCTTCCACTTCCTCCAGGGAGAGCTTGTATCGGGAGGATCTGGAGGACTCACCATCCACCTTCTCTCCCTCTGACTCTAAAGAGTCTGAGGATTCACTGTCAGGATCATCCTCTAATGTCGTTCTGTTAGCCCCAAGTAACCCTTCATTAGCAGAGGGACCTGCTAAGGGGCCAGGTGTGACATCTTGCTGCGCTGGCAGAGGACTAGCTGGGGGTTGCATGGGCTTCAAAGCCTTAAAAGTGCTGGAAAGCTCTTTAACAGAAGCCACCGGACCAGAACTTTGTTCCTTAGCATGATCCCTAACTAAGCCCTCAATGCAATTTCTGCATAACACTTTCCCCCAGGATTCCCCTAACACACTTCTACATAAGGGGCACTTCTTCTTGGACCCCTTTGAGAGCTTAGATTTTTCCATGGACTTATCCTGTAATGACAAAAAAACCCCACCAGCATCAGCCCCTGCCAGCAAAAAAATCAACACCAGACCGGCACCAGGAGTGCACCCCCCAGCACCGACCACCACCAGGGTCCCAGACATGCAACTCCTCCCCTCCCACCAATGAGGGGGTTCACCCGTGGAGCTAAGTGGGAAAATAGTAAGGGAACACCACCATAGGGTTCCACTTACCATAGAATGGCTGGTGCTGGCATCACCTGGAACCTAACGGGAATCGTCAGTCTCGGACATCCCTTCGGCCAGAACGATCGGTTTGCCACAAAACTGCTCCTCTTAGCTGTCGCTACAGCCTGAAAGGGGCACACACCAGCCTTCACGATGTTCGTTTTAGTGTCCCACGGCCGGAACCAGAAGTCGCGGGTTAACCGAAAGTGACCTCTCCCGTCGGAAAAGACGTCGCCCGTCATCCGATCCAGGCTTGCGCTCCATGCTGGCCGCACTAACGAGGGGGAGACTCGGACACTCCAGTAAACATCTTCCCCAGGCAGTGCCAAAACAAACGTCCCAGGCCTCCACTTTCCCCAAGGGAGGATGGGACGCACCAAACACTGCAGGTAACAGACTCCCCAGCCCTGCTGCCGTGTATGAGAGACCTCAATCTCTGCGGACATCCCTTCAGCCAGAACGATCGATTCGCCTTCAGGATAACACCGGCCTCAGCCTCCCCAGCTGAATTAAGCCCAGGTTCCTAGCGATGTCTCCTCGCCGGAGGAAACACCAAAACTGAAGGGCTGGAGGGAAGGAGTGGTTTTTAAGATCTGGTGGAGGCGGTGTTTCCTGAGAAGGGAGGAGCCGAGGTCTCTCAAGTGTGCTGTCCTGAAAGACGAAAGAGGGAAAAAATAATAGAATAAAGTGGGACACTAATTGTGCCTCAGAGGAGTACAAAAAATTGAAAGACAATATAATTATACAAAAATTAACAATTTTTTTTTCTAAAAAACTAAATTTAAGATACATTACAATCTTAATGATTCATTTTGAGTTCAGGGATGTGCTAGTTCCCAGCAGGTTATATAGAAAATTGGCTACGCGTTTCACGGGTGATTCCGTTTCATCAGGGCCTTGATGATAGCACGGATGTAAACGTTGTGTGAATTCTACAGAGTGTTGATGAATGTACCATATATCATATAATTCATGTAAATACATAATGATGCAATCAACACAGATATGTTAATCTATTTGTCTTTACATACACTGATATCAGAAAATATAAACATTGGCGGACTCACCCACGAAACGCGTAGGCCATTTTCTATATAACCTGCTGGGAACTAGAACATCCCTGAACTCAAATTGAATGCATCTTAAATTTAGTTTTTTTAGTAAATAAAAATGTGTTCATTTTTGTATATTTGTATTGTCTTTAAATTTTTTGTACTCCTCTGAGGCACATTTAGAGTCCCACTTTATTCTATTATTTTGTTTTTAATATATTTACATATACTCTCTGGGATGGTGCCTCTGTAGGAGTATTGGTGTTCCACACCCACCCCACCCCTACACATCCATTATAATAAAGCCCCACTTCAGGCTGCGGTATAATTTACCCACACAGGACCCCCACACTATGCAGGTTAAAAGCTTGTTGCAGGTATTCTGATACCATTACATACAATGCAGGACCAACAGTCCCACTTTGCAAGTGCCAAGGGTCTGCCCACTTCCTAAGAGCCTCAGAAAAAAGCCAGATGGAGGGACATTGGGAGGAGGAGCTGTGAGGTGAGTGTGATGTCATAGGACATATAGACTCTGGATGGAGGGACATTGGGAGGAGGAACTGTGAGGTCAGTGTGATGTCATAGGACATATAGACTCTGGATGGAGGGACATTGGGAGGAGGAGCTGTGAGGTCAGTGTGATGTCATAGGACATATAGACTCTGGATGGAGGGACATTGGGAGGAGGAGCTGTGAGGTCAGTGTGATGTCATAGGACATATAGACTCTGGATGAAGGGACATTGGGAGGAGGAGCTGTGATGTCAGGGTGATGTCATAGGACATATAGACTCTGGATGGAGGGACATTGGGAGGAGGAGCTGTGAGGTCAGTGTGATGTCATAGGACATATAGACTCTGGATGGAGGGACATTGGGAGGAGGAGCTGTGAGGTCAGTGTGATGTCATAGGACATATAGACTCTGGATGGAGGGACATTGGGAGGAGGAGGAGCTGTGAGGTCAGTGTGATGTCATAGGACATATAGACTCTGGTTGGATGGACATTGGGAGGAGGAGCTGTGATGTCAGGGTGATGTCATAGGACATATAGACTCTGGATGGAGGGACATTGGGAGGAGGAGCTGTGAGGTCAGTGTGATGTCATAGGACATATAGACTCTGGATGGAGGGACATTGGGAGGAGGAGCTGTGATGTCAGGGTGATGTCATTGGACATATAGACTCTGGATGGAGGGACATTGGAAGGATGAGCTGTGAGGTCAGTGTGATGTCATAGACATATAGACTCTGGATGGAGGGACATTGGAAGGATGAGCTGTGAGGTCAGTGTGATGTCATAGGACATATAGACTCTGGATGGAGTGACATTGGGAGGAGGAGCTGTGAGGTGAGTGTGATGTCATAGGACATATAGACTCTGGATGGAGGGACATTGGGAGGAGGAGCTGTGAGGTCATAAGACATATTAACTCTAAATGGAGGGACATTTGGATGGGGAGATTTGAGGGGTCCTCTATATGAGGCTCCTGTACAAACCAAATCATTGTTCCTGGGTGCGTCCTTCCTCTCCTAAGCTGAAGAGTGAACTTTGACCTTTCCCATACAGAAATCTGTCCCCCCCAACCCCCCTCCTTCTCCGCTATGTTTACACACACATGGAGGAGGAGGGGGACGTGCTGATCGAGGTCTGTACAACATTTTCTATGCTCTGTAGATGGACAGGGAGGAGGGGGAGAGTGGCTGGGAAGGAGAAAAACGTAAAAAATGTGTAGTGATGGGGGTTTGAGGATATGTGTGGGGGTTTGCACTTTGGCAAATCAGACCCCCAGGCGCCCCCCCCAGCATATATCAGACCCCCAAGCACCCCCCAGAAAATATCTGACCCCCTTGCACTAGCCCTCTCCTCTCTTAAGTGCCCCCCAGAACATATATGTCCCCCACCCCCATCTTGCACTAGCCCACTCCCCTCCCAAAGGGACGCCCAGCACATATTAGACCCCCAAGGTGCCCCCCAGCACAACATATCTAACCCCCACCTTCTTGCACTCGCCCTCTCACCTCACAAAACACCCCCCAGCACATATCAGACCCCCAAGCGTTGCCCAGTATATATACGACCCCCCCTGCACTATCCCTCTCCCCTCACAAAGCACCCCCCAGCACATATCTGACCCCCCTTGCACTAACCCTCTCCTCTCTTAAAGCGTCCCCCAGCACATATCTGATCCCCCACCCCCATCTTGCACTAGCCCACTCCACTCCCAAAGCGCCTCAGCACATATTAGACCCCTAACCCCAAGCACATATCTAACCCCCCTGCACTAGCCTCTCCACTCACAAAACACCCCGAAGCACATATCAGACCCCCAAGCAACCCCCAGCACATATCAAACCCACCCTTGTACTAGCACTCTACCCTCTTAAATTGCCCCCAGCACATATCTGACCCCTGCATTTTGTGCATTATTTATTTCTGCCCCCACTTTCCATGCAGAGCACTCACAATTTGGCCACATGCACCGTTCACCATGGCGGGCTAGTCATCCCACAATACTGCTCTCTTTCGGGCCACCAAAAGTGTCATAGGCCTTTTACAATCTTATAGCGTATATGCAAAAAAAAAATGCCACCACTAAAGTGTTCGGGTTTGACTTGAAAAAAAGGTGGCAACCCTATTCCACCCCCCCCCCCCCCCCCAGGGGCACTGCAGGTGTAGAGAAAATCTGTGTAAGAGGATAAGGAGGATCTATGATGGAAAAGGAGCTTGGGGTCCTAATAGATGATGGGATCAGCAATGCCAAGCTGCTGCTAACAAAGCAAACAGAATATTGGCATTAAAAAGGGATCAACTCCAGAGATAAAAGGATAATTCTCCCCTCTACAAGACTCTGGTCTGGCCGCACCTGGAGTATACTGTCCAGTTCTGGGCACCAGTCCTCAGGAAGGATGTACTGGAAATGGAGCGACTACAAAGAAGGGCAACAAAGCTAATAAAGGGTCTGGAGGATATTAGATATGAGGAAAGGTTGTGAGCTCTGAACTTATTCTCTCTGGAGAAGAGAAGCTTGAGAGGGGATATGATTTTATTATATAGATACCGGACTGGTGACCCCACAATATATAAATACCAGACTGGTGACCCCACAATATATAAATACCAGACTGGTGACCCCACAATATATAAATACCGGACTGGTGACCCCACAATATATAAATACCAGACTGGTGACCCCACAATATATAAATACCAGACTGGTGACCCCACAATATATAAATATCGGACTGGTGACCCCACAATATATAAATACCAGACTGGTGACCCCCCAATATATAAATACAGGACTGGTGACCCCCCAATATATAAATACAGGACTGGTGACCCCCCAATATATAAATACAGGACTGGTGACCCCACACTATATAAATACAGGACTGGTGACCCCACAATATATAAATACCAGACTGGTGACCCCACAATATATAAATACAGGACTGGTGACCCCACACTATATAAATACAGGACTGGTGACCCCCCAATATATAAATACCGGACTGGTGACCCCACAATATATAAATACCAGACTGGTGACCCCACAATATATAAATACCAGACTGGTGACCCCACAATATATAAATACTGGACTGGTGACCCCACAATATATAAATACCAGACTGGTGACCCCACAATATATAAATACTGGACTGGTGACCCCACAGTATATAAATACCAGACTGGTGACCCCACAATATATAAATACCGGACTGGTGACCCCACAATATATAAATACCGGACTGGTGACCCCACAATATATAAATACTGGACTGGTGACCCCACAATAGGGAGAAAACTTTTTCATGGAAGGGAGTTTAACAAGACTCGTGGTCACTCATTAAAATGAGAAGTAGAGAGGTTTAACCTTAAACAACGTAGATGGTTCTTTACTGTAAGAGCGGCAAGGATGTGGAATTCCCTTCCACAGGCGGTGGTCTCAGGAGGGAACATTGATAGTTTCAAGAAACTATTAGATAATCACCTGAACGAGGGCAACATACAGGATATACCATATAATACTGACATATAATCACACACATGGGTTGGACTTGATGGACTTGTGTCTTTTTTTCAACCTCCCCTACTATGTAACTATATGGAGGAGAGATGAGGAGGAGATCCAGGAATCAGGATAAAGGTCAGGACAAGCAACAGACGAGCGCATCCAAGAGATGAAGCCGGGGTCACTACACAGAAAATCAATCCAAGGAAACAACAGGCAGGACGAGGAATAGCAAGAAGGAGCTCAGAGACAAATGAGAATATTGCTCAGCCAATGGGAGATGATCTCAGCATGACTTACATAATGAAGGAGATGAGGGGGAGGGGAGGAAGTCACTTATGGTGACCATAGAGACATGGAAATTCAGCTGGTTCAGCAGGGATGGGTCACATTTCCATCCATGTGTGGTCACTGCCGGATAAAAGTCACTCCATCAGCAGCCAATAGCTTCATCACTGATCTGTGTATTCTGAGAGCGGAGGAGCGCCCCCCCATTGTCAGAATACAATAGTGCAGCGGGGAGGATTCCCCCATCCCCCTCCAATGTGTGGATGGGGGAATCACTTCAGTTTTTTCCTCTCATCCCGCTGGATGAACGATAAAACTGAACCATGTATGGCCAGATTCGGAGGGAAGATATGAGACATTTCCTGATCTGTGCAGCTGAGGACCAGGAAATGTCTCACTGTCTGTGATTAGCGCTGTGCAGTGTCGGCTTCCTGGCGGGATCGGGAATGTGGGGTTTCCAACACACCAGAGCCAATCACTATTCATCATCAACTGATCCCCCTGAAGGGGTTAATCTACATATTACCTCCTCTGGCGCCAGATCCAGCAAGGTGTGCCCTCTAACACACAGAACTTCCTGTCTCTAGCTGACTTTACTTCCTGTCGTTCCTCATATCACTTCCTGTTTGTATTCCATAGAGACTTCCTGTCTGGGTAGAAGTGAGATCACCACCTTGTGGAGATCAGAGGAACATTCATATATAAAGTGCTAGGGGCTCAAATAATATTCTCTGCAGATCGAATGCCTCCACTTTACACCTACTTCACTGATCTTATGGTGTTTATCAGTAAATGAAGTAAACTGATCCATGTGCAAATTCATATACAACATAAAATGCTTTGTGCTCAGGATGCTGTTCCCTGCAGATCCACTGCTTCCACTTTGCACCTACTTCATTCATCTTATAATATTTGCTGCTATAATAAATAAACTGAGAATCTGTGCAAATTCATGTCAATATTTTGTGCTCAATATAGTGTTCTCTGCAGGTCCACTGCTTCCACTTTGCATCTACTTCAACGAACTGATTTAAAAAAAAAAAAAATCCACAAATCAATAAAAATCACCAGTAAGGGGGCGCCCTCACCATCACGTGTGTAAGAGGTGGAAGAAGGCGTGGCTACACTACAGCTGCCACAGTTTGGAGCACCGAGAACTTTACACCTTATCAACTTTTCATTGATTGGTGGATTTTTTTTTGAGCTAAATAATATAATAATAATAATAAGAAGTTCATTGAAGTAGATGCAAAGTGGAAGTGGTGGACTTGCAAAGAACACTATATTGAGCACAAAATATTATATGATTACATGAATTTGCACAGATTTTTAGTTTATTTTATATAGCAGCAAATATTATAAGATGAATGAAGTAGGTGCAAAGTGGAAGCAGTAGATCTGCAGAGAATATTATTTGAGCCCCTAGCACTTTATATATGAATGTCTCCACATATTTTAGTGTATTTGTGATGATTTATGTGCACACACAATAGGACAGCGCTGTGACACATAATGCTCTTCTAGTTGATAAAGGGAACACTTACCTTTGTTACAGCAGCAGTCCAGTATAAGTTATTTCTGTAGGTATTTGAGTTGTTACACATAGCGCAGGTTTTCTTCTATTTATATTGGTGACATAATTGCCCAAATCTGGGGATCAGGAGCCATTTCCACCCTTTACTCTCGGCTGGGGCTCTTTGTATCCATATAACAGATGTTCTACATGACTAAATCTGACATCAATTTTACTGCAAAATCAAAGGGGCCAAAATGTCTCCCCCCCAGCAGTAATATATTTCTATCCCCCTTGGTGGGAGTGGAGATGACCCCATCTATAAGGATATACAGTACACACACACACAGCACAAGGCCGTGTTCACACTACCAGACGTTTCTGAGGGCTGCAGTTCCTCTGATCTCCACAAGGTGGTGATCTCACCTCTACCCAGACAGGAAGTCTCTATGGAAGACAGGAAGTGATGTCAGGTACAGACAGGAAGTTCCGGGGAGAGGTGAGTCGGGAGGAAGTAGAGAGGAGACGTTGCTGGAAGAGGCAGCAGAGGAGGTAATAAAGATTGTATTTTCTATTTACACCCAGTAACCCCCCGTCATGTCCGTCCTCTTCCTCCATAGTCACTGTGATGTCTTTTATCTCCAGCAGGTGATGATACACACATATATAGTGTGGAAATGTAGATTAACCCCTTCAGGAGGATCAGTTGATGATTAATATATCTTCCCTCCAAATCTGGCCATACATGGTTCAGTTTTATCGTTCATCCAGCGGGATGAGAGGAAAAAGTAGAAGTGATTCCCCCATCCACACATTGGAGGGGGATGGGGGTATGCTCCCCACTGCAATATTGTAGTCTGACAATGGGGGGCGCTCCTCCGCTCTCAGAATACACAGATCAGTGATGAAGCTATTGGCTGCAGCCGCTGATGGAGTGACTTTTATCCGGCAGTGACCACACATGGATGGAAATGTGACCGATCCCTGCTGAACCAGCTGAATTTCCATGTCTCTATGGTCACCATAAGTGACTTCCTCCCCTCCCCCTCATCTCCTTCATTATGTAAGTCATGCTGAGATCATCTCCCATTGGCTAAGCAATATTCTCATTTATCTCTGAGCTCCTTCTTGCTATTCCTCGTCCTGCCTGTTGTTTCCTTGGATTGATTTTCTGTGTAGTGACCCCGGCTTCATCTCTTGGATGCGCTCGTCTGTTGCTTGTCCTGACCTTTATCCTGATTCCTGGATCTCCTCCTCATCTCTCCTCCATATCCTCTTACACAGCTTTTCTCCACACCTGCAGTGATCCTGGGGGGTGGAAACTTGGCACCAGCACTCAGCAAAATCCATCCCCACCATTAGGAGCTCTGGAGAAAATTGTCTGCTATTTACACTTCGTTCCTCGGCACATCACCTGATCACATGAGAGCTTACTTTCACAGATTCCTGACAGATTTCTGTATGGTGAAGGTCAAAGTTCACTCTTCAGTTTAGGAGAGGAAGGACACACCCAGGAGCAATGATTTGATTTACACATGAGCCTCATATAGAGGACCCCTCAAATCTCCCCATCCAAATGTCCCTCCATCCAGAGTCTATATGTCCTGTGACATCACACTGACCTCACAGCTCCTCCTCCCAATGTACCTCCATCCAGAGTCTATATGTCCTATGACATCACACTGACCTCACAGCTCCTCCTCCCAATGTCCCTCCATCCAGAGTCTATATGTCCTATGACATCACACTGACCTCACAGCTCCTCCTCCCAATGTTCCTCCATCCAGAGTCTATATGTCCTATGACATCACACTGACCTCACAGCTCCTCCTCCCAATGTCCCTCCATCCAGAGTCTATATGTCCTATGACATCACACTGACCTCACAGCTCCTCCTCCCAATGTCCCTCCATCCAGAGTCTATATGTCCTATGACATCACACTGACCTTACAGCTCCTCCTCCCAATGTTCCTCCATCCAGAGTCAACACATCTTATGACATCACACAGCTTTTATAATGACCCCACCGTAGTGCCTCAGAGCAAAATTATTCAAGAAGGCAGAAGATCCTATTCATTTTTACGTCTCTAAAGTTCCAACACTAAACAAAATGAGACCAGAAACAAAGCACAGCCCACACAGAGAATAGAACTTATAATCCAGTGGACTGGGGACCATAGTGCTTACATAAATCCTGACCTTCATATTTCCTCCTGATAGCCTCATCCCATTATTGTACAACCCACCCAGATAATTGTCTGTTATTATGTTATCCATCAACAGGGAAAACTTCATAGATGACGGCACCAATGAGGATGGAGGAGGACCGGAGTCACATGACTGAGAAGATACTAAACCTCACCCTGGAGATCATCTACCTGCTGACCGGAGAGGTGAGGAGGATTCTGGGAGGTCACATGACATCACTCTTATCTCTATTAATAATACACAGACCTGACCGGAGAGGTGAGGAGGATTCTGGGAGGTCACATGACATCACTCTTATCTCTATTAATAAAACACAGACCTGACCGGAGAGGTGAGGAGGATTCTGGGAGGTCACATGACATCACTCTTATCTCTAGTAATAAAACACAGACCTGACCGGAGAGGTGAGGAGGATTCTGGGATTCTAACATGATATTCCTATTGGTTCCTCAATACAGAGATTTCCTCTTGTGAAGTCAGGTGATCATATGACCATCACAGTGCCTCCATGTGACTCCCTAAAACCTGAGAGACACAACATGGAGAAGATTCTAGAAGTCACCAAGAAGATGATGGAGCTGCTGACAGGAGAGGTGAGGAGGATTCTGGGAATTCTGGGACATTATCCAGTAACAGATAAGGGATGTGTCTGGATGGTGACTGTATCATTGTGTGTGTCAGGTTCCTATAAGGTGTCAGGATGTCACTGTCTATTTCTCCATGGAGGAGTGGGAGTATTTAGAAGGACACAAGGATCTCTACAAGGACGTCATGATGGACAATCAGCCGCCCCTCACATCACCGGGTAAGAGGAGACTTTATTGTAAAGGAGAGAGCAGTACGGAGGCTCCACCTAGATCCCCCATCATCTGATAAACACATAGAAACAATGTATTCAGTCAGTGTGTGTGTTTCCTACAGATGGATCCAGTAATGGGAACCCACCAGAGAGATATCCCCGTCCTCTGTATTCCCGGGATTCCACACAGGAAGGTCACACCATCCCCCACCATCATCAGGTAGATGAGGAACAATCACTGATAGTATCATTAGGATCTGTACATTATCTGCATTGTTACCATTGATGTCATTTTTATTATATATTCAGAGTGGAAACCTGAGAGATTCTAAAGTTGAAGTTAAAGAAGAGCTAAAAGAGGAGGATGATGAGGATAGGGTGATGGAGGAAGAACACAAAGATCTGCACCAGGACACCATGGTGGAGTCATCCAGCTACAGAAACCCACCAGAGAGATGTCCCCGTCCTCTGTATTCCCGGGATTCCACACAGGAAGGTCACACCATCCCCCACTGTTACAAGGTTGGTGGGATGGAGATTATAAAACACACTTATAGAGACAATGTGTCGATTTTTATGTGAAGTCACAATAATAAATCTTCTATCTTACAGATGATATTCTCTCTCATTTTCTTGGTTTAGAGTGGAGATCCAATGGATATAGAATTTGAGGTGAAATCAGAAGAAGAAGAGAGGTATGTGAGGGATGATCAGCAGTCTATGGAGGAGGATGGAATAACGGGGACATTTATAGAGGAGGACACTCCTACAGAGATCAGCACAGGTGGGTCATTAACACTAAATCCATTCCTCCACCCATACTGCTCACTGATTGGTCCAGAGTAGGGCGGGGGCTGGGTGATATCAGCCTGTAATCCCCTGGTCACTTTCCTGAGCTGTGTTCCCCGTCCTGTATTCCTGGATTTCTCTCCGATAATCTTCCTTCTCTGTGCTGAAGACACAATTTATGTATCTAGACTGGATTTATGGAGATTCTGGGGATCAGCTGACAGCAAAATGTTCATTTTCCCCATAGATGTTACTAGATCTAGGCACCTGGGGTATGTGATTTGGGTCTTCTGCCCCATACCCGGGTATGACAAGATCTCTGACAGAACAATCCCCCCAGGATTACTTGTTGTGTTGTCTGCTGGTTGTGCCGGGTGGAGGGATATGTGTGGATAGTCTCAGACCCAAGTCACTGAGTGCAGTCTCAGGAGATGGGAGGCAGCGGTGTGGGACCTCTGCAACTTGTCTCATGTAATCATTTCATCTTCCACTGATTACTGAATACCAATATTATGAGACCTGACCCTTACACTGTATACTTTATATTCTACATTACATACTCCTGACCCCTGCACTATATACTCTATGTTGTACATTACATCATTCTGATACTATATAGTCCTATCTGTTGTATCTTATACAATATGTTGTACATTACATAGTCCTGACTTCTGCTCTCTCCCCTCCCCCCACTGCTTTATATACACATAATATGTATTCTCTTTTGTTACACCCATTTCCAACCAGCTGGACATTTTGTATCTGATGATTTGATTGGTGCACAGACTTTTACATGTTGATAATAATGTGATAACATCCTCAGACTTTGGAACCTTAAACAGAAAGTGATAATGAGGGAGGAGTCAATAACCCAATGATGGGGGTCTTCAGGATAAGTCCAGTCTTCATCTTGGTTGCTCTCCCCCCATCCTCACTCTCTGACCTCTGGTGGGGCTCAGCCCCGCTGTTATTCATGACTAAATCATGGACTAAATAAGGAAGTGCAGGACTTCTTGTGTTGGGAAGATGGCAATGAGTGATAGAGGGGGAGGGGACACTCGTCCTATAATCCCCTCATCACTGTCACTCCTATAAAAGACAGTTCTCGTTGTTTCCTCACTCTCTGACTAAGGTCCATGAATAAAGAAATGATCTGGTAGGAGATCAGAGGACCCATTTACTAGTTACCTTGAGGGGGGAATTGTAAGATCCTCAGAGACAAAGCTGCCTGATGTGGGCGGAGTCCTGGTTTAGGGGAACCAATCAGCTCATGTCTAGTAATAATCTTTGTATTTCTATTTTAGTAGATGGACGGGAGATGAGGAAAACCTCAGAGGATTGTCTCACTTTGTCTCCAGACTGTAAAGTAGAAGATGAGGACATCACACAGTATAGTCCAGGAGAAAACCCGACTACCTCAAATGTCCATCCGGCACCACACAGTGTAGATGGACCATCGTATTCCTCTTATCCTGAGGAACCTCAGACTGTGCGGGACGGGGCCGTCCTTCCAACAGAGAAGAGGCTTTCCTGTTCTGAGTGCGGGAAGTGTTTCCCTTCTAAATACCATCTTAATGTGCATATAAGATCTCATACAGGAGAGAAGCCGTATTCCTGTCCTGAGTGTGAGAAATGTTTTTCGCAGAAGTTTTGTCTTGAATCACATCAGAGATCTCACACAGGGGAGAAGCCGCATTCCTGTCCTGAGTGCGGGAAATGTTTTTCACAGAAGTCCAATCTTACAACACATCGGAGATCTCACACAGGAGAAAAGCCACATTCCTGTCCTGAGTGCGGGAAATGTTTTTCAAGAAAGTCCCATCTTTACAGACATCAGAGATCTCACACAGAGGAGAAGCCGTATTCCTGTGCTGAGTGGAGGAAATGTTTTTCAGAGAAGTTTTGGCTTGACACACATCAGAGATCTCACACAGGGGAAAAGCCGCATTCCTGCCCTGAGTGTGGGAAATGTTTTTCACGAAAGTCCCATCTTTACACACATCTGAGATCTCACACAGGGGAGAAGCCGTTTTCCTGTCCTGAGTGCGGGAAATGTTTTTCACGGAAGTCCAATCTTTCCATACATCAGAGATCTCACACGGGGGAGAAGCCGTATTCCTGCCCTGAGTGTGGGAAATGTTTTTCACGAAATTCCCATCTTTACACACATCTGAGATCTCACACAGGGGAGAAGCCACATTCCTGTCCTGGGTGCGGGAAATGTTTTTCACGGAAGTCCAATCTTTTCAGACATCAGAGATATCACACGGGGGAGAAGCTGTATTCCTGTCCTGAGTGAGGGAATTGTTCCTCACTGAAGTCCTGTCTTCCTGTACATCAGGGACCCCACACAACCCTCGAGGTGTATTAGTGTCTTGAGTGTGGGAAATGTCTTCTATATGAATGTTGCTGGACATCACAGCTCTCATGCGGGGAAGAAGCACACCCTGATATACACCTCAGATATACTCCATGGCTGATCTCCATCATGGAAGAAACAGTTGATAAGGAGATCAGAGATCACCAAAGACATGGATGAAGTGTTGTACCGTGTCGGCCATTGATAGCAGGAGAAAAATAAAAATAGAGTCATTACTTTTCATTGGTTGTGAAATTTTACACCACAAAATGTACTCAAACACTTAAAGGGCTATTTTTAAAATTAAAAACAAAACTATTTGTTTAAGGGACTAAATTGGGGTCCCAATTTCCTCGTCTCTTATGATAATCTCCTCGTCTCTTATAACAATCTCCTTGTTCTGATAAAAAAAAAAATAATTTTAACCAAAACTGTATATAAATCTGAGGTGCTTTTAGGAATGTCGGGGAATTGTATATCTTGGGTGTTCAGTACAAGCGCATGCTGAGCAGACAAATCACGCTCCGGTGTCCTCTTCATTAAATGAAAAGTTCACCTTTTATAAAAAATTATAAATGCACATTTTCTTCAGGTAAAGAAATTTTTAATTTGCTATTTTTGTAGGAGCCTGGAAAGCATTGCAGCCATGATGTGGTGATGGCTGGTGTTATGCAGGACTCCTGCAGACTGTCCGTGTAATCTGTCTGTCTGTACATTATACGGGAAGGCAGTTACAGTGACAGGAAGAACCAATCATCTACCAGAGAGCTCAGCAGAGGGGTGGGAGTTCATTGAAAACTACAAGCCGACATCGGCAAAGGACAGAACTCTGTGAATGAATGGCATGGCTTTTCATAAAGTGACAGCCGGTATGGGGAATTTCTCCCCACACTGCTGTCACACAGAGGACTCGGATCGCTGAGCTGCTGCAGGAACAGGAACATGTGACATCTTCCCGAAGGGGAGTGTTTCCTTTAACCCTTTCACTGTCAGAGACATTTTTAAATTTTTTTACACACATTTAAAAAAAAAAATCTTTATCATACATCACGGGACACAGAGCCTTAAGTAATTACTTAATGGGTTATAGGCCACCTTCAGGTGTTGACACTAGTAAATCTAATCAAAGGAAGTTCACTTCCTATATAACCCCTTCTCCTTCAGGAGCACATCCGTTTTTTCGCCAGTGTCTAAGGTGTTGGTCACGAATCCTGCAGCAAGGATAAGGTAAGGGAAGAAACTTGGGTATTAAAAACATTTATGTGTTTCTTCCATTAAAGGATAAAATGTTGTCATGCCTTGAAATCTCCACCAAATGGGGTCTATGCACATACCTTACTCTTCACTGTTAGCTCAGTCTGTG
This sequence comes from Lithobates pipiens, assembly GCA_037367395.1. Lineage (NCBI taxonomy): Eukaryota > Metazoa > Chordata > Amphibia > Anura > Ranidae > Lithobates > Lithobates pipiens. The sequence continues at coordinate 1,145,671 of JAZDVW010001483.1, read as the reverse complement.
TCTGTCTGCACAGTGTGTGGAGGGAGATTTGAAAGATAAAAAAGAAATCTGCAAAAAATGTCTTTCTTTTCTTACATCAGGGGACACAGAGCCATAGTAATAACTATGTGGGTTATATCAGCGTATCAGGTGCTTGACACTGGCACGCCCCTTAAGGCGTGAACTTCCCCCATATAACCCTTCCCACTACTGGGAGTTCTCAGTTTTTTTGCCAGTGTCTAATAAGCTTATGGCTTATAAGGTTGGACACGTGTAGGGATGTGTGTACTGAGCTCCACGGGCAGTAGTCCTTTGATGAGAGCCAGCCATCCTGACCACATCCGTTCTGATGTCTCCGTAATGGACTAAATGAATGGTACCTAGGCCTTGTCACCCGAAGATACAAGGTTTTGCTTGCGAATGCTTTAAGACAGGGGTCTCAAACTGGTGCCCCTTCAGCTGTTGTGAAACTACAAGTCCCATCATGCCTCTGCCCATGAGAGTCATGCTTGTAATGGTCAGCCTTGCAATGCCTCATGGAACTTGTAGTTTCACAACAGCTGGAGGGCCACAAGTTTGAGATCCCAGCTTTAAGATTTGGACACTGGGATCCAGTACGTTTTGGTAGTAAGGCCAATAAAAGTTTACTGCCAGGGTCTTCTCGCAGGTCCAGGATTGTGGGATAACCTGAGTGTTCCCCGGTTCCTGAAGGTTTCCTTTTAAAGGTCTCGGAGCCTACCATGAAGGGTGAAGATTGTTTTTTTTTATCTCTGATAAACACTGCTGCTAGGAGAAGGTAGGGGAGATTTTCTCAGGAATCTCTCCTTCTATGTATTGTGTTGCCATGTCATGTCTATGTGTCACCACTGGGGGCTGTATTGAGCACTCACCATTCTGATGCTGGAAACAGCATAAGCTCCACTCTCCTCTCTGTTAAAGCCAGCTTAGACCCTCAGTTAAGAAGTGGAGGGACAGAGCAGAGTGGTTGCTGGTCAGGTTTGGTGACACAGGCATTTCCCTTTTGACAACATTGTACTGTATAGCTAGGATTAATAGCAGTTATTATACTGTACTATAGCCTAGCAAGGATTACATTCTTTTGCTGGTACTGACTCTGCTTTGTACTGTAAGCTATGAGTGACAAAGGGACCAGGAACTCCTCTAAGGGTTCTAAGGGGTTAATGTTATACAACAAACTAAAAACCCTTCCAAAAGAATGTCTTCCTCCCGAGAGGTAAAAAGAAAATACGGCCAGTCAGATGAGCCGTCAATGGTAGATCACTTCTGTTCCTTTGTATTTCATACAAACAGTTTTTTTCTTTTACCATTTAAAAGATTATTGCTATGATGTCTCTCCATAGTAGGACTAAACATAGCAGATTCCTATCTAGTCCTCAGGTTCCTTTTGTTGAGGTGCAGAAGACTGGGGATCAGGTAGATTTTCCCAAATATTGGAAGATAATTATTTTTCCTCTTCAGAGGATCCTAACAGGGAGGGAGTAGCCGCACAAGTCAAGTGTTTGTCTACTCCCTTACTTAACCCTTTTGATGTATCTACCTCTAATATGGTTCATTTGAACCTCCCCCACTTGGGGATGTTTTTCCTAATCATGCATAGCTATGTGTTCTGAATGGGAACATTTTCTATGAAAGAAATGGGGGTTCCTGCTATTAATGCTGCAATCACCTCATTGAGCAGAGTCTCACATGTCCAGTTGATAATGCACTGATGTTAAAGGATCCAGCAAGTTAAGGTTGGATTTTCCTTTTAAAGACAAGATGTCTTTTGCAGTTCTGGCTGCAATTGGAGTAGCTCAGTCCATTAACCCTTTAATATCTGCTCCACTATTTTGGTGGAGCACATTATGATTCACGCCAATGCATTGGAATGTGGACTCCAAGGGGTTAAAGAACAGGTGTGAGATGCCTTAAAGTTCTGCCTGATCAGCAGGCCCGGCAAGGGGCTGGTGTATTTGACGCACTGTGTCTCACAGATGCTATGAAGGACTAGATTGTTTAAGCCCTATGGCTTATACTTGGACTAATGCATTTTTGCAGAGGTCCATGGCTAAGATATTGATCAGCCGAAGCACCAGGTGAAAACCCTGAGCCAGAGTCTGATCTCATCTGTAGATAGCTGAAATCTCTAGGTTGGATTCTCCGCCTAGGAAGATTCTCCTTAAAACCATCAAGGAGGTTACTTGGGGGCTGGTTATAGATACCATATAGAAGAAGGTATTCTTACCCCAGACATGAATCAGTTCCATTGTAGGACTAATTCAACTTATCAGGAAAGGAAAATTCCTTCATTTTGGCTGCAGGAGATTTTTGGGGTAAATGGTGGCCTCCTTCAAGGATATCCCTTACGTGCAGTTTTATTCAAAGACTGCTTCAAGATGCCATCCTCTTAGTCTGGAATAAAGAGGATTCAGGCCTTGTTTGTTTCAAATACGCTCGGCTCCCAACATAGGTCATAGCCTAAATTTGTGGTTGTTATCCAGCAGGAGGGAAAATCTTTATCCTGCAAGGTGTTAACAACAGATGCTAGCCTTCTAGGCTGGGGAGCAGCCCTGGAAGAAGATTCTGTCCAGGGGAGATGGTCCAGGTTAGAGGACCTTGCCTATCAACTTTGTTGAAAGTTTCAGGCAGTACATCTGGCCATAGAATCTTGGTGGTCAGATTACGGGACTGTCCTGACAGGATTCAGTCTGACAGAGCCACGGCGGTGGCTTACATGGATCACCAGGGGAGGCATGAGAAGTCGTGCAGCCCAAAAAGAGGTGAATAATGTTTTAGCTTTGGCAGAACACAACACTCCTTGCCTATTGGAAATTTTAATATTTCAGGCGTACTACTTGAAACGCCAACAATTATTTTCGAGAGAATGATCTCTTCACCCTGACATCTTCCTAGCAGTGTGTCAGATGGGGTACTCCAGACATGGACCTATTTGCATCCAGATTAATTAATAAGGCCACTTTATGTCAAACAAGGGGTCTGCTAACAGGCGGAACAGACGCATTAGTCTTCCCAGGGGATCAGTTCTCACTATGCATTTCCTCCAGCTCTGCTACTTCTGCTCCTTCTCCGCAGGATTAAGCAGGAACAGAAGGAGGTGATTCTTGTGGCCCCAGCGGGTCCCAGAAGATCTTAATTAATCAAGATCATAAAAAGGGCAGTTGAAGTCCTTTGGACTCTGCAATTATAGTTAGACCTTCTTGCACAGGGTCCGGTATTTCATCCTACTTTACGGACAAGGAGTTTAACAGGTTTGACTGTTGAATCCCACTCTATAAAAGATTGTGGGTGATCTCCTTCAGTAGTATCTACTTTGACTAGCCCCAGGAAGTATGTCAATAGGCAGGATTCCTGCATATGGGATCTGATATGAAGCTGGCCTTGACTTTTATCAAGAGCCAGATCCAGACCGTGTCGATGTCTTTTCCTACGGCCTCTTGCTTCCCATTCTTGGTGCGTAGCTTATTCAGGGGTTAACATGGTTTATTCCCCCTATCAAGGCACCTCTAAATCCTTAGGATTTAAAATTGGTCATGTTGGCTTTGTTAAATCAGCCGTTTGAACCTTACGAGAAATTCTCTTGGTTCTTTGACAAGAAAGATAATCTTTTTTTGCTTGCCAATTCTTCTGCTAGAAGAGTATTGGAACTAGAGAGTCATATTTCATCATGCATAAGGACGAGGTGGTTTGATGTCCTCATCCTGAATTCTTACCAAAGGTGGTAATAGGTTTTCATTTAAGCCAAGATATTATTCTTCCTTGTTTCTCCCCAGAAGCCTTAATCTGAGGAAGAGAAAGCACTACAGACTCTTGATGTAGTAAGAGCGATCAGAATCTATTTAAGGGCGACCAATCAGGTTTGCAAAACACAGGTTTTGTTTGTACTGCCAGAAGGTCCAAGATATGGAGAGACAGCATCAAGATCCACTATTTTCCAAATGGATTTGTCAAGTGATTGATCAAGCTTCAGCTTAAAGAAGAAAATTCTTCCTTCTCTTATTAAGAGCACATTCATCCAGGACAATTAGTGCCTCTCGGGTGGTGCATCATCAGGCCTCTATGGCTCAGATCTGTAAGACCGCAACATTGGTATTTGGTTCAGGCGTTTATCCGATTTTTTTTTTTTTGAATTGCTATTAAAGGTCATGAGGAGATTGCCTTTGGGCACAGCATACAATGCAGGCTACAGTATGAGTCCTCTGGCCTCCTGTTTCCTCTATTCTGTCTCCCCCCTTGAGTTGCCATTGCTATGGGACATCCCACATAGTTATTACTATGGCTCTGTGTCCCCTGATGTAAGAAAAGTAAAATAGGATTTTTAAAACAGCTTACCTATAAAATCCTTTTCTTTGATGTACATCAGGGGACACAGAGGTCCCTCCCTTCTTCTTCTTATACACTTTGATTGCTTGGCTACAAAACTAAGGACTCCCAGTAATGGGAGGGGTTATATGGAGGAAGTTCACGCTTTAAGGGGCGTGCCAGTGCCCAGCACCTGATATGCCGTTATAACCCACATAGTTATTACTATGGCTCTGTGTCCCCTGATGTACATCAAAGAAAATGATTTTACAGGTAAGCTGTTTTAAAAATCCTATTTTTGATATCCTTCTCACTAAGCTTAGGGGGACCTCAATAGCTTCTCTAGAGGTCTCAGTTGTCTCCTTCCTCATAATGGTTGTGGTAAAGCTTGTGCAAAGTGTTGTATTTGAGTGTGCCTCCATTTATCTAGTGGTTTATGTCCCCAATACCAAGTGATTTTCATATAAGTGTATATTCTATTCCCTTACATCACATCCTGTAGCACTATATCCTCCTTTTTAGCCCACCTAATAAAATATAAGTCCTCCTTCCCTGGTAAAAAAAAATGTGTCTAAAAGTGACATTAATGGTGAATTATGGTCCCAATTGTGTCTCCTGCTTATTCCATCCTAAATCTTTAGTGTGTGTTTGTCAAAATATTTGTTGGGTCCTAAATCTCAGTGTTGTGATGGTATCCATATCATGTTCCTTATGTCTGTTCTACTTAGTGTAATTTCTAAGTCAGCCCAACTTTCTTATTGTGTAACCAATCTACTATTCTGGAGTTCACAATTGCTTCATAATATTTTTTAAACTCTAGCGCTGCTAATCCCCCTCTATCTTTTTCTCTGACTATTGTATTATACACGATGCAAGGGCATTTACGTACCCAAATAAATTTCAATACCATGGATTTTAGTTTTCTAAATGCTTGAGAACTTGAATGTGTGAGGAGCAATGTCTCATGGGACATGTAGTCCTGGGCAAGAGAAGGAAGCAAGTGATTCTAAAGGCAGAAGTTTTTTTTATCTTCCTATAGGGAACTCTATACTATACTTTGTGTCTTTCTATAGGGGGACTCTATACGTTACTGTGTGGCTTCCTATAGGGGAGCTCTATACTATACTCTGTGACTTTCTATAGGAGAGCTCTATACTATACTTTGCGGCTTTCTATAGGGAAACTCTATACTATACTTTGTAGCTTTCTATAGGAGAACTCTATACTATACTTTGTAGCTTTCTATAGGAGAACTCTATACTATACTTTGTACCTTCCTATAGGGGAAATCTATACTATACTTTGTTCCTTCCTATAGGTGAACTCTATGCTATAGTTGGTACCTTCCTATAGGAGAACACTATACTTTATGGCTTCCTATAGAGGAACTCTATACTATACTTTGTACCTTCCTATAGAAAAACTCTATACTATACTTTGTACCTTCCCATAGGTGAACTCTATACTAGACTTTGTACCTTCCTATAGGTGAACTCTATACTATACTTTGTACCTTCCTATAGGTGAACGCTATACTATACTTTGTACCTTCTTATCGGCAAAACGCTATACTATACTTTGCACCTTCCTATAGGAGAACTCTATACTATACTTTGTGGCTTCCTGTAGGGGAACTATACTATACTGTGTGGCTTCCTATAGAGGAACTCTATACTATACCCTGTGACTTCCTATAGGAGAGTTCTATACTATACTTTGCGGATTTCTATAGGGAAACTCTATACTATACTTTGTAGCTTTCTATAGGAGAACTCTATACTATACTTTGTAGCTTTCTATAGGAGAACTCTATACTATACTTTGTAGCTTTCTATAGGAGAACGCTATACTATATTTTGTACCGTCCTATATGGGAACTCTATACTATACTTTGTACCTTCCTATAGGTGAACTCTATGCTATAGTTTGTACCTTCCTATAGGAGAACCTTATACTTTATGGCTTCCTATAGAGGAACTCTATACTATACGTTGTACCTTCCTTTAGGGAAACTCTATACTATACTCTGTACCTTTCTATAGGGAAACTCTATACTATACTTTGTACCTTCCTATAGGAAAACTCTACAGTATACTATACTTTGTACCTTCCTATAGGAAAACTCTATACTATACTTTGTACCTTCCTATATGTGAACTCTATACTATACTTTGTACCTTTCTATAGGGGAACTCTATACTATACTTTGTGGCTTCCTGTAGGGGAACTATACTATAATTTGTGGCTTCCTATAGGGGAACCCTATAGTATACTTTGTGGCTTCCTATAGGGGCATTCTATGCTATACTTTGTGGCTTCCTATAGGGGAACTCTATACTATACTTTGTGGCTTCCTATAGGAGAACACTATGTAGCCATGGTGTTAGCATTACTGACAAACAATCTGCCGAATCACCCCACTGCCAGACTTCATGCATCCTTTCCAGAGACAATGAAAAATCTTTTGCAAGCTTTGTTTTTTGTTGTTTTATTGGGGGGTACAACTTGGATAGGGATATGGGATGCCCATATAATTCATCATTGCCATCATATTTAAAGATTCCAATACAATTTGAATAAAGTTAGAGCCTGAAGATTGAATGTGCATAATAGACTAGATATAAATCTTCCCCTGCATCTCCATGCAGACTATTGTTTCTAAAGAGTTCTCCATCCATCACTGTGTGAGGGACAGAAACATCACTTTTGACAACGAAAAGCAATGGGCTTAGAGCTTCACCTCCTGCCCAAAACTTGCTTCCTCCTGCACAAACTTGTAGTTGCTAATTGAAGTATGACACATCCTCTTCTATTGGGTAGTATGAACCCCCTCTGCATAAGCCCCTCTGGTGGATCGCTGCTACTAGGCTGAGGCCTGCAGGATCTCTCCCAGAGGCCTAGTATGTTAAAAGCCTGTCTTCTAGGAAATGGACTACTGCTCCCAGCCAGCCCAACTTGCAAACCATGTGCCCTCCGCCTACACTGATTTGACACAGATCCCCACAGTCTCTTTTCTGATCCAGGACTCCTCACCATCCACCGTGTGCATGATAAAGACTCTGCTAGTGACCGTGTAGAAGCAGAGTTCCCTCACAGATTCCCTGGCACCTCCAGCCCTCCACTTTGGTAACACTCATGGACCTTCCAGCCCTGAGTCCTTGATGAGGAACTTGTCTGGACCATGCATTCTGACAGCATCTCCTCTGCTCCAGGAGTTTCCTGCCACCCACTGTGTGGTGACAGAGACATTGCCAATGACTGTGTAGAGGCAATGTTCCTTCACAGCTCTCCCCGGGCCTCCTCCTGTGATCGGTACACCCCCCAGACTTGAGTGTCCTCCTGTGGCTGTCTAGCACTCCAGTCATCACCTCACCCAGTCAACTTCTCCTCCCCAGTGACATGTGACCTCAGCTTATATATGAGGCCTGCCCCCTGCCAATACCAATGGGGATTGGTCAGGGCTCACACACAAGCTGTCTGCCACTCCAGTTCCAGGCCCAGTCCCTTTTCTAAAACATTCTCCTCCAAACAGGAGAAGAGCCTCAGAACTGATGTGCAGGTGGTCACTGATACTCTGATCACTCCCAGCCCCCAGTTTAAAACAGACAGGCCTAGCTTGCAGCATAAGCCTGCCTAATTTTGCCTGTGCTGAACAAACCCTAGTAATATAACCCTTACTAGCACCTCCCTACTGGTAGAGGGTGCTACATTTATACTATACTTATAGGGGAACTCTATACTATAATATGTGTCTTCCTGTAGGGAAACTCTATACTATACTTTGCAGCTTTCTATGGGGGAACTCTGAATGCAGGAGGAGCCAAAAGTCCTGGGGGAATCCGGAAGAGGAGAATCAGGGCTGCTCTGTTAAAACCATTACAGGGAGGAGGTAAGTAGGGGTGCACCAAATGGAAATTTTGGTGCCGAAACCAAAAATGAAGGACGCACTAGGCTGAAAACAGATACCAAAAATGACAGTTTTTAAAAAATATTTATATTTTTATATACAACCACCATTTATATATAACCATCTCTTGTATCATGTCATCAGTCTCTAACCATCTCTTGTATCATGTCCTCAGTCTCTAACCATCTCTTGTATCATGTCCCCAATCTCTAACCATTTCTTGTATCATGTCCCCAGTCTCTAACCATCTCATGTATCATGTCTGCAGTCTCTGATCATCTCTTGTATCATGTCCCCAGTCTCTAACCATCTCTTGTATCATGTCCCCAGTCTCTAACCATCCCTTGTATTATGTCTGCAATCTCTTACTTAAACACACTCCTATAGTATTAGCAAAATTTCCATTCAGTGCACATCTAGCAGACATGATACAGGAGATGGTCAGAGACTGCAGACATGATACAGGAGATGGCCAGAGACTGCAGACATGATACAGGAGATGGTCAGAGACTGCAGACATGATACAGGAGATGGCCAGAGACTGTAGACATGATGCAGGGGGTCAATGTAGTCTCACCAGTGCCCGTCATGCAGCCTGCTAGTGCCCAGATTAAAGTGGCAAACTCTGTGTGTCACAGAGCTGTATTTGATTTGCCCGGTTCACGGTAACAATGTCCCGACTCCTGTGATCACGTCACAGATTCAATGTCCCACCATTGGATCTGTGTGCCGTCTATCACAGAAGGCGGGACATACTGAGACCCAGGCAATTCAGCTCCGTGACACACAGAGATTGCCGCTTTGTGGGAGAGAGAAGAAGAGGGAAGGGAGGACTGAGGCCCTCCAGGGTGACACCCCCGCAATGGGTGGCCCCATTTTCCACTCCATTATCAGCAATATTTTCCTTTTGGCAATGTGCTGAAAACACAATTTTCTGTGTTTTTTTTTTCAGCCGCCAAAGTTTCTGTGCATCCATAGAGTTAAGTATGACAAGTTTGTTTAAAAAACAAATCCAACATTTACAATGACTTTATGGTCTCTATGCAGGGAAGATCAGCATCTGACCCCAGAGAAGGTGGAGGTTGATAGACTGAAGGTGATAGAAGGCATTACTATTATATTATTATTTTTTTAACCCCATCATAACAGATGATTAAACAAAATCATGCTGCTGCTACTAAATGTCCCATGCTGGCCATACACGGATAAATTTTTGGACGAGATTATTCCCACAAATATTTGTATGAAAATTATTTGTACATTCAATGAATGGATGAGTGTAGTTTGAATATTACACTTGCTTTTAAAATTCAATTATAAAAAGAATGTAACTTCTGAGTAAAAACCACATACACAATGTGAAAATTTGTTTGATGGAGAAAAGTTTTCTGTTCCGCTCATTCGAATTTTCCTGTCACTGTGGTAGAAAATTAACGTTGATTTGACCCACTAATGATTCGAAAATTGGATGACTTTTTTTGAAAGAAAAATGAGTTTGTGTACAAACAACATAAGTGACATCAGGTGCAGGGTGCTTGTACCCACCTACCTGTCTATGACAAGGGAGTCAGTCTGTCATCCATCATATCATTATATTACACTCCTGTCTGATCATCTGAAAGCGTTTTACCTCTTTTTTAAATTTTAATAATGTTGATCTCTGATTCTGATATGTAGCAGATTCTCCCTCTAATAATACATCTATCTGTCTGTTATTCTCAGAGTGGATTAAATATCCAACTATATATCTGGATATTTATATTTATCGCTGTATATAGATTAGGGCTGCAACTAACGATTATTTTCATAATCGATTAATCAGCCAATTATTTTTTTCGATTAATCGGATAAAATCATATTTAAAAAAAAACGTAATATGCCATTTTTCCATTTATTTAAAAGTAATAATGAAAAAACTGAGTGTTACACTCAAACTGCAGAATAAAACACCAATGATGGAGTATTATTACCCACAAAGAAAGTATGGTGAATGTCGGATTCCCTGCTTTATTCATACAAGTATGTGTATATATAAAGAGAATAATGATAGACATATAAAATACTCCCCCCCTCCTTTATTCCATAGAAAGTATACATTGAGGACAATATATAAAAAAAAAAGAAGAATTATAAATATATGTGTAAAGACAAAAAAAAATTGAAAAAGGGGAGAATATATATATATATATATACACACACACACACACACACACACACACACACACACACACAGGTGTCCCCCCAGTATAGATGACACATTCCTCCCCTCTCACATGGTGTCACTGCCCCACCTCCTCTCAGTGCTCCCCTCCCCCCCTCCAGTGTCTCGGGTTCTCTCACCCCTTCATTGTGACAGCAGCTCCTCCTCGGTGTGCCGGGTGGTGTGGGGCGGAGTCTCAGTCCGGACCCACCACTTGGGTGAGGCTAGGGTGAAGATGTGCTATATGAGAAAAAAAGAAGGGCTGATAAAGTGGGGAGGTGAGTCACAATCTTGGCTACTGCTCTCTATTCAAATAAAACAAAACAAAATGTATGCGCTGCCACGTAAATAAACATGATTAAAAACATTCAGCTGGTGCAGATACCCAGTGTATGCTCCCCACCAATTATAAGTATAAATATATGTGCTGTGCTGCTGTGTCCAATTCTAATTATATCGTTTTAATAACATAAAACAAAAATTACTGGCAAAGAAAAGTGAATATCGATTTCTAAATATATCTTGGTGTGCTAATAATCTGAAAATTAGCATATATATATATATATATATATATATATATATATATATATATATAGCCCTCAAAATGTACACTCACCTGCTCGCATTTTTTGAGTGAATTTTGAGGGCTGGCGAAGAAGGACTGTCTGGCAGCGAGGGGGGTGAGCACTGCTGGCCAGATGATAAGAGCGCAAGGAACATCACTAGCGGCATTGATTTCAATTGCCGTGTGTTCCCTGCACTAGCTTTCACACAGCCCCTCCCCCTGGTCCCGGGGAATTTGATAGACAGATCACCCTTCCATACCGGGATGAGTGATGTGTATCAAAGTTCCCTGGCCAGGGGGTGGGGCTGTAAGGGATGCTGAGCGGGGGGAACACACGGCAATTGAAATCAAAGCTGGTCCAGTAATGTCCCTCAGCGCTCTTATCATCCGGCAAGCTCCTCTGCTCCCCTTCATGATGGACACAGGTATGTAGCATTAGTGGACAAGTGTGAGACTGCATTGGTGAACACAGGTGAGGCTGCATTGGTGGACACGGGTGAGGCTGCATTGGTGGACAAGGGTGAGGCTGCATTGGTGGACAAGGGTGAGGCTGCATTGGTGGACAAGGGTGAGGCTGCATTGGTGGACAAGGGTGAGGCTGCATTGGTGGACACAGGTGAGGCTGCATTGGTTGACATGGGTGAGGCTGCATTGGTGGACACGGGTGTGACTGCATTGGTGGACACGGGTGAGACTGCATTGGTAGACATGGGTGAGACTGCATTGATGAGCATGGATAAAGTTTCTTAATTTTGCAAAAAACATTTAAGGGTAATTTCATGATATAATTTACGATGCCGTGTATAGGAGTGAAATTAGGGGTGGGGCAGGGTAGGGGTTGGGTGGGGCAACTGGTGGCGAGTAACCCTTGAGGCCTGGCTAGTAGCTCAGGACTTGAAATTTTCAGCCCTGTATATAATATAGTGTCCATGCATAAACAAAATTTCATTTATAATACATATTGTTCGATTTCCAACATCCCACTGGTTGGTGAAATCAAAACTCCAGTGCAAACAAACAGTCTTATTTGCTGGAATTACATGGACACTATAGATGCTAATTTTCAGTTTCTAACACGACAAGATATATTTAGGCATTGATATTAGACTTCACTTTTCTATGTCAGTTTCATGCAGATATATATATATATATATAGATAATTAGTATTTGGCACATAGGGGGATCTAATCACACACTGACCTGCTGCTGTGGTGCTGGCCATGTGTCTGTGCCTCTGCTTGCTGGAGAGGGGGAAAGGTGGGCTCCACCAGGCTGAGTACAGACACACAGGGCACGGTGATAAATCTCGATGTGTGCCGAGCCGTGCAGCTGACAGGGAAAGGACAGATCTGTGCGGAGGTCACACAGAACTCACTCCTGCTCACCGGACTGTGACAGAAATAGCGGAGCCACGATGAGCAGAGCTTATTGTGAGAGCTCCACCCGTCAGGAGGGGGAGGACAGTGGGATGGGGGAGCTGGGCTTGCTCACTTCTAATGCAGGAAGTTTCCAAAGACCTGTGATCCTGAGCCTGGTAATAGCTGGCGAGAGGGGAGGAGGAGGTGGGGAGGGAAATCCTGAGGACACGTGATTGGCTGTTAAGGACTCGACGGACCTGTTCCTTAACAACCAATAATTGCCAGCATTTTTTCTTTACTTTTTAGCTGTTAGCAGGGAATTCCTGCTGACATCTGGAAAGTACGGAGCCCGAAAGGTATCGGTTTTGGGTATTGGAGCATTTGCACGAGTACCGATACTCATGAAAATGCTTAGTATCGGCACCAATACCAGTATCGTATCGGTGCAACCCTACTAGTTACCTTGAGGGGGGAATTGTAAGATCCTCAGAGACAAAGCTGCCTGATGTGGGCGGAGTCCTGGTTTAGGGGAACCAATCAGCTCATGTCTAGTAATAATCTTTGTATTTCTATTTTAGTAGATGGACGGGAGATGAGGAAAACCTCAGAGGATTGTCTCACTTTGTCTCCAGACTGTAAAGTAGAAGATGAGGACATCACACAGTATAGTCCAGGAGAAAACCCAACTACCTCAAATGTCCATCTGGCACCACACAGTGTAGATGGACCATCGTATTCCTCTTATCCTGAGGAACCTCAGACTGTGAGGGACGGTGCCGTCCTTCCTACAGAGAAGAGGCTTTCCTGTACTGAGTGCGGGAAGTGTTTCCATTCTAAATCTGTTTTTTATGCTCATAAAAGATCTCACACAGAAGAGAAGCCGTATTCCTGTCCTGAGTGCGGGAAATGTTTTTCAGTGAAGTCCCATCTTTCCAAACATCAGAGATCTCACACGGGGGAGAAGCCATATTCCTGCCCTGAGTGTGGGCAGTGTTTCCATTTTAAATCCAAACTTGATAATCATAAGATCTCACACTGGGGGATTCAGACATCAGAGATTGCACATGGGGGAAGCCATATTCCTGTGCAGTGTGGGAAATGTTTTTCAGATAAGTTCCATCTTAACACACATCAGGGATCTCACAGGGGGGGGGGGGGGGGCCGTGTTCCTGTGTTGAGTGCAGGAAATGCTTTACACTGAAGTGCCATCTTTACAAACATCAGAGATCTCACATGGGGAGAAGCCGTATTCCTGTCCTGAGTGAGGGAATTGTTCCTCACTGAAGTCCTGTCTTCCTGTACATCAGGGATCCCACACAACCCTTGAGGTGTATTAGTGCCTTGAGTGTGGGAAATATCTTCTATATGAGTGTGTTGCTGGACATCACAGCTCTAATGTGGGGAAGAAGCACACCCTGATATACAGCGCAGATATACTCCATGGCTGATTTTAATCATGGAAGAAACTGTTTCAGGGTTGTGGACATTTTTTGAAAAAACAACTTGTTGAAGGGACTAAATCGGGGTCTAAATTTCCTTGTCCCTTATGATAATCTCCTTGTACCTTATGACAATCTCCTTGTTCCTCATCTACCAGAGAGCTCAGCAGCGGTGTGGGAGTTCATTGAAAACTACAAGCCGGCATCGGCAAAGGACAGAACTCTATGAATGAATGGCACGGCCGCGCTCTTTTCGTTAAGTGACAGTCGGTAAGGGAAGCCCGAGGTGCCCAGTCACGCCCAGGGGGAGGAGTTCCGGGAGGAGCGCGGGTGGGGGGAGAGGCCATATAAAAAGGGGGCGGAGCTGGGGGAAAGCCAGTTGGAGGCCAACGTGCGAGGAGGCGGTTTTTCACACACCGCTCCTCGTTGCATCTTCAGCATGGCGGACGTCGCGGGACTTCTAGAACTATTGCGAGAGGCGGCAGAGACGAGGGGGCTGGCTTGGCTCCAAGCTCAGGTCGCGGCGGCGCTGGCTGGGGGCGGTGAGGTCGGGCATGGCCAGCGGGAGGCCGCGCGTGGCCGGGTGTCCAGGCCGCCGCTCCATTATTCCCCGGGGGGGCGGGGGGCCCGCGTGGCTGGCGGAGAGCCCGGGAAGTGATGTTTCTGCCCCACCGGCGAAGAGGGGCTTCTATTCACCTACCGGAGGACTGAAGAGGCCTGCGGTTTCGGGGGGCGGGGCCATGGGCCAAGGTGGCGCCGATTCCCCACCGCATGGCGGTCGGCCTGGGCGGGATGATCCCCCAGCAGCTCTGCACGGGCTGAGGGGGAGGATTGGGGGGAAGCACAGGGTGAAGAGCTCCGGCGGTGGGAAGGCACGGGGGGGCGGGGGTTGGGGGCGGTGGCCAGCATGGGGGGGTTGTGGCCGGGGGTTCAGCGCTGACGGGGGGGTGTAGGCCTGGGTAGACGGCGGGCCCATGGGGCCGCTGGCCCGGGGGGCGCGTTGGGGGGACTACCGCTGGATTCAGGCTCCCCCGCAGCCCTGCACGGGCGGGGGGGCAGACAGAAGGAGGTCGGCGCCTCCGGCCGCAGCTGGTTCTGCGGGCCGGGTCTCAGGAATCGCGGCAGGGAGGCGGACGCCTCCGGGCAGTAGCCGACGCGGGTCACGGATCCAGAGCGGTGCCATGGACGGCCCTTCTGTGCAGCAGCCCAGGAGCGAAGGGACCCCTGCAAGGAGCGGTGCTTTGTCGGTGGGCCGCGGAACCGAGGGTGGCCGCACGGCGTCCAGGTTTCCATCGCCTGGGGGGCTGCAGTCGGCAAGCGGTCCAGAAGAGGATGGACGTTCCGAAGGAGAGCTGTCGGAGGACAGTGATGTGTCCGGACGGTCAGTTCCTGCGCAGGCGGTCGGCGCAACGGCTGTGGGGACGGCTCCCAGTCAGCCTGGTAAGTCGAGTGACAACTCCGTTACTAATGCATTGCAATGTTTGTTGGGGGTGGTCTCGGGGGGTGGGGGCCAGGCGGTCCCCCCGGCTGTGCGGGTGGCCGCCACGTGCCAACCGCGGGTTGGGACTGGGATGGGGGCCACGGGATCTGGGGGTCAGTTGCAGGAGCTGCTGGAGGGTTTGAGGGCGTTGGTGGGTCGCTTTGATGGGGGTACGGGGCAGTCCATGGGGGAGGTTTCTGGGGGTGGGCCGATTTTGGGTGGGGGTGACTCCCTCTGGGGGGGCGGAGGTTTCGTCCCACCTGGGAGCGGCGGCTGCTCCTCCGGGGGCGCCAGCGGACGCAGGGGCTGGTTCCAAGGGGTCCACGGAGCCGTCCGTTAGGTCGGACATTGTGCGGATAGCGGACGCGGCCAAATGTGAGATGTATGTGTGCTTCGAGGGGCCCTTGGGCGCACATTTAAAACAGGAGGTCAGGGATAAAATTGTCAAGGGGGAATACGTGGAGATATTTTCACTATTGCCCCTTGAGAAGTTTAACTTGGATCGGGTGAAGCCGGACGATTCCAAGAAGGAAGATGAGGAGAAGAGGCGTTATAGATTGATTCCGCGAACGTTTGCCAACTGGTTGCAAGCGTTCGCGATCTTGGCCAGCGTCATAGAAAAGAGCATTGCTCGGCGTTGTTTTGTTATATGGACGCTATCGGGAGGCTTACAGGGTTTATGGGGGTACTGCTTGGTTGAGGTACGACGAGCAGTTCCGCCAGCGTGGGGCGGTCCGGCCCACGCTGCGCTGGGACCATAAGGACATTAGCCTCTGGATGAGGCTCATGGCTGCTGCGCGGACGCCTTCGCAGTTATTTCCAGGGGGGGCCGGGGGTAGCCACTCCTCAGGATCGCCGGCCGGAAAAAAGTGGGGAGTGTGCTGGCAATTTAATGAAGGCACGTGCAAATTCGGGGGAACGTGCAAGTTTAAGCACGAATGCTCGGGGTATGGGGGAGCCCACACCTTCGCCCGGTGTTTTAAGAAAGGGAGACGTCCCGGAGAGCCTGCTCACAAGAGGGACAACTCTGGTGATGTGGGAAAGGATGCAGCCTTTCCTAAATAGATACCCGGACCGGGCTGTGGCGGGGTTGCTGGGGGCGGGCTTCCGCCACGGTTTTAGGATTTCTTGTGGGTTGTCGGTGGTCCCTTTGCAGGCCGGGAACTTGCGGTCGGCGTTACAACATCCTGGGGTGGTGTCAGAAAAATTGGCTAAAGAAGTGGCGTTGGGGCGCGTGGCGGGGCCCTTCACGAGCAAGCCCATTGGGGATTTGGTGGTGTCACCATTGGGGGTGGTCCCGAAAAAAGAACCCAACAAGTTCCGGCTGATCCACCAGCTGTCCTTCCCGAAAGGGGGGTCGGTGAATGATTTCATTGACCCGGAGGCGTGCGCGGTGTCCTACACGTCGTTTGATGCTGCGGTGTGTTGGGTACGGAGTTACGGGAAGGGGGCGTTGATGGCGAAGTCGGATGTGGAGGCGGCGTTTCGGTTGCTGCCAGTACACCCCGAGAGTTTTCGATTGTTGGGATGTTGCTGGCAGGACCGGTTTTATGTCGACAAGTGCCTGCCCATGGGTTGCTCCATTTCCTGTGCGATGTTTGAGGCGTTTAGCTCATTCTTGGAGTGGGTGGTAAGGGACGTGTCGGGTGTGGAGTCGCTCATACATTACTTGGACGATTTCTTGTGTGTGGGCCCTCCTTCTTCGAATGTGTGTGCGATTTTGCTTTCTACGTTGCAGCACATGGCGGAGAGGTTTGGCGTGCCATTGGCGGCCGATAAGACAGAGGGTCCTAGGACTGAACTGAGCTTCCTTGGCATCGTGATCGATTCCATGGCTATGGAATGCCGGTTGCCTGAGGCTAAGTTGGTGGACTTACGCGGGGTCATCAGGGAGATTCAAGGTCTGCGAAAGGTTCGGTTACGCTCGTTGCAATCGTTGTTGGGCAAGCTTAATTTTGCTTGCCGGATTATTCCCATGGGGAGGGTTTTCTGTAGACGGCTGTCTGCGGTGACGGCGGGGGTCACTTCCCCAACTCACTTCATTCGCCTCACCAGGGAACACAGGGAAGATCTGAAGGTGTGGTATCAGTTCTTGGCTGAGTACAATGGCAGGGCAATGTGGATGTCGGGCCCGGTGAGCAATTTCGATGTGGAATTGGTCACCGATGCGGCGGGGTCCACGGGGTACGGGGCCTTTTTCCAGGGACGGTGGAGTGCGGAACCCTGGCCTCGCTCCTGGGTCGCAGCGGGCCTTGTGCGGAATCTGGTACTGCTGGAACTGTTTTCGGTAGTGCTGGCTTTGGAACTGTGGGGGGAGTCGTTTCGGGACCTTAAGCTTAGGCTGAACTGTGACAATATGGGGGTGGTGCAGGTCATCAATAGTATGTCGGCGTCTTCACAACCTGTCGTTCAGCTGATGCGGCAGTTAGTGTTGCGTTGCATGCAATTGAACGTGTTTCTTTACGCTGTGCACATCCCGGGGGTGGAGAACATGCTGGCTGATGCTTTGTCTCGCTTTCAGTGGGACAAGTTCAGGGCCTTGGCTCCGGAGGCGGACGAAGAAGGCAGGGATTGCCCGGGCTGGATGTGGGAGCTGGTATTGGAATCGCCGCAGGATGGATCCAGAGGTCGGTGAGTGGCGTGACGTGGGGGGCCTATTCGAGAGTGTGGCAGGAATGGTCGGCTCTGGTGCAGGAGGCGGGAGTGGAGCAGGATGGGTCGGCCGTGTAGCTGTTGATCCTGTATTTTGTGTCCAGAAATATGGAAGAAGGGCGGTCGGTGTCGTCTATCATGAAGAAGCTGGCGGGTTTGGCGTTTTGGTTCAAATTGGGTGGACAGGCAGATTGGACGAAGGGTTTTTGGGTGCGGCAGGCGCTCAAGGGTTACCGGAAGGCTCACCGGCGACCGGATACGCGTAGGCCTATTACTTTTGCTAATTTGCTGGCCTTGTTGCAACAATTGGGGTCGGTGTGTTCATCCTCTTATGAGGTGTCGCTGTTTTCGGCAGCCTTTTCATTAGCGTTTTTCAGGGCGTTTCGAGTAGGGGAACTGGTTAGCCCGTCTAGGGCCGTGGCGGGGGGGTGTTGGTGGAGGATGTACTCCTCGGGGTTGATAGGTTGTCGGTGGTGCTGCGTAAATCGAAAACTGATCAACGGGGAAAAGGGGTTCGGGTGTGTTTGTTTGCGTTGCCTGGGTGTGCAGCGTGCCCGGTGGAGGTGGTGGGGTGTTTTCTCCGCCGTAGGAGGGTGGTTGGTGGAGGGCCGTTGCTGGTACACGAAGATGGGTCTTGTTTGTCTAGATTTCAATTTGTGGCGGTCTTGAGAAAATGTCTTGTAACCTGGGGATGGACGGTTCGGCATACGCCTCGCACTCTTTCCGGATCGGGGCCGCCACGGAGGCGGCCAGGTGCGGGTTGGATGAGGCGGCGGTGCGTGGGTTGGGGAGATGGGAATCGAAACGATTCCGCAGTTACGTTAGGCCAGGTTTGGGAATGAATTTTCTGTAAAAAACACGGGAAAAAAAAAAAAAATGTGATGGGGGTGGGGGGTATGGCTTGCTGTGTTCGCCTGGGGTTGTCCATTATTTTGTTTGGTCTTTTCGTTTCAGATGGAGGTTACCCACGCCTTGTCTGGATCGTGGGACATTCTTATGTTTCCTGGGGAGCCAGGAGAGGGGACGCCAGACCTGAGGGGAGGCAGTTGGGGATATCTCGGTTGGAGGCTCAGATCAGGTGGCTGGGTAGGCCTGGGATGATGTGGGGGGGTTGTCCCGGAGGTTAAAAAATATGTGCGGTTCGGTGGGCCGCCAGATGTGTTGGTGATACACGCGGGGGGTAATGATTTGGGGGTGCGGACGGTCAGGGATCTGATCGCGGACGTAAAGTCGGATCTGGGGTACCTGCGTTCGGCATTTCCGAACACATTGTTGGTGTGGTCCGATATGGTGGCTAGGACCGTGTGGCGCATGGCTAGGTCCGTAGACAGGCTCAATAAGGCCAGGATTCGGGTTAACAAGGTGATTGGGAGGTTTTTGGTCCGGGAGGGGGGTTTGGTGGTATGTCACAGGGAGCCGGAGCAGAATGTCGGCCTTTACCTACGGAGGGACGGAGTGCACCTTACAGATGTGGGACTTGATCTGTGGTCCCTGGGATTGCAGGGGGGATACAGCAGGCCCTGCGGGTGTGGAGGGGCCCTCTAGGTTGAGGTGTCATCCTATCAGGCTGTGGCGGTGTTTTTGTTTGTTGGTCAGTGACGGGAGCGGTAACGGAGGTGACAAAATGGGGGTGGGGGGCTCATCGGTAGTATGGCCCCTCCGGTGTATTCATCAAATGGTTGGTGAATACCAGTGGTTGCACTGCGGGAAAAGGGGGTGTCTCCGAGCGGCACAGCTGGAGGCCTATGATGGTTGATAAAGGTCCTGCAGTGTACTGGTGTGGTTTAGAGATATATATATATATATTGTAATGTTCGGGGGACCAGGTAGATCGCAGGACACAGGCTTTGCTCACAACAAAGGGTTTATTAAACTTAAATCGCTTTACAGCAGCCAAAAACACAAAGGAAAAAGTTTTTAGTCTCACCGACTTGCACAGTTCAGAATAGCTGTCTCTATCCAAACAGAGCTTGATCTTGCTGGCAGGTAGCTTCCCCTGCCAGGAGCCTTCCAAACAGGACACTGCTGTCCACTTCAGTTGCTGTAACCCAGAACAAACACCAAACACCATCCACCATGCGTTCTCCACTCCTCCACACCCATCTACAACTTCCTGTCTTGCTTTTTAAAGACACTTCCTCTAACAGGTGGGTTAATCAATTTTCATTCCCTTAAAGAGAGTACAACCCAAACCGAGGGAAAATATAGCGTCCTTCCAGGACCCAGCCACGGCGTCCATTACATATCTCCCCCCTGTGCCCCAACGCCAAGGAGGTGGAGGCAACAGTGGAGCTCAAACAATGGACTCGGGAGAGGGCATCTGCATTTTGATGCAGTCTCCCGGGCCTATGCTCCACCACAAATTTAAATTCCTGGAGTGCCAGGAACCACCGGGTAACCCTGGCATTAGTCCCTTTTCCCTGTCTCAGCCATGTTAAAGGGGCATGGTCAGAAATCAACCTAAACTTCCTCCCCAAAAGGTAATATCTGAGGGATTCCAGAGCCCACTTAATGGCCAGACACTCTCGTTCAATTATGGCATAGTTTTTCTCTGCTGGTGTTAACTTCCTGCTGAGGAAGACTATCGGGTGTTCCTCGCCATGAATAACCTGTGACAACACCGCTCCCAATCCTACATCGGAAGCATCAGTCTGGACAACAAACTCTTCTGAAAAATTAGGTGCTACCAGGACGGGGTGTTGGCACAGCGCCGACTTGAGCTCCAAAAAAGCCTTCTCAGCGTCTGCATTCCACACCACCATGACCGATTTCCGACCCTTAGTCAGATCGGTCAACGGAGCTGCCAACGTGGCGAAGTTGGGTACAAATCTCCTGTAGTATCCCACCATGCCCAGGAATGCACGTACCTGCTTTTTTGTGAGGGGGCGGGGCCAATTCTGTATAGCCTCTATCTTGTTGACCTGAGGTTTCACTACCCCTCTACCCACGATTTAACCCAGGTATTTCACCTCCTCCATTCCCAAAGCACATTTTTCAGGGTTTATTGTAAACCCCTCCTTCCAAAGAGAGTCCAGCACTGCCTGCACTTTGGGCAAATGCGATTCCCAGTCTTTGCTAAAAATTACTATATCGTCCAAGTATACTGAGGCATACTTCCGGTGAGGTCGTAAAATCCTATCCATTGCTCTCTGGAACGTGGCTGGAGCAGTTTGCAATCCAAAAGGCATCCTTTTGTACTGAAAACTCCCCTCTGGGGTAGAAAAAGCAGTTTTCTCTCTAGCAGCCTTAGTCAACGGTATTTGCCAATACCCCTTGGTAAGGTCTAACGTAGTGATATACCTGGCTGGACCTAGTCTCTCGATAAGCTCATCTACCCGGGGCATAGGGTAGGCATCAAACTGGGAAACTTCATTAAGTTTCCGGAAATCATTGCAGAATCGCAGAGTCCCGTTGGGCTTCGGTACCAACACAATCGGGCTCGACCACTCACTCTGCGATTCCTCAATAATCCCTAGGTCTAACATCTTTTTTACTTCCTCTGAAACGGCCTTCCTTTGAGCCTCTGGGATGCGGTAGGGCCGGACAAAAACTTTGACTCCTGGTTCTGTGACAATATCATGCTCTACGACACTAGTGAGCCCGGGCAAGTCTGAAAATTTTTCTTTATTTCTCTGCAAGAACTCCTTTGCCTGCTGACTTTGGGTTTTAGACAGGGTATTTGCTACTTGGACACTCTCCACCCCAACCCGAGGCTCAAGTTTTGTACTAGCCAGGGAGGTCGCTGGTTCCCTGTCTGTCCAGGGCTTTAACAAGTTTACATGATATATCTGGAAGGGTTTCCTCTTGCCTGGTTGGTGGACTCTATAATTTACCTCTCCCATTTTTTCTACAACCTCGAAAGGGCCTTGCCATCTGGCCAAGAATTTACTTTCCACAGTGGGAATCAACACTGCTACTCGATCCCCCACTTGAAAGTTCCTAATTTTGGCTGCCCTATTATAGACCTGTCGTTGAGCCTCCTGGGCTTTTTGTAAGTGTTCCTTAACTAGCGGCATCACAGTTCGGATCCTCTCCTGCATTTGAGAGACATATTCAAGAACACTTTTATGCTGGATTGGTTCACTTTCCCATTCTTCTTTAACAAAGTCCAGTAGTCCGCGAGGTCTCCGCCCATATACCAATTCAAAGGGCGAAAACCAAGTGGAGGCCTGGGGCACTTCTCGGATAGCGAACAGGAGAGCTGGTAACAGGCAGTCCCAGTCTTTCCCATCACTTTGTACCACTCTCTTGAGCATAGACTTAAGGGTCTTATTAAAACGTTCTACCAATCCATCTGTTTGGGGATGGTAGACCGATGTGTGCAGCTGTTTAATCCGGAACAGTTTGCATACATCAGCCATAACCTTCGACATAAACGGGGTGCCCTGGTCTGTGAGCATTTCCTTGGGAAAACCTGTCCGTGTAAACAACTGGAATAACTCCCGTGCAATAGCCTTAGAGGAGGTATTCCGCAGGGGTAGCGCCTCAGGATATCGAATGGCATAGTCAAGGATCACTAGTATGTAAGAATGACCTCGAGCCGACTTTACCAAGGGACCCACTATATCCATGGCTATCCTCTCGAATGGGACCTCAATTATGGGTAGAGGGACCAACGGGCTCCGGAAATGGGTCGCCGGAGCGGTCAACTGACAGGTGGGACAAGAGGTACAGTATCTCCTTACCTCTGCTTTCAAGCCTGGCCAGTAAAACCGGTCGGCGATCCGTGCCTCCGTCTTTTCAACTCCCAGGTGTCCCCCTAACACATCATCATGGGCCAGGTCCAGGACCTTGCGTCTATATTGTTGGGGTACCAATAATTGTTCTACCACATTTTCTCTCACTTTAGTAACCCGATAAAGCAATTCATTACATATTGAAAAATGTGGCCACCGCTCATTAGCACCTGGCTCTTGGGGCTCCCCATTTATTACTACAACCTGTTCCCGTGCCCTGGCCAAAGTGGGGTCCTGCATCTGGGCAGTACCAAATGCCCCCTGGGGAACACCCAAATCTGGCAAGTCAGGGGTAGAGGCCATTTCCTCATCGTCTTCCCCCAGCATTACCTGAAGCGGGGAAGGTTCCCCCCCTCAGTGTTCAGGTAGGTCTGAGAACCCCACATATTGACATCTTTAACAGTATCAGCACTATTTTCATCATTATTAACCAAAGTCTTGGCGTTTTTATCAACTGGGTCCATATTATGAACATGTGGCATCTCAGGGTTATTACCCTCTACAACAGGAACAGAGGGACTAGTTTCTTCCCAGTCTCTGGACCTTTCAGATAGTTCTCCTTGTCTCCAAAGTTTTGCAAATAATGGACAGTCTCGTCCTATGATAACGTCATGTACCAAGTTCTTTACCACCCCCACCTCTTGAGTACCAGTGCCACATGCTGTGGAGATGGAAACCGAGATGAGAGGGTACTCTCTAGTGTCCCCATGAATGCACACAACCCGCAAAATTTTGCTTACCGGACCGATCTTCCCAATTACTCTAGGGTGAACCAGGGTTACCATGCTTCCAGAGTCCAGCAAGGCCCATGCAGGGTGGTGGTTCACTTGGACTTCACACTCAAAATTCCTCTCTCCAAGGTCAAGATGTGTTGTACACGATTTATGGGCATAAAAAGACCCCCTCCGAAGAACCCCGCATTCCATGGGTTCTTCCTGCAATGGGCAGAGGGGCCCGGGTATGGCCCCAGGCATGACATCGCCAACATTGTACATCCCCTCCTCTCCGATCAGGAACAGGTCGCTGAGGGGGTAACGGGTGTGACTCTTGGCCTTCCGGGGTGTTGGTTCCAGGGCTCCTGGGGACATCCTTTCGAAGGGCGGCAGTTGGTCGGAAGGGCCGTGGCAGACTGGGCCCTTGACGCTTGGTGGGGCCAAGCAGATCCTCCACCACCGTATATCGTTCCACCATCTCAACAAGGCCGTTCGCGGTTTTGGGGTCTCCATGGCTGACCCACCGTTGAAGATCATCTGGCAGTGACCTTAAGTATCGGTCCAGCACGACCCGCTCCACAATTTGGGGGCCAGACAACACTTCGGGCTGCAGCCATTTTTTTACTAGTTGCACCAGGTCATGCATTTGAGATTGCGGTGGCCGGTTTGAACGATACTTCCATTGGTGCACTCGTTGGGCCCGAACGGCCATAGTCACCCCCAACCGAGCCAGTATTTCTGCCTTTAGTTTTTGATAATTTTTAGCATCTTCTGGTGGTAGGTCAAAATAGGCTTTTTGAGAATCTCTGGTGAGGAAAGGAGCAATTAAGCCGGCCCACTGGTCCTGGGGCCACCCTTCTCTCTCTGCCGTCCTCTCAAATGTTGCCAGAAACGCCTCTACGTCATCACTCAGGGACAACTTCTGCAAGAAATGGCTTGCCCTTATGGTCACCTGGTTGCCAGGGGCAACGGCCACTTGTTCACGGCCCTGAGAAAGCTGCTGCACTGCTTCTTTTAAGGCTGCCATCTGATCCTGCATAACCCCTTGTTGGGTCGCTTGCTGGGCTGCTAACTGGGCCACCAACAGGCGAGTATTTTCTTGCTGCAAAGCCAGTGCCTCGTTGTGCTGCGTTTTTTGTACCTCCAGCTGCGTTTTTTGTACCTCCAGCTGGGTTGCTAAGCGCTGATTAGCTTCCTCATGGCGGGTCTGCGCTTGTATATTCGCCAAGGACAGCTGTTTAATTAGCTCCTCCATGGTTTCAGCTTTCCGCAGTTGTGCAGCTTTAACCCAGGACATAAATTCACTGTACTGTCCCTTTAAATGTCAGTTCAAATCCACAAAAAAATAAAAATAAATAAATAGCAAGAAAAAACGCCTGTTACTTTGTCCTGCCCGCATTCGAGCACCACTTGTAATGTTCGGGGGACCAGGTAGATCGCAGGACACAGGCTTTGCTCACAACAAAGGGTTTATTAAACTTAAATCGCTTTACAGCAGCCAAAAACACAAAGGAAAAAGTTTTTAGTCTCACCGACTTGCACAGTTCAGAATAGCTGTCTCTATCCAAACAGAGCTTGATCTTGCTGGCAGGTAGCTTCCCCTGCCAGGAGCCTTCCAAACAGGACACTGCTGTCCACTTCAGTTGCTGTAACCCAGAACAAACACCAAACACCATCCACCATGTGTTCTCCACTCCTCCACACCCATCTACAACTTTCTGTCTTGCTTTTTAAAGACACTTCCTCTAACAGGTGGGTTAATCAATTTTCATTCCCTTAAAGAGAGTACAACCCAAACAGAGGGAAAATATAGCGTCCTTCCAGGACCCAGCCACGGCGTCCATTACAATATATATATATATATATTCGGTGAAAGAGGAGATAGCTACGTCACTGACCAATAAACGTGGGTTGAAACATGTTGTTTCTCATTGTTGTTATTACTTTGTTTTATAAAGTTATTTTGGAGTTTTATGTTATCTGGTTAATAAAAGGCTGTTATGGCCATTTATACTCCATAAGAACGGTGTGGTCTCTTATTTTAAAGAAGGTAAAAGGGCTATGATGGGTCTGTAACAGTTAGAAGGAAGTTATCTGAGTTACACTAGTCACGGGGAACTTCTCCCCGCAGTGCTGTCGCACAAAGAACTCGGATCGCTGAGCCACTGCAGTAACAGGAACATGTAACGTGTTCCCGAAGGTGAACGTTTCCTTTAACCCTTTCAATGCCATAGATGTTTTTGTATTATTATTTTTAGGGATGAGCCGAACACCCTCCAGTTCGATTCGCAGCAGAACATGCAAAAAATTTGGCAGAACTAACAAACCCTGTTAAAGTCTAATGCCGCGTACACACGAGCGGACTTTTCGAGGGATTAAGTCTAACAGACTTCCGACGGAGTTCTGCCGGAGTTCCGACAGAGTTCTGACGGACTTTTCGAATGAGCGGACTTGGCCACACACAATCACAGCAAACTCCGATGGAGTCGAACGTGATGACGTACGACCGGACTAGAATACGGAAGTTCATAGCCAGTAGCCAATAGCTGCACTAGCGTCGGTTTTAGTCCGTCGGAATAGCATACACACGAGCGAATATCTCGGTAGGAACTGGGTCCGGCGGAGTTCTGTCGGGAAAATTTGAAGCATGTTCCATTTCTAAAGTCCGCCAGACTTTTGCGAATCTAAAGTCCGTTGCAGCCCACACACGATCGAATAGTCTGACGGAATCAGTCCGTCGGACTTTGGATGTTGAAAAGTCCGCTCGTGTGTATGGGGCTTAAGAGACACGAACATGAATAATCAAAAGTGCTCATTTTAAAGGTTTATATGCAAGCTCCCATAAAAAGTGTTTGGGGACCCGGGTCCTGTCCCAGGGGACATGTATCAATCCCCCCAAAATTTTTTTTAAAACAACTGTTTTTCTGGGAGCAGTGATTTTTAATACTTAATGTGAAACAATAAAAATGAAATATTCTATTAAATATCGTGCCGGGGGGGGGGGGGGCTGTCTATAGTATGCCTGTAAAGTGGTCCATGAGAGGCTCCCGCCGACTGTCGCATCTTCTCTGTGACAGCTTTTATATAACTGAGGGTGGGGCCACTCGTGACGTAACCGGATGACCCCACCCCCCTCTGACGCCACGGGGGCTTCGGTTCGGTTTTTCAACGATTTCGGCTCATCGGCGGCGTGATAGAAGATGAATGGACATCATGGAATATTTTTTTTTTCATAAAAGGACTTGTCCCAAGCTGTCTCTTGTCTTTTTTACCATTTTGACACTTTTTTGTGAAATGGTAGGAGTACTTGTACCCCGTTACCAATTCACACAGGGTGGGAGGCCGGGATCTGGGGGGCCCTTTGTTAAAGGGGGCTTCCAGATTCCGATAAGCCCCCCGCCCGAAGACCCCCACAAACACCGGGCAAGTGTTGTGGGGTTGAGGCCCTTGTCCCCATCAACATGGGGACAAGGTGCTTTGAGTGGGCTACCCCAAAGCACCCTCCCCATGTTGAGAGCATGTGGCCACGTACGGTTCAGGAGGGGGCGCTCTCTCGTCCTCCCTCTTTTCCTGCGTCCTGCCAGGTTGCATGCCTGGATAAGGGTCTCGTATGGATTTTGCGGGACCTCTACACCTTTTTGTTTATTTGGAGCAGGGTTCCCCTTAATTTCCATATAAGACCTGAAGGGCCTGGTATGGATTTTAGAGGGCCCCACACGCATTTTTAAAAAAAATTTGGTTCTGAGTTCCCCTTAATATTCATACCAGTCCCAAAGGGTCTGGTAATGGACTGGGGGGATCACATGCTCTTTTTTTCAATTAGTTTTATCTATATTGCCGGGACCGAAAATTCATTACAGCCACAATCAGTTTTAAATGACTTTTTTCTTTAAGAAATGTCATTTTGCTGTGGTATTGTTCTAAACACGGGAAAACTGCGCCACTTTCCAAGCATACTATAGACAAAGCCCAGGCACAATATTTAAAGGAATATTTCATTTTTATTTAACTTTAAGCATTGAAAAAATCACTGCTCCTGAAAAAACGCCCATTTAAAAAAAAAAAAAAATTGCATTGATACATGTCCCCTGGGGCAGGACCCGGGTCCCCAAACCTTAACTTGCATATAAGCCCCATAGACTTTAACGGTGTTCCGGCAGCTTTTGAATTTGCCGTGAACACCACATATTGTTCGCTGTTTGGCAAACACCGATGTTCGAACATTGGGCTCATCCCTAATTTATTTATTTTTTTTGCCCAAATGTTTAACCCCTTCAATAATGGACACTTTCACCCCTTTCCTGCCCAGGCCAATTTTCACCTGTCAACGCTCTCACACTTTGAATGAGAATTGCGCGGTTATGTAACACTGTACCCATATGACATTTTTATCTTTTTTTCCCCACAAATAGAGCTTTCTTTTGGTGGTATTTGATCACCTCTGGTGTTTTTATTTCTTGTGTTACAAATTAAAAAAGACAAAAAAATCTGAAAAAATAATTCTATATTTTATGTTAAAAAATAAACAAATAAAAAAAGTAAGTTTTCTCCTTCACTGATGAGGAGCCACTAATATGCAGCACTGATAAGCATCCCTGATAGGCACTGATTGGCATCACTGGTGGGGCACTTGTGATCATCACTGATGGGCCTGTACTGATAATCAATGCTGAATATCAGTGCAGATTCCCCTGTCAGGAGAACCGCTGATTGGCTCTCCTCTACTCGCACCTTCTCAGCATGAATAAAGGAAAGCCGATAACCGACACTTCATGGTTACGATGTGATTAGCTTTGATTGGACACAGCTGATCACATGGTAAAGAGCCTACATCATAGGCTCTTTACTGAGATTGGAGATGTCATGTGTCAGAGTGACACACCAACGATCGCCACGCGCCCGATCGGCTTATGACGGCATATGACGTCCCATCAGGATAATGGAACCTCCGCCTGGCCATCATTCTGCAATGGACGGGAAGGAGTTAAAAAATAATTTTAGGCCTGAAGATTATATAAAACCCCAAAACATGATCTATTTTCTGAAAGCAGACACCCTAGAGAATAATATAGTGGCAGTTTCATTTTTTAGTCACATGATATTATTGCAAAAGTCTAAGAAATGCAAAATTTCAGTAAAAAACACACTAAAGTCCATTTCAGAGGGAACAAAAGCACAATAAATTACCCAGTTTTTTGGTAAAATACAAAAGCCGAGGTTGCGCCGAGTAAATAGATACCCAACATGTTAATCCTTAAATCTGTGTGCGCCTGTGAAATGGTGACAGACTTCAGTACCCTATATTTTCTATAGGCAAGGCTTTAAAAGCCCCCTATAGGTCACCAGTTTAGTGTTACAGGGGAGGTCTGGTGATAGAATTATTGCTCTCATTCCGGCAATATGTAACCTGTGTATCACAATCAATGTTTTCAGGCATCCCCAATGTGTGAGTTTGTGTTTGTACATGTGTATATGTGGGGGTGGGGGCTCAGAGTTATTATTTTTTTGTCAGAACTATGGAGGTTAAAATAATTAATCTAGAAGGCCAAAATCATATTCATTTTTTTACATGTTTTGTGGTTTCAAAAGCAACCTAGGAAACATCTTGTTCCTATATACAGTGTCTCACAAAAGTAAGTACACCCCTCAGTCATATTTTTGAAAATATTTTATTCTATCTTTTCATGTGACAACACTGAAGAAATTACACTTGTCCACAATGTAAAGTAGTGAGTGTACAGCTTGTATAACAGTGTAAATTTGCTGTCCCCTCAAAATAACTAAAAAAACAGCCATTAATGTTTAAACTGCTGGCAACAAAAGTGAGTACACCCCTAAGTGAAAACGTCCACATTGGGCCCAATTAGCCATTTTCCCTCCCTGGTGTCATGTGACTCGTTAGTGTTTGGTGTTATCGCTCTAACTCTCTCATATTGGTCACTGGAACTCCAACATGGCACCTCATGGCAAAGAACTCTCTGTGGATCTAAAAAAAAAAAAGAATTGTTGCTCTACATAAAGATGGCCTAGGCCATGGGTCTTCAAACTATGGCCCTCCAGTTGTTCGGGAACTAAAATTCCCATCATGCCTAGTCATGTCTGTGAATGTCAGAGTTTTACAATGCCACATGGGATGTGTAGTTTCGCAAAACAGCAGGAGGGTTGTAGTTTGAGGATCCCTGGCCTAGGCTACAAGAAAATTGCCAAGACCCTGAAACTGAGCTGCAGCATGGTGGTCAAGACCATATCAGACTGCTGGTTGGAAGCTAAACAGTGGGGACCTTGAGTGGAGAGTGAACAAGTTTTGCTTTTTGATTGCTGGGCTGAATTTTTAGGTTCTTTTTGGGGCTTTTCCATATATCTTTTTAACACCCTTTTCTGACACTTTTTAAACAGCTATTTTTTTTCTTTGCTTCCTTCAGCCTACTAATTAAGGGGAGTGGTTAATTGGTGACAGGTGCTTGAGGCCTATATAACCTTCTGTAGAACTCGCAGGCTCACCTTTGAGTTTGCTGGAACTCTGTCCAAGTGGAACTGGGCTAAGTGGTGAGTTAAAAACCAGAGTTAATAGAACTGGACTAAGTGGTGAGTTAAAAAGCAGAGTTAATAGAACTGGACTAAGTGGTGAGTTAAAAACCGGAGTTAGTAGAACTGGACTAAGTGGTGAGTTAAAAAACAGACTTAGTAGAACTGGACTAAGTGGTGAGTTAAAAAACACAGTTTAAAACAGGAGGTTATAATGGGGGTCATAGTACCTGTGTAGTTTGAGTACCTGAGTGTTTGAGTAGTTACATAGTTAGTCAGGTTGAAAAAAGACACAAGTGCATCCAGTTCAACCACAAAAAAAGAGTAGTGTGTGTGGATTATTACTACTTGTTGTCAGGCCACCTGAGACCAGGTGACAGATGCACTCCGTAGGAGTCGGAAGTGCACCGCTAGGTAGTGGACCTTAGGACTGACTGCTGCGGATTGTACCCAGGGAGATTCAGGACACAGGTCTACAGGATCACTAACACAGATCCCAACGGAAGCTGGAGCATAGATTCCCCAGGGAGCGGAGTCTAAGAGCCAGCGGGTGTTCGTCAGAGCCTCCAGTGGTGAGGATGGACTACGCTGCAGTCTGGCTCCAGGTCACGGCCCCTAGGGTCTCACAGCTCACGCTCACAGTAGACTACAGGAGAAGGAAGCAGCAGGCTGGAACGACAAGGATAGTAAGGGGATACAGTAGGGGTCAGGGCAACTAGCAGACAGGAGCAACAGAGTACACACCAAGTGTTCAGGGTCACAGGCAGACAGGGATGGTCAGGGACATGCAAAAGGTCAAGGTCGCAAGCAGACAGGAATCATTGAGAACACGCCAAGGTCGGTAACAGAGTCAAACATAGAGCACACAGCAAGCAGGAACCAGGACACCAAACACACAATGGTTGATCAGCCCAGATGGCTTGCAGTGCACAGGTTAATATAGGGTTCCCTGATAGGGCCTGGGGTGGAGCCATGCTTAGAGGAGAGGTTATAAAAACCACCAGGTGGAAGTGGCTGGCCTCTTAGTCTGAACACATGAGGGGAGGTAAGCAAACACAGGAAGATCACTGCATAACCATGACACTTGTGTATTGTGAGTGCACGTAGTTCTGCGAATCTAGAGTGGGTGACTGGGGACAAAGAGAAGGCTGATTTATAAAATACTTTCTTCAGCTCTGTGTATACAAAGGAGCATGGAGGAGCTCAGGTCCATAATGGGGGTGGTAGTGACACAGCCCCAAATCCACAATGGCTCCAAAGTGATAAGGTCCAGAAATATTTAGACAGAATAAAGGTGGATAAAGCACCTGGACCCGATGGCATCCACCCACGGATCCTAAAAGAATTGAGCTCCGTAATTTCAAAGCCATTGTATCTAATTTTTAGGGACTCGTTAATGACAAGAATAGTACCACTGGATTGGCACAGGGCCAATGTGGTGCCTATATTTTAAAGTCTTTACCAAGTAACTATAGACTTGTTAGTTTAACTTCTATAGTTGGGAAGATACTGGAGGGATTAATAAAAGACCACATAGAAGAGTTCTTGCAGGATAAAAATATTTTAAGCAACAGACAGCATGGATTCATGAAAGACAGAAGTTGTCAGACAAACCTGATTTCTTTTTATGAGGAGGAAAGTAAAACCTTGGACAGAGGGGTGGCGGTGGACGTGGTATACATGGACAGAGGTGTGGCAGTGGACGTGGTATACTTGGACAGAGGGGTGGCGGTGGACATGGTATACTTGGACAGAGGTGTGGCGGTGGACGTGATATACTTGGACAGAGGGGTGACTGTGAACGTGCTATACTTGGACAGAGGGGTGGCAGTGGACGTGGTATACTTGGACAGAGGTGTGGCGGTGGACGTGATATACTTGGACAGAGGTGTGGAGGTGGACGTGATATACTTGGACAGAGGGGTGGCGGTGGACGTGGTATACTTGGACAGAGGTGTGGCGGTGGACGTGATATACTTGGACAGAGGGGTGACTGTGAACGTGCTATACTTGGACAGAGGGGTGGCAGTGGACGTGGTATACTTGGACAGAGGTGTGGCGGTGGACGTGATATACTTGGACAGAGGTGTGGAGGTGGACGTGATATACTTGGACAGAGGGGTGGCGGTGGACGGGGTATACTTGGACAGAGGGGTGGCGGTGGACGTGATATACTTGGACAGAGGTGGCTGTGGACGTGATATACTTGGACAGAGGGGTGGCGGTGGACGTGGTATACTTGGACAGAGGTGTGGAGGTGGACGTGATATACTTGGACAGAGGGGTGGCGGTGGACGGGGTATACTTGGACAGAGGGGTGGCGGTGGACGTGATATACTTGGACAGAGGTGGCTGTGGACGTGATATACTTGGACAGAGGGGTGGCAGTGGACGTGGTATACTTGGACAGAGGTGGCGGTGGACGTGGTATACTTGGACAGAGGGGTGGCGGTGGACGTGGTATACTTGGACAGAGGGGTGGCGGTGGACGTGGTATACTTGGATTTTGCAAAAGCGTTCGATACAGTTCCGCACACACGGCTCATGTGTAAGGTAAAGTCTACAGGTTTGGAAATATCAGTTTGTAAATGGATAGAAAACTGGCTAAAAGACAGAATTCAGAGAGTCGTGGTTAATGATTCTTACTCTGAATGGTCTAAGGTTATCAGTGGTGTACCCCAAGGTTCAGTGCTGGGACCCTTACCTAATACCACTCTTGCTACCTTTGCTCAACTCTCTCCAATATTTTAAAAACACAAAACACAGCGACCTACCTAACATGAGTGCGCTGGCCACTAGGGGGCAGTGAAGCATCCATAACACCAGTACTTGATACTGCAGCAGACAAACAAAAAATACAGTTTCAGCCTTAAATAAAGAAAATATGAATATCCCTATCATAAGGGATTGCCCCTGTAGTGTCACAGTTTGCTGCCTATCACAGGATGCTGCGGAAGTGACGTTGTTGCGTACTGCGCATGCGCGATGCGTTCCAAACGCTCGCGCCGTGCGTTCCAACATAGTTTCGGCAATACAGTTCAGCGAAACCATCACATAATGTTACGGAAGTGATGTTACACACAACACAAACACGGGCCACGTTGTTGCGTACTGCGCATGCGCGATGCGTTCCAAACACTCGCGCCGTGCGTTCCAACATAGTTTCGGCAATACAGTTCAGCGTAACCATCACATAATGTTACGGAAGTGAAGTTACACACAACACAAACACTGGGCCGTTCATTACAACACTAATACTTCCCTTGTTACCTAGTAGGTTTTGCATTGCTGGGACTTGTAGTGCCTATCCTGAGCTACATGCTTCAATGTTCAGTGTCCTCATCCCTATCCCCATGCTTCAATGTTCAGTGTCCTCATCCTTATCCCCCAGCTTCAATGTTCAGTGTCCATCCTTATCCCCGTGCTTCAATGTTCAGTGTCCTCATCCTTATCCCCGAGCTTCAATGTTCAGTGTCCATCCTTATCCCCGTGCTTCAATGTTCAGTGTCCTTATCCTTATCCCCCAGCTTCAATGTTCAGTGTCCATCCTTATCCCCGTGCTTCAATGTTCAGTGTCCTCATCCTTATCCCCGAGCTTCAATGTTCAGTGTCCATCCTTATCCCCGTGCTTCAAAGTTCAGTGTCCTCATCCCTATCCGCGAGCTTCAATGTTCAGTGTCCTCATCCTTATCCCTGTGCTTCAATGTTCAGTGTCCTCATCCCTATCCCCATGCTTCAATGTTCAGTGTCCTCATCCCTATCCGCGAGCTTCAATGTTCACTGTCCTCATCCTTATCCCTGTGCTTCAATGTTCAGTGTCCTCATCCCTATCCCCATGCTTCAATGTTCAGTGTCCTCATCCCTATCCGCAAGCTTCAATGTTCAGTGTCCTCATCCTTATACCTGTGCTTCAATGTTCAGTGTCCTCATCCCTATCCGCAAGCTTCAATGTTCAGTGTCCTCATCCTTATCCCTGTGCTTCAATGTTCACTGTCCTCATCCTTATCCCTGAGCTTCAATGTTCAGTGTCCTCATCCCTATCCCCCTGCTTCAATGTTCAGTGTCCTCATCCTTATCCCCGAGCTTCAATGTTCAGTGTCCTCATCCCTATCCCCCTGCTTCAATGTTCAGTGTCCTCATCCCTATCCGCGAGCTTCAATGTTCAGTGTCCATCCTTATCCCTGTGCTTCAATGTTCAGTGTCCTCATCCCTATCCGCAAGCTTCAATGTTCAGTGTCCTCATCCTTATCCCCATGCTTCGATGTTCAGTGTCCTCATCGAAGCAGGGGGATAAGGATGAGGACACTGAACATTGAAGCTCGCGGATAGGGATGAGGACACTGAACATTGAAGCAGGGGGATAGGGATGAGGACACTGAACATTGAAGCTCGGGGATAAGGATGAGGATGCTGAACATTGAAGCAGGGGGATAAGGATGAGGACACTGAACATTGAAGCTCGCGGATAGGGATGAGGACACTGAACATTGAAGCAGGGGGATAGGGATGAGGACACTGAACATTGAAGCTCGGGGATAAGGATGAGGACGCTGAACATTGAAGCAGGGGGATAGGGATGAGGACACTGAACATTGAAGCTCAGGGATAAGGATGAGGACACTGAACATTGAAGCACAGGGATAAGGATGAGGACACTGAACATTGAAGCTTGCGGATAGGGATGAGGACACTGAACATTGAAGCACAGGGATAAGGATGAGGACACTGAACATTGAAGCTTGCGGATAGGGATGAGGACACTGAACATTGAAGCATGGGGATAGGGATGAGGACACTGAACATTGAAGCACAGGGATAAGGATGAGGACACTGAACATTGAAGCTCGCGGATAGGGATGAGGACACTGAACATTGAAGCAGGGGGATAGGGATGAGGACACTGAACATTGAAGCTTGGGGATAAGGATGAGGACACTGAACATTGAAGCACAGGGATAAGGATGAGGACACTGAACATTGAAGCTTGCGGATAGGGATGAGGACACTGAACATTGAAGCACAGGGATAAGGATGAGGACACTGAACATTGAAGCTTGCGGATAGGGATGAGGACACTGAACATTGAAGCACAGGGATAAGGATGAGGACACTGAACATTGAAGCTTGCGGATAGGGATGAGGACACTGAACATTGAAGCACGGGGATAAGGATGGACACTGAACATTGAAGCACAGGGATAAGGATGAGGACACTGAACATTGAAGCTCGCGGATAGGGATGAGGACACTGAACATTGAAGCAGGGGGATAGGGATGAGGACACTGAACATTGAAGCTCGGGGATAAGGATGAGGACACTGAACATTGAAGCACAGGGATAAGGATGAGGACACTGAACATTGAAGCTTGCGGATAGGGATGAGGACACTGAACATTGAAGCACAGGGATAAGGATGAGGACACTGAACATTGAAGCTTGCGGATAGGGATGAGGACACTGAACATTGAAGCACAGGGATAAGGATGAGGACACTGAACATTGAAGCTTGCGGATAGGGATGAGGACACTGAACATTGAAGCACAGGGATAAGGATGAGGACACTGAACATTGAAGCTTGCGGATAGGGATGAGGACACTGAACATTGAAGCACGGGGATAAGGATGGACACTGAACATTGAAGCACAGGGATAAGGATGAGGACACTGAACATTGAAGCTCGCGGATAGGGATGAGGACACTGAACATTGAAGCAGGGGGATAGGGATGAGGACACTGAACATTGAAGCTCGGGGATAAGGATGAGGACACTGAACATTGAAGCACAGGGATAAGGATGAGGACACTGAACATTGAAGCTTGCGGATAGGGATGAGGACACTGAACATTGAAGCACAGGGATAAGGATGAGGACACTGAACATTGAAGCTTGCGGATAGGGATGAGGACACTGAACATTGAAGCACAGGGATAAGGATGAGGACACTGAACATTGAAGCTTGCGGATAGGGATGAGGACACTGAACATTGAAGCACGGGGATAAGGATGGACACTGAACATTGAAGCTCGGGGATAAGGATGAGGACACTGAACATTGAAGCATGGGGATAGGGATGAGGACACTGAACATTGAAGCAGGGGGATAGGGATGAGGACACTGAACATTGAAGCTCGCGGATAGGGATGAGGACACTGAACATTGAAGCACGGGGATAAGGATGGATACTGAACATTGAAGCTCGGGGATAAGGATGAGGACACTGAACATTGAAGCACGGGGATAAGGATGGACACTGAACATTGAAGCATGGGGATAGGGATGAGGACACTGAACATTGAAGCATGTAGCTCAGGATAGGCACTACAAGTCCCAGCAATGCAAAACCTACTAGGTAACAAGGGAAGTATTAGTGTTGTAACGAACACTTCCGTAACATTATGTGATGGTTTCGCTGAACTGTATTGCCGAAACTATGTTGGAACGCACGGCGCGAGCGTTTGGAACGCATCGCGCATGCGCAGTACGCAACAACGTCACTTCCGCAGCATCCTGTGATAGGCAGCAAACTGTGACACTACACCCCTACCTTAAACCGCTGTGCTGTCAGCCCCGGGAAGTCGCTGTGTCCTCTGCAATCATTCCCGGGGCTCTGACAGCTCTCAAACGAATTTAAAAGTGGCGCCTATGACATCATCATCGACGTCAGACGCAAGGAGCTCGCGTGTATGCGCGAAACCAAGCCTTGCACTCACATCGGGTTCCCACGTGCACATAACGCCTGCGATGCCTGTAAATTGGAGAGAGTAATTTGCTGGAATGCGGAAGCGCCATCAGACAGCATGGGAACAGCGCAAACAACACAGGAGAAATACAGATACAGGCACAACACAAAAACACTGCTGTCATGGAAATATACAGACTCACCACTTCACCAACGATCAGCTGGCCGAAAGATCCCAGAAACACACACACCAGACCTCCCAGCAGATAATGCCCACCTACAGCAACAGGCATACAGGCCATGCGCAC
The DNA here is from genome assembly GCA_037367395.1 of Lithobates pipiens. Lineage (NCBI taxonomy): Eukaryota > Metazoa > Chordata > Amphibia > Anura > Ranidae > Lithobates > Lithobates pipiens. Next base: position 1,108,805 of record JAZDVW010001483.1, on the reverse strand, counting down.
TTTAGGTAAGTCAAACCATTTCTTCAGCGCTACTCTGCATTTACACTCCATACCCTGCTTAACAGTCAGGGCCTATCAGAGGAACAAACCTCGTCATTCGGCCAATCGATCGCTGTGAAGTCATCTTCAGGTAGGAGAACCACTTGGTCCTACGGAGGAGGACAAAAAAGGAACACGGATAGCAGCCGGGAGCAAAGATTTATGGGAGAGGGGTCCTATTGGGTAGTTATGGAGGCAGGGCTAACCCACACGTATGCTGCTATGGAGCCTATCAGGAAAGCTCTATTTGTGTGAAGAAAATGATTAAAAATTCATATGGTTACAGTGCTGCATGACCGCGCAATTGTCATTCAAAGTGTGAGAGCGGGAAGGGGGTGGAAGTGCCCGGTATTGAAGGGGTTAAGGACAGAACTTTAACAGAAAGTACAAAACCTGCCAAAAATATCTTCTTGTATTTCTGCAAATCCCGGCTCAATGAGTAAGAACAGAATGGATCAGTACATCCGCAGACTGCAGTTACTGGAGCTCCACTCTACACAGAAATCATGTGACCTCCACTTCCTGTAGTATCCTCTGTTTATTGGTTGTTACATTAAAGATCATCTGATAATTTAAAAAAGTGGAGTTATGGAGGCCACATGTTTCCTGTGACAGTGGAGCTCCAGCTGCAGAGATTCACAATGAAGTTCAGGTAAAAAAAAAAGAAAAAAGTGGAGTGGAGGACACATGCTTCCTGACAACAGTGGAGCTCAGAAGACAGGAAGTGATGTCAGATACAGAAAGGAAGTGATGTCGGGTACAGACAGGAAGTTGCGGGTGAGAGGTGAGTCGGGAGGAAGTAGAGAGAAGCCATTACTGGAAGACGCAGCAGAGGAGGTAATAAGATCTTATTTTCTATTTACACCCAGTAACCCCCCGTCATGTCCGTCCTCTTCCTCCATAGTCACTGTGATGTCTTTTATCTCCAGCAGATGATGATACACACATATATAGTGTGAAGACCTAGATTAACCCCTTCAGGGGGATCAGTTGATGATGAATAGTGATGGGCTCCGGTGTGTTGGAAATCCCACATTCCCGATCCTGCCAGGAAGCCGACACTGCACAGCGCTAATCACAGGCAATGAGACATTTCCTGGTCCTGAGCTGTACAGATCAGGAAATGTCTCATATCTTCCTTCCAAATCTGGCCATACACGGTTCAGTTTTATCGTTCATCCAGCGGGATGAGAGGAAAATACGGAAGTGATTCCCCCATCCACACATTGGAGGGGGATGGGTGAATCCTCCCCGCTGCACTATTGTATTCTGACAATGGGGGGCGCTCCTCCGCTCTCAGAATACACAGATCAGTGATGAAGCTATTGGCTGCAGCCGCTGATGGAGTGACTTTTATCCGGCAGTGACCACACATGGATGGAAATGTGACCTATCCCTGCTGAACCAGCTGAATTTCCATATCTCTATGGTCACCATAAGTGACTTCCTCCCCTCCCCCTCATCTCCTTCATTATGTAAGTCATGCTGAGATCATCTCCCATTGGCTGAGCAATATTCTTATTGGTCTCTGAGCTCCTTCTTGCTATTCCTCGTCCTGCCTGTTGTTTCCTTGGATTGATTTTCTGTGTAGTGACCCCGGCTTCATCTCTTGGATGCGCTCGTCTGTTGCTTGTCCTGACCTTTATCCTGATTCCTGGATCTCCTCCTCATCTCTCCTCCATATCCTCTTTTTTTTAAATCAACCAGGTTTATTTCGATTTACAGTGCATACATGTTACAGATTACAGTTACAAAAATGCTACAGATCGCACAGCTCCTCAGATAACAATTGTATAACCATCTCAAATCGTCAATGTCACATCACGTTTTATGCATGAAATAACTAAAGCCAAAAGGTACCTTGTGTCAGTGGTTTGGGCTACTTCACTACCCAGAGGCCGGAGGATCTACTTGTCATTTACATTACTATGTATTGTGCATAGACCAGCTATGAACAAGTGCTAGACTCCTGCAGCCACCTGTCCCAAATTTTGTAGTATTTCTCAGGACAACCCCTATTGGTGTATATAAATTTTTTGTAGGGGAGGGTGTTGTTTATTTCTGCTTTCCATTCTGCAATGCTCGGGGGACAAGTCCTCATCCATTTCCGAGCTATTGTCTTTCGTGCTGTGAATAACGTCTCGTGTAGAAATGTCTTCATGTACCTGTCGGTCGAGTCTGGCAAGAGTCCTAAAAGGCACATTTTTGGGTCCAGCGTTGCTGGAGAGCCCATTTCGTCATGGAGGAATCTTACAATCTGTGTCCATAGTCCCTGTACTTTGGGGCATGACCACAGTAAGTGAATGAATGTTCCTGTCTCCCTTCTGCACATTTGGCACAAGGAGGACTGGGAGCCTCTGTACCTGGCAACCCTGAGGGGGGTAAGGTACGCTTGATGGAGTATTTAAATTTGAGTCAGCCTGTCCGACAGTTTTGGGGAAACTGTCTTACAGAATTCCAGAGCTTCCTCCCATTCCCCGTCCTCGATAGGTCCCACCGCCCTTTCCCAGCGAGGTTTAAGTCCATAAGCTATTTTAGTTGCTACTGGGGTGGAAAGCAGATTGTAGAAGGCTGAAATTAGTTTTTGAGGATCAGTGTTTTTGATGATTGCCATAGCGACATTTGAAGTGGGCTTAGGGGAGGACAACGGGAATTGAGTGCGGATTGCATGTTTGACTTGCAGATATCTAAAAAACATATGATTGGGAAGATTGTACTCCACTTGGAGTGTGTGGAAGGTTTTTAGAGTCCCATTGGTAAGTAAATGTTGGAGATAGAAGATTCCATAGGTGGACCAGCAATCTACATCAGGAATTTGCAAGAATTCAGGTAGGACCTTGTTGTGCCATAACGGGGTGAAGTCGTTATATTGGGGAATCTCTAGTTTAGCGGAGGCAATGTCCCATATGCGTCTGTATTGACGCAGCAGGGCCAGTTCACCAGTCCTCAAATCAGTATTTACGGTGTTTATTGTTATCGCATAAATAGGGTCTTTAGTGCATCTGGCCCACTTGGGGCACATCAGCTGGAGGAACCACTCCCTGTCTGTCTTGTCAATGTGGTATAGTTGTGATAATTGGGACGAAATATAGTATAGGTTGAAATCTGGTAGTGCCATACCTCCCAGGTCAGGTGGGTTTTTTAGCGTCTGCCATGCCAGTTTGTGTCTGTTAGGACCCCATACGAAAGATTTGAGGAGAGCTTCTAGAGTCTTGAAGTATTTCAAAGGTAAGTATGTCGGGGAGTGCCACATCGCATATAATACTTTGGGAAGTAGAACCATTTTAATTAAGTTTATTCTGCCCCATACCCCCAGTGGCAAACGAGCCCAGGTCCTCAGCTTAGTTTTTACATAGGACGTGAGGGGTTCAATATTGAGACGTACAAAGTCTGTCGACATTCTGGATACATGGATCCCAAGATATTTGATGGTACTAACTCTCTGAAGTGGCAGACTGGCCTTTGACTCGGTTGGTGGGAAACTGTCTATTGGTAATATTTGCTATTTCTCCCAGTTAATTTTTAAACCAGAGAAGGTCCCAAACTGTTCGATTGTATGCAGTGCCACCCGCAAGGAGGAACCCGGATCTGCTAGGTATAAAAGGGTGTCATCCGCGTACATACTAATTTTTTCAATCAGATTACCTGAGCATAGTCCCTTGATTTCTGGATTATTCCGGATGGATATGGCTAGCGGCTCAGCAGCCGGGGCGTATAACAACGGCGAGAGAGGGCAGCCCTGCCTTGTGCCCCTGGTGAGGTCAAACTGCTCAGAGGGCCATCCGTTCGCCATTACCCTGGCTGTGGGCGACTGATACATCAATTGTACCCATTTGATGAATTTAGGGCCGAAGCCATACCCCTCCAGGCATTTCCATAAGTACTCCCATTCCACCGAGTCAAATGCTTTCGCCGTGTCTAAAGTCACCACCACCCTAGATCCTGCCTCCATGTGTGTAGCCTGTAGGTTGATGAACAATTTGCGTAGGTTAAAGGATGTGTTGCGACCCGGCATGAATCCCGCCTGGTCGACATGTATTAAGGACAGGATAACTTTGTTCAATCTCAAGGATAGTACCTTGGCGAGAACTTTTATGTCTACCTGGAGTAGGGAGATTGGACGATATGATTCCGGATATCCCGGGTCCCTCCCTGGTTTGGGAATGAGCACTATTACTGCCTCTCTCATGGATGGTGGTAAGGAAAAGGTTTCAAACAGGTGGTTGTATAGCGTGAGCAGTTTCGGGGTAAGTAGTTCATTGTACTGAGAATAGAACTCGATTGGGAGACCGTCTGAACCAGGGGACTTGGATCTGGCAAAGCTGGCTATGGCCGTGGCTATTTCGTCTGTAGTGAGGGGCGCCTCAAGAAGGTCAAGCTGGTCTGTTGTCAGTTGAGGGAGGGTAATGCTACGTAAGAAGGCCGTTCTCTGGTCCGTTGGGTCTGTAGTCATTGTCTTGTATAAATCTGCAAAGAAGTCTCTAAATCTAGCAGTTACTCTTTGGGGATCTGTTATCTGATGGCCCTCCGGCCCATGTAGCGTGATGACCACTGGGGGTCTATCCTCACTATGTAACAGGTAAGCCAGCAGCTTGCCTGCCTTTTCTCCATGCTCAAAGAATTTCTGCTTCGTGAAAAACAGTTTTTGTCTGGCCTTTGTAAACTGTAGTTGAGTTGCCACTCTGGATTGCAGCTTGAGTCGAGCAGCTATCTCTGGGGTAGGATTAATGGCATACTCCTGTTCCGTGGAACTTAGTTCTGCTAGCGCCCTGTCAAAGACATCTGCAGATTTTGTCTTAATTACATTTATGTGGGAGGTAAGGGTTGTGCGCGCGTATAGTTTGAATGAGTCCCAAATCGCCGCAATAGAGGCAGTTTGGTCATTGTCCGCAAAGTATTGTTGCCATAGGTTCGGGAGCTCGTCATCATCCGGTAACAGGGACAACCAAAATGGGTTTAGGTGCCAGGGCTTATGGGGTTTACCCACGGGGATGCTCAGCGAGGTCCAGTAAGGGCTGTGGTCAGATAGTAGTCTTGGGCAAAAGGCTGTTTCTAATAGTCGTGGCGTTAGGGTGCTCGATACAAGAATAAAGTCAATGCGGGACATGGAGTTGTGGGAAGGTGAGAAGCAGGAATAGGCTTTTGTGAGGGGAAATTTGTAGCGCCAAGTGTCTATTAAGTGGACAGTGGAGATCAGTTTTGAAAATTTTGTCTCTCTGTTAGCTGCGTCCATCCCCTGTGTAGTCTGGAGTCTATCTAATGCCGGCCGCAGAGTGGTATTGAAGTCTCCCATCCAGATCACTGGTATTGTGGGATGTCGGGTCATAAGGGCGAGTCCCTCGATAATCACAGTCATACTGAATGGTGGAGGTATGTAAAAGGCCATGAGGAGAAATTGCTCGCCATATAATTTAGCATGAAGAAATACATATCGGCCCTGAGGGTCAGTAATTACTTCACATAGCTCAAAGTGCACAGATTTAGCAATTAATATTGAGACACCTCTGGCGTGGGTAGTGTGCGTGGAATGGTATGCCCACCCCACCCACGGGCGTCGGAGGGCCATCTGCAGCCTTCCTCCATATCCTCTTACACAGCTTTTCTCCTCACCTGCAGTGATCCTGGGGGTTGGAAACTTGGCACCAGCACTCAGCAAAATCCATCCCCACCATTAGGAGCTCTGGAGAAAATTGTCTGCTATTTACACTCCGTTCCTCCGCACATCACCTGATCACATGAGAGCTTACTTTCACACATTCCTGACAGATTTCTGTATGGTAAAGGTCAAAGTTCACTCTTCAGTTTAGGAGAGGAAGGACACACCCAGGAACAATGATTTGGTTTTCACAGGAGCCTCATATAGAGGACCCCTCAAATCTCCCCATCCAAATGTCCCTCCATCCAGAGTCTATATGTCCTATGACATCACACTGACCTCACAGCTCCTCCTCCCAATGTCCCTCCATCCAGAGTCTATATGTCCTATGACATCACACTGACCTCACAGCTCCTCCTCCCAATGTCCCTCCATCCAGAGTCTATATATCCTATGACATCACACTGACCTCACAGCTCCTCCTCCCAATGTCCCTCCATCCAGAGTCTATATGTCCTATGACATCACACTGACCTCACAGCTCCTCCTCCCAATGTCCCTCCATCCAGAGTCTATATGTCCTATGACATCACACTGATCTCACAGCTCCTCCATCCAGAGTCTATATGTCCTATGACATCACACTGACCTCACAGCTCCTCCTCCCAATGTCCCTCAATCAATTTTTTTTTCTCTGATGCTCTTATTCCCCATACACATGATCTGAAATTCCGTCAGAAAAAAACTTGGATGGTTTTTCTGATGGAATTCCGCTAAAAGTTACCTGTGGGTCCAAGAAATATCTCCTAAACCTGCACGGTTTAGGAGATATTTACAAAAAGACAGTCATGCACCGTAGACAGCAGCGCACTGGGCATGCCACTGCTAACAGTGATATGCCTTTAGTGGCGGCTCCCGTGCGCATGCGTGGGAGTGACGTCATTGCTGAGGTGATTGCTGAGGTGATGCGATGCATAGTAGCCCATTATGCTTTACCTTTGCAGGGAGACAAAGAAGAAGTAACACCCATCAGGGTTTACTTCCTCTTTAAGCTTGCCTTGCATATACACGGTCACACAAAAGTTCTCTGAACTTTTGACCATCAAGAACGCGGTGATGTACAACACTACGATGAGCCGAGAAAGTTCAATGCTTCTGAGCATGCATCAAATTGTTTCCGAGCATGTGTGATTTTTTTGCATACAGAAGAATGCATTTTCAGATAGGAATATTTTCCGACTGAAAAAATAGTGACCCTGCTCTCAATCTTTTGCTGGCTGGAATTCTGGCAGCAAAAGTCTGATGGAGCGTACACACGGTCAGAATTTCTGACCAAAAGCTCACATCCGACTTTTGCTGGCAGAATATCTGATTGTGTGTGTGGGGCATTAGGATGTGGGCGGAGTCTTGGCATCCTCACTAGCAAAGTGGGACTGTTGGTCCTGCATTGTATATAATGATGTCAGAATGGCTGCAACAAGGATTTATCCTGCATAGTGTGGGGGTCCTGTGTGGGTAAATTATACCTCAGTCTGAAGTGGAGTTTTAATATAATGGAGACCTGAATGGAGAGGTGAGGAGGATTCTGGGAATATCATTTGATTTTACTATTTGTGTTCAGATCTAGAGTTTTCCTCCTGTGAAGTCTGGAGATCATATGACCATCACATTGCCTCCACCTCCCTCCCTGATAGAATAGAGAAATACAAAGAAGATTCTAGAAGTCACCAGAGAGATGATGGAGGAGAGGTGAGGAGGATTCTGGGAATTCTGGGACATTATCCAGTAACAGACAAGGGATGTGTCTGGATGGTGACTGTATCATTGTGTGTGTCAGGTTCCTATAAGGTGTCAGGATGTCACTGTCTATTTCTCCATGGAGGAGTGGGAGTATTTAGAAGGACACAAGGATCTCTACAAGGACGTCATGATGGACAATCAGCCACCCCTCACATCACCGGGTAAGAGGAGACTTTATTGTAAAGGAGAGAGCAGTACGGAGGCTCCACCTAGATCCCCCATCATCTGATAAACACATAGAAACAATGTATTCAGTCAGTGTGTGTGTTTCCTACAGATGGATCCAGTAATGGGAACCCACCAGAGAGATGTCCCCGTCCTCTGTATTCCCGGGATTCCACACAGGAAGGTCACACCATCCCCCACCATCATCAGGTAGAGGAGGAACAATCACTGATAGTATCATTAGGATCTGTACATTATCTGCATTGTTACCATTGATGTCATTTTTATTATATATTCAGAGTGGAAACCTGAGAGATTCTAAAGTTGAGGTTAAAGAAGAGATAAAAGAGGAGGATGATGAGGATGGGGTGATGGAGGAGTCTCTAAAAGAACACAAAGATCTGTACCAGGACACCATGGTGGAGTCATCCAGCTACAGAAACCCACCAGAGAGATGTCCCTGTCCTCTGTATTCCCGGGATTCCACACAGGAAGATCACACCATCCCCCACTGTTACAAGGTTGGTGGGACGGAGCATCTAGAACATGGACTCCTAGAGATGATGTGTGGATTTTCTATGTGATGTCACAATAATAAATCTTCTATCTTACAGATGATATTCTCTCTCATTTTCTTGGTTTAGAGTGGAGATCCAATGGATATAGAATTTGAGGTTAAAGCAGAAGAAGAGAGGTATGTGAGGGATGATCAGCAGTCTATGGAGGAGGATGGAATAACGGGGACATTTATAGAGGAGGACACTCCTACAGAGATCAGCACAGGTGGGTCATTAACACTAAATACATTCCTCCACCCATACTGCTCACTGATTGGTCCAGAGTAGGGCGGGGGCTGGGTGATATCAGCCTGTAATCCCCTGGTCACTTTCCTGAGCTGTGTTCCCCGTCCTGTATTCCTGGATTTCTCTCCGATAATCTTCCTTCTCTGTGCTGCCGACACAATTTATGTCTCTAGACTGGATTTATGGAGATTCTGGGGATCAGCTGGCAGCAAAATGTTCATTTTCCCCATAGATGTTACTAGATCTAGGCACCTGGGGTATGTGATTTGGGTCTTCTGCCCCATACCCGGGTATGACAAGATCTCTGACAGAACAATCCCCCCAGGATTACTTGTTGTGTTGTCTGCTGGCTGTGCCGGGTGGAGGGATATGTCTGTATAGTCTCAGACCCAAGTCACTAGGGGTGCGCATCTTCACTGGTCTCATGATTCGATTCGATTATCTGGTCAACGATTCGATTCAATTCCGCGATGCATCACAATTACTGACATGCTACCACTTCAGCTTGGGCCACCTAGGCGGCCCTTCCTCCCTGCAATCTTCTGGGACACATCACAGGTCCCAGAAGATTGCCCGGCTGTGCAGGACAGTGCAGAGAGACATGCGTACCTGGCTGTGAAGCTGCAAGATGTCACACCTGGATGCCCACAGTAGTATTGCCAGCGCAGTGGACAGGCAGGGGAGAGAATGGAGGGTTCGGGTGGCCACATCGCTGGATTGTGGGAAAGGTAAGTGTCTTTTTAGTAAAAGTCAGAAGATACACTTTTTTTGTAGCTGCTGACTTTTAATAAACAAAAACAATTACTAGGCGGCCCCTCTCTGCCAGCGATCTTCTAGGACCATTGTCTGGCCAATGGCAGAGCGCAGTGCACTTCCGGCCGTAAGCTGTCACGAGTGCGTGTCACTGCCAATGGTAGATATGATGGCGCTGAGGAGGGGGAGAGGAGAGATGCTCCGTGCGACCACATCGATGGACCGTGGGACAGGTGAATGCGATTATTAAAAGTCAGCAGCTACACTTTGTAGCTGCTGACTTTTAATAAACGAAAAAATGGGTGGAACTCCAATTTACTAAGTGCACTACAGGGTGCATTCTATCACCTCTGAAGAAATAGCTGGTGCCATTTCCTCCTTCAGCCCGGGTAAGTCACCTGGACTAGACGGTTTCCCGGCGGAATGGTACCAGCTCCACAAGGAGAGTTTAGTCCCTCGCCTTCTAAAAGTGTTTGTGGCTGCAGAAAAAGAAGGTATCTTGCCGGAATCCATGCGCAAAGCTTTGATCGTTTTGATCCCAAAGCCCGGGAAGGACCCACAAGAATGTGAATCGTATAGACCGATCTCTTTGATCAATACTGATGCCAAAATACTGGCCAAAATTTTGGCCTGTAGATTGCAATTGGTGATTCTCAAACTGATCAGCTCCGATCAAACAGGTTTTATCCCAGGCCGCTGCACTCCAATGAACCTCACGAGACTATGTGAATATGCAAATTTCCCATGCTAATATCGGTAGCCGAGTGATAGCCTCACTCCATACAAAAAAGGCATTTGATTCGGTTGAGTGGAAATACATGTTCTCCCTACTGGATAAAATGGGTTTTGGACCCAGGTTTGTGAACTGGGTTAGATTACTCTATAATGACCCCCGAGCATGTATCGGAGTGAACGGACATATTTCGAACTCTTTTAGGCTTGGGAGGGGGGCACGACAGGGATGTCCCCTATGCCCTCTTCTTTTTGCTCTGGCTATAGAGCCCCTGGCAGCCAAACTTAGGACTCGGGGTGACATTGAGGGACTTTTGGTTGGGGATCTGGAGGAACGTGTTTCGTTATACGCAGACGATATGTTGCTTTATCTGGGGGACCCTGACCAATCGCTAGCCAATGCATTCCGGGTGATCGAGGAATTCTGAGACTTTTCTGGGTTTCGGATTAACTGGGCCAAATCAACGCTATTTCCCCTAGACCCGCAGCCCCCTCCTCGATGTCCTCTGACAGTCACATCCCAATTTAAATACCTAGGGATACACGTTCAATTGCCTGTCGAGTCATTCACGGAGGTGAATCTCTGGCCGGTAATTAGAGACTTTAGGGACAGAATACAAAAATGGAAGGAACTCCCGCTCATTTTATTAGGAAGAGCTAACTTGTTTAAAATGATTTATCTCCCGAAATTTCTATACATAGTCTCTAATGCCCCGCGGTTTATCCCTAAAAAGACTTTCGGATATATTGACTCCTTGCTGACCTCCTTTCTGTGGGGTGGCAAAAAGAGTATCGCTGACCATTCTGCAACTGCCGGTGGGGAGAGGGGGTCTGGCAATCCCAAATCTTCGCATGTACTACTTGGCGTCACAGTTAGTTCAGGCTCATTGGCGTATGTTTCCGCAGCTTAACAACGCAGTGACAGCAGTGGAGGCAGCTGTGGCATCCTCCTATGAGACGCTTTTAAATTTCTTCTTTAGAGGTGAAGTGCTGACGGAAAGTGGCATGACTGCACTCAAACCAGCTAAACAGGTGCTAGAGACATGTACAAGACATATACAGGACGCACCCTCCTATTTATCGCCAAATGCCCCTCTGTGGTTTAACGCTTGTTTGAAAGATTTTTTTCCTCCTGGATGATGGACACAAGTGGGCGAGGCATGGCCTTGTCTATTTAGATCAGCTCTTTGACAATGGGGACCTTAAAACATTTGCACAATTGAAAAGAGAGTTGGATATTCCTGACTCATGGCCATTCCAGTACGTCAGACTCAAACATGCAGCTCATGCTCAATTTGGGACTGGGCCAATACTTTTGGAAAACACAAGAATGGAAAAATTGCTTGCAGAACCGGACCACACACAACATATCTCTACCTGTTATGCGGTTCTTCTGGCCAAAAAACAGCCCAGTGAGGAAAAAATGAGGAGCAGATGGACGGAGGTGATTCCGGAGATGACTGAGGCCCAGTGGGAGGAAGTTCTAACCTCCTATGGGCTCACAGTCATTTCAGCTCGGGACAAACTTATACAGTTACGATACCTTCACCAAATGTATTATACCCCACACAGACTATTCAGGATGAGCAGAAGAGATGACCCTACTTGCCACTAGTGCCAGGTGGCAGATGGTACCTTTATTCACATGGTGTGGGAGTGTGGTAAAGTAAGACCGTTGTGGTCACAGGTGTCCCAGTTTATTGCAGACATTATTGATCTCCTGAATATATGTAGGCCACTCTTGGGACTCCTGGGGGTAATAGAGAATGAGGTGATGAATAACAATATGAGACAGTTCCTACGATTACTGTATTACTATGTCAGAAAACGTATAGTCTTGAACTGGATAAAGAGGGAGGTTCTTACCTTATCCGCATGGAAAGGACTGGTCAATGCAAATATTACCCTGTACAGAATGACTTATGAAGCAAGAGGTAGTAAGAAAAAATGAAATAAAATATGGAGTAGATGGATAAATTCTAAGGAAACGACACCATGCGACATTTAAAGGACATGACTATATACCACTGTCGAATAATATTCAATGAGAGATGCTATTGGTGAGGGCATATCTGGGGGGGGAGATGATGGCACACAGCACAGATAGGTGTGGGGGAATTAACCCCCGTGGTTTTGGTTTGTTTATTAGTTTGTTTTTTGCTTTGCCATACCACATGCTGATGGACGATATGACCCGTAACCAATATGGGCAAATGGTAAATTATGCAGAAAGAAAAGCTATATGTGCCAACATATCTTTATCTGCGGACCGTACAACCTTGTAAACAGTCCATACTGCTGCTGCCTTGTTGATTATGGTTGAGATTATATTCTGTAAATGATGCTTTCTTTTTTATGTATGTACACTTGGCAAATAAAAACTTTATTAAAAAGTGCACTACAGGGTAGAGGAATTCACACACACCCGGCTGCTGGGAGGTCAGGAGGGATTAGAATCCAAATCCACAACTGACAAACAGCCCTATGAAGTTCCCTGTACTGTCTCTGTGATGACATTTACCCGGCCCCCCTCGTTTGTTCCTTCCAGCACACTAGGAGTTAACACAGTGGAATGTGCAAACGAGGGGGGGCGGGTAAATGTCATCACAGAGCACGTGTAGGAGCCGGTGTATGTAGAGTACAAACATACGTGTACTCTACATACTGCTGCTAAAAAATACCTGTGTGCTGAGACTGGTGATAAATGCAAATATAATCCATTAATTGCCCCCCGCTGTATGTGCATTCTAAAATATATGCAGCTTTTCATACCTCGTTTCTTAGTGTGTGTGTAACTGTATAAGCCGCTCATGTGACTGCTCACTGCTCTCCTCGTTCTGGCCCTCCTCTCTCCTCTGTCAGGCTCACGTCTCTCGTCAGGTCAGTGGGTGTTCTCAGCCCCGCCCACCGACTGTAGCTATCCAATTAGAAGAGAGGCGGGCGGGGCTGACGTCGGAGAGACGTGAGAGAAGAGGGGCTGGCCGGACCGATCAGTCACATGAGCGGTGTATACAGTTATATACACACGCTAAAAAACGAGGTATAAAGCTGCATACATTTAAAGAAAACACATACAGAGGTGACCACTTACTGGATTATCATTGTATTTATTAAAAAAAGGCATTTTGACAAAAACGCTCAGATCTCTCTTCCGGGAGGGGCGGGGCAAGTCAGGATGATGTCCCCCGACATTGATTTTTCGGGTCGCATGCATCGATGTCGCATCGGGGACCCCCGAATCGCTATGCAGCGGTTAAATTCCACACCCCTACAAGTCACTGAGTGCAGTCTCAGGAGATGGGAGGCAGCGGTGTGGGACCTCTGCAACTTGTCTCATGTAATCATTTCATCTTCCACTGATTACTGAATACCAATATTATGAGTCCTGACCCTTACACTGTATACTTTATATTCTACATTACATACTCCTGACCCCTGCACTATATACTCTATGTTGTACATTACATCATTCTGATACTATATAGTCCTATCTGTTGTATCTTATACAATATGTTGTACATTACATAGTCCTGACTTCTGCTCTCTCCCCTCCCCCCACTGCTATATATACACATAATATGTATTCTCTTTTGTTATACCCATTTCCTACCAGCTGGACATTTTATATCTGATGATGTGATTGGAGGACAGACTTTTACATGGTGATAATAATGTGATAACATCCTCAATGTTTGGAACCTTAAACAGAAAGTGATAATGAGGGAGGAGTCAATAAACCAATGATGGGGGACTTCAGGATCAGTCCAGTCTTCATCTTGGTTGTTCTCCCCCATCCTCACTCTCTGACCTCTGGTGAGGCTCAGCCCCGCTGTTATTCATGACTAAATCATGGACTAAATAAGGAAGTGCAGGACTTCTTGTGTTGGGAAGATGGCAATGAGTGATAGAGGGGGAGGGGACACTCGTCCTATAATCCCCTCATCACTGTCACTCCTATAAAAGACAGTTCTCGTTGTTTCCTCGCTCTCTGACTAAGGTCCATGAATAAAGAAATGATCTGGTAGGAGATCAGAGGACCCATTTACTAGTTACCTTGAGGGGGGAATTGTAAGATCCTCAGAGACAAAGCTGCCTGATGTGGGCGGAGTCCTGGTTTAGGGGAACCAATCAGCTGATGTCTAGTAATAATCTTTGTATTTCTATTTTAGTAGATGGACGGGAGATGAGGAAAACCTCAGAGGATTGTCTCACTTTGTCTCCAGACTGTAAAGTAGAAGATGAGGACATCACACAGTATAGTCCAGGAGAAAACCCGACTACCTCAAATGTCCATCCGGCACCACACAGTGTAGATGGACCATCGTATTCCTCTTATCCTGAGGAACCTCAGACTGTGCAGGACGGGGCCGTCCTTCCAACAGAGAAGAGGCTTTCCTGTCCTGAGTGCGGGAAGTGTTTCCCTTCTGAATCCAAACTTATTTTGCATAACAGATCTCACACAGGAGAGAAGCCGTATTCCTGTCCTGAGTGTGGGAAATGTTTTTCACAGAAGTCCTATCTTTCCATACATCAGAGATCTCACACGGGGGAGAAGCCATATTCCTGTCCTAAATGCGGGAAATGTTTTTCACAGAAGTCCAATCTTTCCATACATCAGAGATCTCACACGGGGGAGAAGCCGTATTCCTGTCCTGAGTGCGGGAAGTGTTTCCATTCTAAATCCAATCTTATTGTGCATATAAGATCTCACACAGGGGAGAAGCCGCATTCCTGTCCTGAGTGTGAGAAATGTTTTTCAGATAAGTCCCATCTTTCCACACATCAGAGATCTCACACAGGGGAGGAGCCTTATTCCTGTCCTGAGTGCGGGAAATGTTTTTCACAGAAGTCCTATCTTTACAAACATGAGAGATCTCACACAGGGGAGAAGCCATATTCCTGTCCTGAGTGTGGGAAATGTTTTTCACAGAAGTCCAGTCTTTACAAACATCAGAGATTTCACACGGGGGAGAAGCCGTATTCCTGTCCTGAGTGCGGGAAATGTTTTTCAGACAAGTCCCATCTTGACAAACATCAGAGATCTCACACAGGAGAAAAGCCGCATTCCTGTCCTGAGTGCGGGAAATGTTTTTCACAGAAGTCCAGTCTTTACAGACATCAGAGATCTCACACAGGGGAGAAGCCGTATTCCTGTCCTGAGTGCGGGAAATGTTTTTCAGAGAAGTCCAATCTTAACAAACATAAGAGATCTCACATAGGGGAGAAGCCTTATTCCTGTCCTGAGTGAGGGAATTGTTCCTCACTGAAGTCCTGTCTTCCTGTACATCAGGGACCCCACACAACCCTCGAGGTGTATTAGTGCCTTGAGTGTGGGAAATGTCTTCTATTTGAATGTTGCTGGACATCACAGCTCTCATGTGGGGAAGAAGCACACCCTGATATACACCTCAGATATACTCCATGGCTGATCTTCCTCATGGAAGAAACAGTTCCAGGGGTGTGGAGATTTTTTGAAAAAAATGACTTGTCCGAGGGATTAAATTGGATCCCAATCTCCTTGTCTCTTATGACAATCTCCTTGTTCCTCATCTAGCAGAGAGCTCAGCAGAGGTGTGGGAGTTCATTGAAAACTACAAGCCGACATCGGCAAAGGACAGAACTCTGTGAATGAATGGCGCGGCCGCGCTCTTTTCATAAAGTGACAGCCGGTACAGGGAACTTCTCCCCGCACTGCTGACACACAGAGGACTCGGATCACTGAGCAGCTGCAGGAACATGTAACGTCTTTCCAAAGCTGAACTTTTCCTTTAACCCTTTCACTGCCAGAGACAGTTTTGTGGGGGTTTTTTGCCCTCATGTTTAACCCCTTCAATACCGGACACTTTCACCTCCTTCCTGCCCACACCAGTTGACAGCTGTCAGCGTTGTCACACTTTGAATGACAATTACTCAGTCATGCAACACTGTACCCAAATTTCATTTTTATATTTTCCCCACAAATAGAGCTTTGGTCGTATTTGATCACCACTGGGGGGTTTTATTTATTGTGCTACAAATAAAAAAAAAAACAGAAAATTTTGAAAAATAAAGTTTGTCTTTGTTTCTGTTATAACATTTTGTAAAGTAAGTTTTCTCCTTCACTGATGGGCACTGATGAGGAGGTACTGACAGGCATTACTTATGGGCACTGATTGGCATCACTGATGGGCACTGATGAGGAGGTACTGACAGGCATTACTTGTGGGCATTGATTGGCATCACTGGTGGTCATCCCTGACAATCATAGAAACTACAAAGCAGCGCTCTATGTGTTAAATCCAGAAAGTCCATGTGAAATCCATGAGGTGAATAAAAAGAATAGTTTATTGCACGGTGGATTGGAAAAACAAAGAATGCCGGGAACTGTGAGATCTTCAGATGTTATAATAAACAGTCATGCAGATATCTTATCAGATTGGTATTGTTCAAAAAAACATTAAAAGCAAACGATACCACTGGTGACATCCGGGTGGAGAAGGGTTAATGCCACCCAAGGACTTGCTGGTCAGACATGGTAAGGGGCGCCTTACGCTATGTGGAGATGGATGAAAAGCCCGGTGAAGAGAATGGCAGTCCGCTGCCTGAAACCTTATGATGGAACTTTCCCTGCGTCCAGGAAGAATGGGACGGCGGAGTGCAGGGGAACGCTGTGCCCACCATTGTGAGGACCTGAGATGGTGGCCCGAGGAAACCAAACTGGGCTGTGAGCGGTGGGGTATGACAGCTGCCGTGGGATGGAAAAATCCGGGAGAGCCAGAGGAACCTGGAGCACTGAATGACGTCACCCCCACACCGGAAACAAGGAAGTATGTGATGCACAGTGGAGCGCAAGCTGCTGGGTTCCCGTGACTACATGTCTCAAACGCCTGTGCTTTTTCCAAGTCATGGAAGAAAAGGCAACAGCAGTATTTAAGCCCGATGTGAGGGGTGGGGAGGGGTGGGAGTATCTAGCTCAAGTATAGCCAATAACCCATCTCAACCCTATCATTAATGAAAGAAAGAGAGCGTGTGGAATCCATATTACACTCATGGAAATACATTCATCGTAAAATTCATAGACCCTCTCAAAAACAATGTTATAAAAATATATAAAATACAAAATATATCTGTGTATATACTGATAAAAATCCATAATAATAATGTTGAATCCATGAATAAATAATGAAAAGATAATAAATAATGAAAACTGATATATATTGATGATGTCCGGCTCATTTGGAGTGGGGCTCAGGCGTGTTCTCTTCCTTTGTAGCCCATTACAATACCAATGAATTAGGGTTGTCTTTCACACATGTATTAGACCCCACTGAACTAGTCTTCCTAGATTTGGTTCTGTCTCACGACAAACAAGATATCGTCACCAGAAATCACACCAAACCTACAAGTGCCAACTCCTACCTTCATTGTGACAGTTGTCATCACTCCACCCGGCAGATGAACATCCCCAATGGGCAGTTTCATAGGTTGAGGAGGAACTATTCCAGGTTGGTAGACTATACTACACAAGGCAAGCGCATGCAGAGAAAATGTGAAGAGAAGAACTACCCCAGAGATCTGGTCCAGGATGCTTTTGTTTCTCATATGGAGATGCCACCAAAACCCAAAGACACTACTGATAGACAACCAGATAATACAGCTAGATTTGTGTCCACTTCCAACTCTAAATATAGGACTATTTCAAAGATCATCAATAAACATTACAAAATATTATTGCTCTTAATCATAAATAATTTTGCTCCAAATAAGTTACAAAGTTCCAATAAAAGACCTCTGTTTGACATGAATGCCTATTTTGATACTAGGACGGGCATTTTTCAATGCTGCAAAGGAGGTTGCCTCACCTGCCAGTTTATCACTCATGGTCGCCCTGAGATTGTCACCAATAAGGGTACCACTTTCCAGATTAGTCAGTTTATTACTTGCTCAATGGATTTTGTTACTTACTGTATATCCTGTGGTGCCCTTGTAACCTCTTGTACGTAGGCCGTACGATACGTACCTTGTGTACGAGGGTTGGAGAGCACCGGAGGTTTATTACAAAGGGGATTTCACAAACACAGCGTCCCGCACCATTTTCTCCAGATACATAACAAATATATAAAATATATAAAATCAAATCCATTCCTAAAGGTACACTTACTGACAATGAGAGGTTTCCCTTCCTGTGCAGGGGGGAAACGTTCAGATCTATATGTTAGGATCTCTTTCACCTGAAGGTCTCAATGAAGAACTTGATATTCATAGCATGGTGTAACATTCATACAGCTAGTTCACGTCTAACTGGGTCAGGAGTTCTAAGAAATAGGTTTGTCCCAGTTCTATATATACTTTTTATAGGTATTGGTAGGTTCATGGCTATACATGTATTCACTATTACTATTACATGTAGATTTACCCTCACATTCACAAGTGATTGAAAAAATGACAAACAAAAAATAAATACACAAAGTTGTCACTAAATGATATATTGCTCACACATTACATGGGCATATGTGGAATTACACCCCAAAATACATTCTGCTGCTTCTCCTGAGTACGGGGATACCACATGTGTGAGACTTTTTTGGGAGCCTTGCCGCGTACAGGACCCCCTTCACTTCCTCACTGCCTATCACAGCTTCGGAGGCCATAAAATGTCCAGATAGCACAACCCCCCTAAATTCCCCCATCGGGCGGCCGACATCGCGGGCGCCCTGGACAGGTAAGTCGGCTTATTAAGTCAGCAGCTACAGTGTTTGCAGCTGCTGACTTTTAATTTTTTTTTTTTTAACTGGCCCTCCTCTTTAACCAGTTGCCGACCGCCGCACGCCGATGTACGTCGGTACAATGGCACGGGCAGGCATAAGGACATACATGTACGTCCCTTGCCTCCCGCGGGTCGGGGGCCCGATCGGGCCCCCGCCCGGTGCCTGCGGCGGTCGGTATTCGTTCGGGAGCGATCCCGGACGAGGGGACGGCCATTCATTCATGGCCACCCCCTCGCGATCGCTCCCGACGAATAGAAATCCCCGGTGACATCACTTCCTCTCCTGTAATGTAAACACAGGAGAGGAAGTGATGTAATCTCTCCTCCGTGTCGGTATTTTTCGTTCCGACACGGAGGAGAGCGGATCAGTAAGTTGCACCAACACTCACACACACAGTAGAACATGCCAGGCACACTCACACCCCCCCTTTACCCCCCGATCACCCCCCCAATTACCCCTGCCCCCCAGTCACAGTGACACCAATGTCATTTTTTTTTTTTTTTTTTTTGCATTGGTGTCATTTGTGACTGTAATAACTGTTAGGGCAGTTAGAGTTAGCCCCCTTTAGTTCTAATGTACCCCCCTAACCCCCCCAATAAAGGTTTAACCCCGTGATCACCCCCCGTCGCCAGTGTCACTAAGGCTGGGTTCACATTGCAGCGGTTTATGAGAACGAATGTGATTCGCACTGCAGTGCAAATCACATCCGATCTCTGTGCGATTCGAGTTCAGCCATTCGCCGCACCCGCCACACCCGCCGCACCCGCCGCAAATTCGCACGGGACCCTTTTTTTGGCCCGCAGCAGAATCGGATCGCATGGGTGTTCACACCATGCGATCCGAGTTTGCAGATCGCACTGCGATATGCGAACTGATCTGGGGGTGTCAGTAACATTTCACCGACACTCCCAGCAGTTCGCATAGGGCAGTGTGAACTGCCGCCGGGAGGCATGTGATGCGGGAACCCGCCGCGCATTCGTGGCGTTCCCGCATCGCTCCAGTGTGAACCCAGCCTAATAAGCGATCATTTTTCTGATCGCCGTATTAGTGTCACAGGTGACGCTAGTTAGGCAGGTAGGTATTTAGGTTCGCCGCAGCTTTTTATAGCGCCAGGGACCCCCATATACTACCGCATAAAGCCCCCTGATTGCCCCCTAGTTAACCCTTTCACCAGTGATCACCATATAACTGTTACAGGTGACGCTGGTTGGTTAGTTATTTTTTTATAGTTTCAGGGCACCCGCCATTTATTACCTAATAAAGGTTTAACCCCCTGATCACCCGGCGGGTGTCATTTGTGACTAATAACTGTTAGGGCAGTTAGGGTTAGCCCCCTTTAGTTCTAAGGTACCCCCCTAACCCCCCCAATAAAGGTTTAACCCCGTGATCACCCCCTGTCGCCAGTGTCACTAAGGCTGGGTTCACATTGCAGCGGTTTATGAGAACGGATGTGATTCGCACCGCACTGCAGTGCAAATCACATCCGATCTCTGTGCGATTCGAGTTCAGCCATTCGCCGCACCCGCCGCACCCGCCGCAAATTCGCACGGGACCCTTTTTTTGGCCCGCAGCAGAATCGGATCGCATGGGTGTTCACACCATGCGATCCGAGTTTGCAGATCGCACTGCGATATGCGAACTGATCTGGGGGTGTCAGTAACATTTCACTGACACTCCCAGCAGTTCGCATAGGGCAGTGTGAACTGCCGCCGGGAGGCATGCGATGCGGGAACCCGCCGCGGATTCGTGGCGTTCCCGCATCGCTCCAGTGTGAACCCAGCCTAATAAGCGATCGTTTTTCTGATCGCTGTATTAGTGTCACAGGTGACGCTAGTTAGGCAGGTAGGTATTTAGGTTCGCTGCAGCTTTTTATAGCGCCAGGGACCCCCATATACTACCGCATAAAGCCCCCTAATTGCCCCCTAGTTAACCCTTTCACCAGTGATCACCATATAACTGTTACAGGTGACGCTGGTTGGTTAGTTATTTTTTTATAGTTTCAGGGCACCCGCCATTTATTACCTAGTCTCACTAGTGTACCCCTAAATTTAGGGGTGTCTACTTTCCAAAATGGGGTCATTTGGGGGGGGTTTGTGCCATCTTGGCATTTTATGGCCTTCAAAACTGTAACGCCCTTAGAAAGCCTGAAGGCGGTGCTTGGTTTTCGGGGCCCCGTACGCGGCTAGGCTCCCAAAAAGTCCCACATATGTGGTATCCCCATACTCAGGAGAAGCAGCAGAATTTATTTTGGGGTGTCATTTCACATATGCCCATGGCATGCGTGAGCAATATATCATTTAGTGACAACTTTGTGAAAAAAAAAAAAAAAAAAAAAAAGTTTGTAATTTTCCCGCAACTTGTGGTAAAATATAAAATATTCCATGGACTCAACATGCCTCTCAGCAAATAGCTTGGGGTGTCTACTTTCTAAAATGGGGTCATTTGTGGGGGTTTTGTGCCATCTTGGCATTTTATGGCCTTCAAAACTGTAATAGGTAGTGAGGAGTGAAATCAAAAAATTACGCCCTTAGAAAGCCTGAAGGCGGTGCTTGGTTTTCGGGGCCCCGTACGCGGCTAGGCTCCCAAAAAGTCCCACATATGTGGTATCCCCGTACTCAGGAGAAGCAGCAGAATTTATTTTGGGGTGTCATTTCACATATGCCCATGGCATGCATGAGCAATATATCATTTAGTGACAACTTTGTGTAAAAAAAAAAAAATTTTTTTTTTTTTGTCATTATTCAATCGCTTGAGGCAAAAAAATAAAATATTCAATGGGCTCAACATGCCTCTTATCAATTTCCTTAGGGGGTCTACTTTCCAAAATGGGGTCATTTGGGGGGGTTTTGTACTGCCCTGCCATTTTAGCACCTCAAGAAATGAGATAGGCAGTCGTAAACGAAAAGCTGCGTAAATTCCAGAAAACGTACCTTAGTTTGTAGATGTGACAACTTTTGCGCAAACCAATAAATATACAATTATTGACTTTTTTTTTACCAAAGACATGTGGCTGAATACATTTTGGCCTAAATGTATGACTAAAATTGAGTTTATTGGATTTTTCTAATAACAAAAAGTAGAAAATATCATTTTTTTTCAAAATTTGCGGTCTTTTTACGTTTATATCGCAAAAAATAAAAATCGCAGAAGCAATCAAATACCATCAAAAGAAAGCTCTATTTGTGGGAAGAAAAGGACGCAAATTTCGTTTGGGTACAACATTGCATGACCGCGCAATTACCAGTTAAAGCAGCGCAGTGCCAAAGTGTAAAAAGACCTCTGGTCATTTACCAGCAAAATGGTCCGGTCTGAAAGTGGTTAAGCATTATTAAAATCACTGCTCCTGAAAAAAACTTCAGTTTTTAATACTTTTTTTGCATTGATACATGTCCCCTGGGGCAGGACCCGGGTCCCCGAACACTCCCCTGGGGCAGGACCCGGGTCCCCAAACACTCCCCTGGGGCAGGACCCGGGTCCCCAAACACTCCCCTGGAGCAGGACCCGGGTCCCCAAACATTCCCCTGGGGCAGGACCCAGGTCCCCAAACGCTCCCCTGGGGCAGGACCCGGGTCCCCAAACACTCCCCTGAGGCAGGACCCAGGTCCCCAAACACTCCCCTGGGGCAGGACCCGGGTCCCCAAACACTCCCCTGGGGCAGGACCCGGGTCCCCAAACACTCCCCTGGGGCAGGACCCGGGTCCCCAAACACTCCCCTGGGGCAGGACCCGAGTCCCCAAACATTCCCCTGGGGCAGGGCCCGGGTCCTCAAACACTCCCCTGGGGCAGGACCCGGGTCTCCAAACACTTTTTATGACAATAACTTGCATATAAGCCTTTGAAATGAAGACTTTTGGGTTTTCATGTTCGTGTCCCATAGACTTTAACAGTGTCCACGTGTTCAAACTAATTTTTTTGCCTGTTCGCATGTTCTGGTGTGAACCGAACCAGGGGGTGTTTGGCTCATCCGTAATTATCAAAAGTATTGGGATGCCTGTCTTTACACACACACTGTTGTGAATTCATTAAGAAAAAAAAAATAATAATACATTTAATATTTACTGTCAGAGAGGTGAGATTTGTTTAGGCCTCAAGAACAGATAAACCACGATTTTGCTATCATTGAACTATTACCCTCTTGGAGAACACAAAATACATGATCTCATGTTCACTACATCAACTATTGAAAACTTTTACAAGCGTGCATTGAGACAGAAACTCGCTGAAACAATGGTATTTTCTGTCACCAAACAAAAAGCTGTTTACTTACTTTGTTGGTTAGAGTGAGAAGACCAAACTTGTATAAGTATTTATCACATGGAAATAACCCTTAACTAGAAAACCCCATTGTGCGTAAGTAAAAAGACTGTTTGGACAATATACAACCATGCAAATAGCTGACTCCTTATCCAACAAAACCTATTGTAGGACACAACTAAACCATTTAATCATTTATTGGAAGCTCAGAGTTCATCTCAAAACATGCTGTAAGATTCATATACCAGTATCATCCATATTTGTCTAAGCCATTCAAATCATACATAGGTCGCAACAGACATATTATAATGTTAGTATCTAATGATCTAAAGAACTTTGTCATAAAGAAATTATATATGGAAGTGTGATTATAAGTAGAAGTGTTTTAGCAACAAATTAGCATGATAAAAAACATATAATCGTGATTATAACTGTATAAGAATTTAACCTATGTTTAGGTAAACAAATATTGATTGGATACACGAATTATACATGTATCCATATAAATAATAATTGTATGTGATATTGTTTGATATATATCTAACCTGGGTCCTTTAGAAATGGACTAAAGATTAACAGATATACATTGATATGCATATATATCACCATTTTATGCAAGTGATTATTCAAAATTATGTTAAGCGTATTTTATATTATACTATCATTCCTGAACACGCGAGATATATTCCTTAGAACATATATAAACAACGAACGCATATTATAGAAATAAAAATATTAACTTAAAGAGATAAAACACCAAACACATGTGAGACACCTGGTGGTTGAAGGTGCTATTACATTAAAATCACGAGACTACTGGGAAAGGTGGTCATTAAGTCTGCCTGCCAATAGGAAAGGGACACATACCCTCTGGGCAGAACTTAGTATAATTTTATGACCTTTTTGTTTAAGAGGATATTTAAGTACTAAAAAGATGAGAGAAAAAGGAAAGAAAGCTCGGAGGAGAGCTAAGGGAGAGCTCAGGGGGAAGCTTAGGGACCCCCCCTGAGAAGGGACACTGGAAGACTCCCAGACAAACTGACATTCATGCACCATGCATGAATACACATTTTTACATTCATGGAGATCCCTGCTCCTTGGAACTCGGAGGTCACACAAAGTAATTCCTCTGTAAGAGAATCCATTTTGAAGCCACTGCAGCCATCTTAAAATTCCTGGTAACCTACACTCCACACTAATAGCCATATTGGAAATGGGTAATATATATGTTTATTATCTATTCTATGTTCTCTTAAATATTGATTTTTCTGAATATTCTATTATTGAAAATATTTCTCCCGAATCAATAACCGCCTTTTAGATTTTTCTCTAAATTTAATTTTTCATTATAAATTTCTTATGTGCATAGATGCCAATTTTATTGACAAACAAATGTCTAATTTATTTCACATTGTTAACCCCTTACTTACCTGCAGTATAGTAACGGTTGGACGTGTGAAATACAGACATTCTGTTTAATTGTCAATTATCAAAAGGTTATTGATTCTACCGAGAAGTGATAATGGTGATAATTGTGTCCAAGGTACTACTACGCCCAGTTTGAGGGTGTTTCCAGTAATTGTCAAAATGATCAAGTAATGCAATCTGTGTTTTAATATTTCATGTAAATATTTGTTTTCTGTCAACCAATAAATGTAACTACTTTGTATGATCACTCGTCTCCGTGAATAAGTTTCACATATATAGACTGTGTCATATAGACTGATTCTGTATCTTAAAAATATCTTCGTTAAAAATTACTTAGTAAATATTGTGCAGGAAATTGTCCATAAAAAGCACTACAACACACACATGAACTTTAATGACATCCCAGTCTTAGTCCGGAGGGTTTAATATTGAGTTGGTCCACCCTTTGCAGCTATAACAGCTTCACCTCTTCTGGGAAGGTTGTCCACACAGTTTACGAGTGTGTCTATGTGAATGTATGACCATTCTTCCAGAAGTGCATTTGTGAGGTCTGGCATTGATGTTGGATGAAAAGGCCTGTCTTGCAGTCTCCGCTCTAATTCATCCCAAAGGTGTTCTATCGGGTTGAGGTCAGGACTTTTTGCAGACAAGTCAAGTTTCTCCCCCCAATCTTGCTCATCCATGTCTTTATGGACCTTGCTTTGTGCACTGGTACAAATCCTTTGGTGGAAGGGGGATTATAGTATGGGGTTGTTTTACAAGGGTTGGATTTGGCCCCTTAGTTCCAGTGAAGGGAACTCTTAAGGCGTCCGTATACCAAGACATTTTGGACAATTTCATGCTACCAACTGTGGGAACAGTTTGGGGACGGTCTCTTCCTGTTCCAACATGACTGCGCACCAGTGCACAAAGCAAGGTCCATAGAGATATGGATGAGCGAGTTTGAGGCAGAGGAGCTTGACTGGTCTCCACAGAGTCCTGACCTCAACCTGATAGAACAGTTTTGGGATGAATCAGAGTGGAGACTGAGAGCCAGGCCTTCTCGTCCAACATCAGTGCCTGACCTCACAAATATTCTTCTGGAAGAATGGTTAAACATTCCCATAGACACACTCCTAAGCCTTGTGGACATCCTTCCCAGAAGAGTTGAAGCTGTTATAGCTACAAAGGGCAGTCAACTCAATATTGAACTCTAAGGACAAAGACTGGGATGTCATTAAAGTTCATGTGTGTGTAAAGACAGATGTCCCAATACTTTTGGTAATATAGTGTATCTCAGGATGAATAAACATGGGTCATAGGGAATAATACAGCCAGGGATCTCATACCCACAGAGCGGCTACAAATCCTGTGCGTGTTTCACTCCTGTACCAGAACTTCCTCAGGAGGCATCAGGTGGGTTGTGACCTTGATCTGTATTGAGGTCCATGCACAAGGAGATCACATATTATCACTGGGTGTGTGCATGTGTCCCCGAGTCTGATAGAAGAGGAAGGAACCGATAAATCACATCACGTGGTGGAGGAAACATCTATTTATTGGACATTGAAGGACCATTATAATGTTTTGAATGAAGGACTGTCACATTATTTGATGGGATTGCTCTGCATTGTGGAGAATGTTATAAAGGAAAATTTATTGTCAAATACTTACCGTAATTTTCCTTTCCTGATGGACTCCATGGCAGCCTATGTGTGGTTGACCCCGCTTCCACTCCAATGATATAGGACCCCATTCAAATAAAAGAGCACTCACCACTCCACACAGTGTTCCGTAACTAGCCTCCTCATAAGACGCATGGGTGGGAACTCTGTCTGCCATGGAGTCCATCAGGAAAGCAAAATTACGGTAAGTATTTGACAATAAATTTTCCTTTTTCCCTGACAGACTCCATGGCAGCCTACGTGTTGGAAATAACTAGCCAACCACACGGATGAGTATTGTCATGGTTATGCAAAAGAGTTTGTCTGCTTACCTGTTTTCCATGTGTTCATCTCTAGAGACCAGCCGACCCTCACCTGACTGCTTTTGTAATCCATCCTCTGGCATGACTCCACCCTAGCTCCTATCAGAGAACTCTATATTAACCTGTGCACTGCAGGCCAACCTGCTGATCATCCATTGTGTATTCCTTTGTGTGTTTAGCTTCCTGTTACCTGTCGTGTGCTCTTCTGTTGTTCCGTTACAGACTTTGGCGTGTCCTTGACTATCCCTGTTTGCCTGTGATCCTGACCTATTGGCGTGTCCATGACTATTCCTGTCTGTTTGTGGCCCCGACCTTGGCTTTATCCCTCACTATCCCTATCCTCCTGTTGCCTACTGTGGGTGTGAGCTGGGGGACCCTGGGGGTCACAACCTGGAGCCAGTTGCAGCCAAGTCCATCCTCACCACTAGAGGCTCTGGTGAACACCTGCTGGCTCTTAGACTCCGCGCCCCAGGGAATCTTATGCTCTAACCTCGGTGGGATCTGTCTCCCTTCCGCAGCAGTCAGCCTTAAGGTCACTAAGGCACTCCTGATCCCTACAGAGTGCATCTGTCACCTGGTCTCAGTTGACCCGACAGTTTGATCAGCCATGGACCCGGCTGATGTGCCGCTACCCGCAGATGATCCATTGCAGGGCTTAGTTCGCAGACTTGAGACCCAAGAATCGCATCAGACCCAGGTGATGCGATTCCTTCAGGATTTGGCATCCCGTGTTGAACAGGTTCAGGCCTCATTAGGACCCTCGGTTCGACAACCTCAACCACTATCTGCCGCTGCACCTATCATATCAGTCTCAGCCACACATTCATTACAACTACCAGCTCCGACCCGTTTCTCTGGGGACTCCAAGGCTTGCAGGGGGTTCCTTAGCCAGTGCACAATTCATTTTGAACTTCAGCCCCAAAACTTCCTGTCCGATCGGGCGAAAGTAGCATATATCATATCCCTCCTGTCCGGCAAGGCGCTAGCTTGGGCTGCCCCTCTGTGGGAACTGAATGATCCAGTGGTTTCTAGCCTGTCTGATTTCTTGAAACTTTTTCGGAATATCTTCGAGGAACCGGGTCGTGTCTCCTCAGCTGCTAGCGCTCTTTTACGTCTCCGCCAAGAGTCCGCGTCTGTGGGACAGTATGCTCTTCAGTTCCGTATCCTCACAGCTGAATTGAGCTGGAATAATGAGGCCCTAGTTGCAACCTTTTTACATGGCCTCTCTGATAGAGTGAAGGATGAATTAGCAGGAAGATCCCTTCCTGCTGATCTGGACAGTGTCATCACCTTGTGTAACCAGATCGATATTCGCTTTCAGGAGAGGGCCCTGGAAAAAAGACGCCAGCACTCCCCGTTCTTTAGGCAGCCTGAGCTCCCAGTCCCTTCTCTTCGATCCGAGGAGCACCCCCTGCCTGCTGAGGAACCTATGCAGTTGGCCTGGACTAAGTTATCTCCCGAAGAACGCGCTAGGCGCAGAACTCTGGGCCTATGCCTCTATTGTGGGGCCAAAGGTCATTTCCGTGACACTTGTTCTCTTCGTCCGCAAAAACGCTCAGGGCTAATACATCTGGAAGGTGGAGTATTAGACCCTGAAATATCACCTTCACCTTCTCGTTTTCTCCTTTCTGTGTTGCTTCATGTTGGTGCTTCCTCTCGTTCAGTCTCAGCACATCTGGATTCCTGAGCCGCTGCCAATTTCATGAATTGGGAAACTGCATCCTCCATGAGACTTACCCTTTTGCCCCTTACAATGCCATTGGTGGTCTTGGCGATTGATGGCACGGTTCTCCCAGGGGGCCCTATCCGCTTCCAGACTCTTCCGGTTAAGATGTCAGCAGGGACACTCCACCAGGAGTGGATATCCTTTCTTGTCTTACCTAAGGCTTCATCTCCTATCATATTAGGTCTTCCTTGGTTACGGCTCCATTCTCCACACGTTGACTGGTCTGCTGGACAGATCCTGGCTTGGGGTTCCTCCTGTTCCTCTTCCTGCCTACTCAAGGGTACCTTCCTGTTACCACCATCCCAGTATCTTCTGCTCTTCCCACTGTATATAGCGATCTCTGGGACGCGTCCTGCAATAGTTGGACTGATGCACTCTCTAGGTCATGTGGTACTCTGGATGAGGAGCTTACCTATGAACCTGAGTCGATCATTCACTCCAGTTTGCATGACCATTTACCTTTGCCTGTCCCTAATCTCCCATGGATGCACAGCCAGGCTAACTTATCTGCAAGTTCCACAGTTGCTATGCCCTGTGATGCAATTAAGATGGTCGCTACACCTGACAATACTATTCAGTCGACCTCTGCACCAGTTATGCCAGTCCAGCCCATGCCCAATGAGCTTCCTGCTTCTTGTTCAGCACCTTCGGTGACCTGGCCTCACCCTACTGTTACTATGTCCGTTCAAACCCGTTTAAGAGGCTCAATCCATCCTTTGGATAGAATACCTCATTTGGCCAGGTGGGGTTTTCAATCTTTTTCTCAGGGTTCTCTGCATTCTGTTTGTGTTGCAGCTATCAGCCTGACTCTTGTGACATGTCACTTTCTAACCAACCTGACCTCAGGGATCCATTGACCTCTGCCCAGTCTGGTGGTCCTGTTATGGATGCCCAGCTCATCTTTAAGGGTGTGGGGGACCCTGCTCAAACTCCTGATCTTCTCATGCCCGTACCCATTCCTAAAAAGCCTTTAGTCCTCAAGTCCTCTCGTCCTCTCCCTACCTCTGTTTCGGTCTCTGAGGATAATCTAAAATACGAGGTTAGTCAAGTTTTGGATTCCCGGCTCCGTAAAGGCATTCTTCAGTACCTCGTACATTGGAAAGGGTTGGGTCCTGAGGAGAGGTCTTGGATCACTGCATCTGAGGTCTTTGCTCCCTGTCTGTTAAGGAGGTTCCATCTGGAGTTTCCCTTTAAGCCTGGACCCAGGCGGGGGAGGGGGAGGCCTCGTAAGAGGGAGGGTACTGTCATGGTTATGCAGTGATCTTCCTGTGTTTGCTTACCTTCCCCCATGTCTTCAGACTAAGAGGTCAGCCACTTCCACCTGGTGGTTTTTATAACCTCTCCTCTAAGCATGGCTCCACACCAGGCCCTATCAGGGAGCCCTATATTAACCTGTGCACTGCAGGCCATCAGTGCTGATCACCCATTGTGTATTCCTTTGTGTGTTAGCTTCCTGTTTCCTGCCGTGTGCTCTGCTACTGTTTTCCGTTACCGACTTTGGCGTGTCTTGACTATCCCTGTTTGCCTGTGATCCTGACCTTTTGGCGTGTACCCGACTATTCTTGTCTGCTTGTGGCCCCGACCTTGGCTTTGTCCCTCACCATCCCTATCCTCCTGTTGCCTACTGTGGGTGTGAGCTGGGGGACCCTGGGGGTTGCGACCTGGAGCCAGTTGCAGCCAAGTCCATCCTCACCACTGGAGGCGCTGGTGAACACCTGCTGGCTCTTAGACTCCGCGCCCCAGGGAATCTTACGCTCTAACCCCGTTGGGACCCGTCCCCCGTCTGCAGCAGTCAGCCGTAGGGTCCACAACCTTGCGGTGCACTCCTGATCCCTACGGTGTGCACCTGTCACCTCGCCTCAAGGTGACCTGACACCCAGCGGCTTGTAGATTCCTGACTTAGGCTGGGGCAGAGAGCCTGCTTGAAGTGTAAAAATATGCTTGCTGTGAAGTGGAGGGATAATAAGAATGTTTTCGTTCTGTCCTCCCTTCATGCAGACACGACGGTCCAAATTCCTGCAGCGACTGGTGTTGTGGAGAAACCCCTCTGTGTCCACGGATATAACTAAAATATGGGAGGGGTGGACCTCAACGACCAGTTGTTGGCACCCTACCTAATTGCTCATAAGGCCAGGCGCTGGTATAAAAAAGTTTCTGTATATTTATTCCAATCGGCTTTGCTGAATGCTTTGGTGCTATACAAAGCTTCAGGGTGAACTGGATCCTTCCTTAAATTCCAGAAAGAGATCATCACAGCCCTTCTGTTTCCAGATGGTGCTTTGGCCCAATTTTCCAATCCAAATGCAGTGAGCCGGCTGCATGGAAGGCATTTTTTGTATGTCCTCCCTGGTACCCCTAGCCAACGAGCCCCCCAAAGAAAATGTTGTGTCTGTAGAAAGTGTGGATGACACCCGCTATTATTGTCCCTCCTGTCCTGACCAACCTGGTCTTTGCATTGGTGAATGTTTTGAACGCTACCATACACTAGTGGAGTATTAGCGTAGGGTACAGCGTTGCACAGTCCTAGGGCACACTTAGCCCTTGTACACACGGTTGGAGATTCCGACAACCTATTCCGACGGATTAATTCCGGACGAGATCCGGAAGTGATGTTGCATACACACGGTCGGACTAAGTTATCGGAAAATCCGATTGTACATAACGTGATGATGTTATTTTGTTACAACGGGATTACGTTCAGGCTAGTAGCCAATAGCTTTGGTCTAGGAATTTGATCTGAGCATGCGTGGCACTTTGCTACTTGGCTACACATGATCGGAGTATGTCCGATCTGAGCATTTTGTCAGAAAATATTTCCGGCAAGTTGAAAAAGTTGGTCCGACGGATATTCCAACGGAAACAGTCCGATGCAAACCACACACAGTCGGAATATCCGACAAAACACTCCGATTGGAAACATTCCGACGGAATCTCCAACCGTGTGTACAAGGGCTAACACAGGGTCTCCAAAGATGAGACGGCCATCACATTTTGAGAGACCCTAATCTGGAACATTTACAGTTTATATAAAAGGGCAAAAAAATAAATAAATAAAAAAGCCCAAAATAGTTGTGGTTTTATTTATCTGCTCTCTCTATTGTTCTCTCTCTCTTACGTTCACTATCTATTGTCTGCTTTATTGTTCGCTCACTGTTGTTCTATATCTATTGTTCTCTCTCTGTTTTATTTTTACTATGTTTTATTGTATTTGCTTTGCAGGTATGGTAAGTCTTATGCCGCATACACACGATCGGACTATCCGGCGGACAATCCGCCCATGTGTGGGCTCCGGCAGACCTTTTCTTCCCAAAGTCCGGCGGATTTAGAAAGAAGTTTTGACTCAAAATTGTTCGCCAGACTCGGCAGTCTGGCGGACAATCCGCCCATCTGTGTGTTAGTCCGCCGGACTTTTGAAATGAACGGACTTGCCCACACACGTAGTAAAGTCCGTTCATTTTGAACGTGGCTCCAGGTAGACGGAACTAGCGAAGGAAGTCAATGTTGCTGCCTCCATTGTAGAGATTGACACCTCGAGAGCCCCGTCAGCTGGTATGGAGGATGCTGGGACTATGACATCATAAGGTACGGGGTCACCATGTGACATCACCTGGTGACCCCGCCACTTGTCCCTATATAAGTCGCCACACAACGTGTCCCTGCCATTGTGGCCAGAGAGAACGGCATGTCAACATCGCAAGGAAGAAGAGAAGAAGGCGGCGATGGCGACGTCAGTAACAGAAGACCGGGCCAACGCTAGTTAACGAGCTGGAAGAAGAAAGCAGAGGCCCGGCAAGAAGAACTGAAGAGGGGACAAGACCCCCGAAGTCGGAAGGAGACCCCCGGACGGCGGCGACGACGAAGAAGAAAGCCGGGCTCCTCCGCTAGTAAAATAGCTAGCAAAAGAGCAGAAGATAGAGGAGGAGTCTGGCGAGAAGACCCCCCAAGACAGAAGAAGAACTCTGGAGCTGTCTAATAAATTATTTTAAAACTTGTGTTATGGTTTTTTATTTACACTTTTTTCACCAGGTGAATGGGTAGGAATACATCGTACCCCATATTCATTCACATAGGGTGGGGGGACGGTATCTGGTGGCCCCCTTATAAGCCCCCTGCCCACAGACCCTGACAACCACTGGCCAGGGTTGTTGGGAAGAGGCCCTTGTCCTCATCAACATGGGGACAAGGTGCCTGCCCCCCCTTCCCCAAAGCACCCCTCCATGTTGAGGGCATGCGGCCTGGTACGGCTTAGGAGGGGGGCGCTCGCTCGTCCCCACCCCCTTTCTTGACCGGCCAGGCTGTGTGCTCAGATAAGGTTCTGCTATGGACTTTGAGGGGACCCCCATGCCGTTTTTTCAGCGTAGGGGTTCCCCTTTAAATCCATACCAGGTGACGGGGCTCGTGAGGTGTCAATCTCACCGATAGAGGCGGCGACATTGACTTTCTTCATTAGTCCCTTCTACCTGGAGCCATGCTCAAAATGAACAGACTTTACTCCTTGTGTGGGCAAGTCTGTTCATTTCATTTCATTGGGCGTGGTAATCATGTTCCCTGTATTGCTTGTTTTTATGTTATCACGATTTTATTTTTGAGAAATTATTTTTTATCCCGCGTTTTGCTGATTTTATGCCAATAAACAGCCATCTGTTATTTTCCATCTGTACTATGGGAAGCTGTTTTTCTTTTTTGTTCCCTATATGATTTCTTGTATGGGATTAGATTTACCCATTACCTTTGGTCTTTGCTGGAGTTACGTCTTTCTTACGTCTATTCCTTTTGGACCTTGGAGAAGTGGGAGTTCTGGAGACGTCACTGAATATTCCTCCTTGGATCAAGAGGGTTTACAGTTACCTCATTGGCTGATATCTCGGCGGAGATCCATCCACTTCTACATGCATGCTTAACCTTTTGGGTCCGGTAAGAGTATCCACCTTAATTATTTTCATTTGGAATTCACTATGTTTGAAAGTCTTCAAGATCACTTTCCAGCCTCCACATTGTGTGCAAAATCACATTGTATGTCCTACAAGGATTCGGAAGACTTTTTCTATTCACTTAATATTGGGACTTTATCTTTCCTGTATTTGTCACATCTGTTTTTCACAAGTATATTTTAGCGCTACATTATATTGTGTTAAATGTTAATTTCAAAAGTCCGGCGGACTCCCGCCATAGACCGGCGGATTGTCCGGCCATGTGTGGGCAGGTCCGTTCGTTTGAAAAGTCCAGCAGACCTCCGCTGCAAAGTCCGATCGTCCGATCGTGTGTATGCGGCATTACTGTTATACTGTAGTGTTATTTTGTTTTATTGTTAACCATTATTTGCTTAGCAGGTACGCCATTCAGCTGCAGTGCAGATTTATTTATTCTGACAGCAACAGCGTTTGCTCCCACTATACGTAATGCCATGACTCCGGGACTGTAGGAGGTGATTTCACCACCACAGTTAAAAAAAGAGCATATATGCCAAAGCATGTGGGCAGGGGTAGAGGGGCGATTTGCTCCTAACATTAGGGGCGGATTGTTTCCATGCTTCGGCATATATTTTTTAGGCACAGATTGTAATAAAAAAAGTAAGTTGGAGAGAGGAGAGATCTAGGGTCTAAGAGACCCAATTTTTTTCAAAAAAGAGTACCTGTCACTACCTATTGCTATTATAGGGGATATTTACATTCCCTGAGAAAATGATAAAAAAACAAAGTTGTCACCAACTGATATACTGCTCAAACATGCCATGGGCATATGTGGAATTACACCCCAAAATACATTCTGCTGCTTCTCCTGAGTACAGGGATACCACATGTGTGAGACTTTTTGGGAGCCTAGCCGCGTACAGGACCCCGAAAACCAATCACTGCCTTCAGGATTTCTAAGGGAGTAAATTTTTGATTTCACTCCTTACTACCTATCACAGCTTTGAAGGCCATACAATGTCAAAATAGCACAAAGCCCCCGAAATGACCCCATTTTGGAAAGTAGACACCCCAAGCTATTTGCTGAGGCATGGGGAGTATTTTTCAGATCTCATTTGTTTTTTAAAATTAAGAAAGAAAAGAAAATTAATTTTTTCAATTTTCAAAACTGTGACAAAAAGTGAGATCTGCAAAATACTCACCATACCTCTCATCAAATAGCTTGGGGTGTCTACTTTCCAAAATGGGGTTTATTGGAATTTTTTTTTATAAGAAAAAGAAGAAAATATCATTTTATTTTCCAGATTTTTGGTCTTTCTCTGTTTCGCAAAAAATAAAAATTGCAGAGGCAATCAAATACCATCAAAAGAAATCTCTATTTATGGCAAAAAAAAGACGTAAATTTTGTTTGGGTACAACATTGCATGACCGCGCAATTACCAGTTAAAGCAGCGCAGTGCCAAATTGTAAAAAGTGCTCTGGTCATTGAGGGGCCAATTCTTTAGGGGCTGAAGTGGTTAATAGAGATAAGAGTGATGTCATGTGACTTCCCAGAATCCTCCTCACCTCTCCAGTCAGGTCTGTGTTTTATTAATAGAGATAAGAGTGATGTCATGTGACCTCCCAGAATCCTCCTCACCTCTCCGGTCGGGTCTGTGTTTTATTAATAGAGATAAGAGTGATGTCATGTGACCTCCCAGAACCCCCCTCACCTCTATAATAGCACAAAGCTTTGGCCGTCTACAGTGACATTGAGGATTCCAGTCTCGGGTGGAACACAAATTGCAGTTGCAGTGACAGCGGCCTCCTCCATCTTCAGCACGCTTCATCCTCAGCTGGTGACCAAGGCTGGTTGTTCTCTGGCTGCCCCTCTGACATTTCTGGCCCCCAAGTCACCTTTATACCATACCCTACACATGCATACTTTGTGAGTGCATTTTTATTTTTCAATAGATAGAGAAGACCCTCTCTGATCTTCTAGTGGCAGCTCCTAGTTTTAGCTGTTTAGCACTCTGGGCTATCCTACCCAGACCTTTTATTACTGTTGGTATATATGAATATTATTGTCATTCACCAATTATTATTTTCCATTTTTATCCCTTCTTATTTGGTATGTTTATTTATTTATTTTTTTACACATTTTGTATGATGTCTGGTTTATCAGACCACTCCTGAGTGCTGGTGTGTTTCTGGGCTTGTCAGGCTAATTCATTCCTATATTTACAATTCATGGATACATTAGGGGTCTAATAGACCTCCAATGACTCCCTGTCCTTCACAGCATGTAACCCAGCACAGATCTGCTCAGTTACATGTAACCCTGACTGTAATGCCGCGTACACACAACCGTTTTTCCCGGCGGCATAAACTCTGAAGGTTGTGCCGATGGAATTTTGCTCAAGCTGTCTTGCATACATGCGGTCACACCAAAGTCTGACCGTCAAGAATGCAGTGACATACAACGCGTACAAAGGGACTAGAAAACGGAAGGTCAATAGCCAGTAGCCAACAGCTTCCGTCTCGTACTTGCTTAAGAGCATGCGTTGTTTTTGGTCTGTCGGAAAAGCATACAGACGAGCGGTTTTCCCCATAGGAATTAGGGATTAGGGAATTAGGAATAGGGCAGCACAGTGGTGTAGTGGTTAGCACTCTCACCTAGCAGTAAGAAGGTCGCTGGTTCAAATCCCAACCATGACACTACCTGCCTGGAGTTTGCATGTTCTCCCTGTGCCTGTATGGGGTTTACTCCAGTTTCCTCCCACAATCCAAAGACATGCAGGTAGGTTAATTGGCTTCTGTCCAAAATTGGCCCTAGTATATGAATGGGGACCTTGGATTGTGGGCTCCTTGAGGATAGGGACCGATGTGGGTGTAACAATGTACAGGGAAAGGGACAATTGTAGACACTCACTCAGGTTGAACTGGATGGACTGGTGTCTTTATTCAAGCTAACTAACTATGAAACTATGAATTGGTTCCATCAGAAATATTTAGAACATGTTCCATTTCTAGGTCCATAAAAAGTCTGATGGGGCATAAACAAGATCGGAATATACATTGAAAAGCTTCCATCAGACTTTTTCTGTCGGACATTCCGCTCGGGTGTACGCAGTATTAGAGTTATGGCCTCTATATTGTACGTCATGGATAGACTAAATAAGGTGTACCATCATCCACTTAGAAAGGAAAAGGGAAGACTAGAGAACGTTCCCCAACTGATCACCCAGAAAAGATCATTAAAGCAGGACTATCGTGGTACAGATATTAAACAATGTATACTCAATACTGATAAACCGTATTGTACAGTCTTATTAATACAAAAGACAAGACATTTGATACATTTGTAAAAATTGCATAGTAACAATCCATAAATGTCACCAGCATACAAGTTCCCAAACCAGGAGGCTCAAGACATGGTGGGTTTCCATGGATATGGTTCTCAACATGTTTTGCGGTCTTTATACCGCTTCGTCAGGGGAATATCGGCAAGTAATTATTACAGTTTTAAGCACTATGTATCAAAACAATTGAATTACATATATAATAATATATAAAACATTACATTCAATGGAAGAAATTAAACAAGGAGGAATAAAGCGAAGGGAGATGTTGCTTCCTCAGTACACAAAGCCTCAGCCGAGGTCAGAGCACCACCAAGGTTCTCCCCCCGATGGCTGCGGGGGATGTGCAATCAATGGGCGTGTATCTATATTAATTGGTTCATAAAGATGGAATAAGAATAATATACAATCCAGCAACTTCAATAGAAAAGATGAGGAGAAAAAGGTAAAGAAAAATGGGGGGGGGGTTTAGAGAGAAAGGGGGAAAGGAAAGGGAGGAAGAGAAAAAGGAGGGAGGAGAGAGAGAAAGGGGGGAGGAAGGAAAGAAAAGGGTCTGGTATATATTTGGGGGTCTCTATACAGTTTTTCATTCTTTCTGTTGGATGGAATACAGAAAATGTGACATTTTACAAAGGAAAAATGTATTGGTTTAAATTTACAGAAAATTACATTTTATTGCCGGCTTCTTCTTTTTAAGCAGCACAAAGACCCTCCAAAGACCCCCAAATACACAGAAGAACCTCAGGGGGGTCTGTGTGCTGCTTTGGTAACATTTCCTTTATAAATGTCACAACTGCACTCTTTTCTAATAAAATGTTTTTAGAATTACAAAAAAATTCCTCACAGCGGGAGGAATGAGTGCGACATTTATTTAACTATTATTCTTTATTTTACAAAACCTACAAAATGGATGAGAGGAAATTACTCCATTTTTATTTTTCTCCTGCTATCAATGGCCGACACGGTACAACACTTCATCCATGTCTTTGGTGATCTCTGATCTCCTTATCAACTGTTTCTTCCATGATGAAGATCAGCCATGGAGTATATCTGAGGTGTATATCAGGGTGTGCTTCATCCCCACATGAGAGCTGTGATGTCCAGCAACATTCATATAGAAGACATTTCCCGCACTCAAGGCACTAATACACCTCGAGGGTTGTGTGGGATCCCTGATGTACAGGAAGACAGGACTTCAGTGAGGAACAATTCCCTCACTCAGGACAGGAATTCCGCTTCTCCCCTGTGTGAGATCTCTGATGTGTAGAAAGACTGGACTTCTGTGAAAAACATTTTCCACACTCAGGACAGGAATACGGCTTCACCCCTGTGTGAGATCTCTGATGTTTGGAAAGACTGGACTTCCCTGAAAAACATTTCCCGCACTCAGGACAGGAATATGGCTTCTCCCCCGTGTGAGATCTCTGATGTGTGGAAAGATGGGACTTAACTGAAAAACATTTCCCGCACTCAGGACAAGAAAACGGCTTCTCCCCCGTATGAGATCTCTGATGATTGGAAAGACTGGACTTCTGTGAAAAACATTTCCCGCACTCAGGACAGGAATATGGCTTCTCCCCCGTGTGAGATCTCTGATGTGTGTAAAGATGGTACTTCACTGAAAAACATTTCCCGCACTCAGGACAAGAAAACGGCTTCTCCCCAGTGTGAGATCTCTGATGTTTGGAAAGACTGGACTTCTCTGAAAAACATTTCCCACACTCAGAACAGGAAAATGGCTTCTCCCCCGTGTGAGATCTCTGATGTGTGGAAAGATCAGACTTCTGTGAAAAACATTTCCCACACTCAGGACAGGAATACGGCTTCTCTCCTGTGTGAGATCTTATATGCACATTAAGATTGGATTTACAAGGGAAACATTTTCCACTCTCAGTACAGGAAAATCTCTTCTCTGTTGGAAGGACGGCCCCGTCCCGCACAGTCTGAGGTTCCTCAGGATAAGAGGAATACGATGGTCCATCTACACTGTGTGGTGCCGGATGGACATTTGAGGTAGTCGGGTTTTCTCCTGGACTATACTGTGTGATGTCCTCATCTTCTACTTTACAGTCTGGAGACAAAGTGAGACAATCCTCTGAGGTTTTCCTCATCTCCCGTCCATCTACTAAAATAGAAATACAAAGATTATTACTAGACATTAGCTGATTGGTTCCCCTAAACCAGGACTCCGCCCACATCAGGCAGCTTTGTCTCTGAGGATCGTACAATTCCCCCCTCAAGGTAACTAGTAAATGGCTCCTCTGATCTCCTACCAGATCATTTCTTTATTCATGGGCCTTAGTCAGAGAGTGAGGAAACAACGAGAACTGTCTTCTATAGGAGTGACAGTGATGAGGGGATTATAGGACGAGTGTCCCCTCCCCCTCTATCACTCATTGCCATCTTCCCAACACAAGAAGTCCTGACCTTCCTTATTTAGTCCATGATTTAGTCATGAATAACAGCAGGGCTGAGCCCCACCAGAGGTCAGAGAGTGAGGCTGGGGGGAGAACAACCAAGATGAAGACTGGACTGATCCTGAAGACCCCCATCATTGGGTTATTGACTCCTCCCCCATTATCACTTTCTGTTTAAGGTTCCAAAGTCTGAGGATGTTATCACATTATTATCACCATGTAAAAGTCTCTGCTCCAATCACATCATCAGATATAAAATGTCCAGCTGGTAGGAAATGGGTGTAACAAAAGAGAATACATATTATGTGTATATATAGCAGTGGGGGGAGGGGAAAGAGCAGAAGTCAGAACTATGTAATGTACAACATATTGTATAAGATACAACAGATAGGACTATATAGTATCAGAATGATGTAATGTACAACATAGAGTATATAGTGCAGGGGTCAGGAGTATGTAATGTAGAATATAAAGTATACAGTGTAAGGGTCAGGACTCATAATATTGGTATTCAGTAATCTGTGGAAGATGAAATGATTACATGAGACAAGTTGCAGAGGTCCCACACCGCTGCCTCCCATCTCCTGAGACTGCACTCAGTGACTTGGGTCTGAGACTATACAGACATATCCCTCCACCCGGCACAGCCAGCAGACAACAGAGCAAGTAATCCTGGGGGATTGTTCTGTCAGAGATCTTGTCATACCCGGGTATGGGGCAGAAGACCCAAATCACATACCCCAGGTGCCTAGATCTAGTAACATCTATGGGGAAAATGAACATTTTGCTGCCAGCTGATCCCCAGAATCTCCATAAATCCAGTCTAGATATATAAATTGTGTCGGCAGCACAGAGAAGGAAGATTATCGGAGAGAAATCCAGGAATACAGGACGGGGAACACAGCTCAGGAAAGTGACCAGGGTATTACAGGCTGATATCACCCAGCCCCCGCCCTACTCTGGACCAATCAGTGAGCAGTAGTGATGGACAAACTTCCAACGGGACGTTTCGCGAACGCGGCCGATAGTTTGCAAACCGGAACATTCGCGGTGGGCCCCCTTGACTTCAATGGGAGGCGAACTTTGCAAACCTACAGGTCAAATTTGCAGCCACAAAATAATTAATAGCTGTGCAAACAAACGTAGTCCCACCACATGGCCAATGACATAACACATGTATGAGGTGAATCTGGGATCGACAGCTACAAGCATTCTTTTTTTATATGGGAAATTGTTGTGACAATTCAGGACTGTGGAGCACATGAAGGCAATGGAGGAGAGGGAAGGTCAGGGTAGGCAAAGAAGAGAGTGCAGGAGATGATCACCAGCAGCGTGACATACAGCAATGACAACAGCACCGTGATATACAGCACTGACAGCAGCACCGTGATAGAGAGCACTGACATCAGCAGCGTGACATAAAGCACTAACACCAGCACCATGATAGAGAGCACTGACATCAGCAGCGTGACATAAAGCACTAACACCAGCATCCTGATATACAGCACTGACAGCAGCACCGTGATAGAGAGCACTGACATCAGCAGCGTGACATAAAGCACTAACAGCAGCACCATGATAGAGAGTACTGACATCAGCACCGTGATATACATCACTGACACCTGCACCGTAAGCAGCCCCAGGAGGAAGTCAGCATAGCATAGGGATGGTGGGAGCCCCTCATAATATGCATAGCAGAGGTACAGCCCCAGGAGGAAGTCAGCACAGCACAGGGATGGTGGGAGCCCCTCATAATAAGCAGCCCCAGTAGAAATACGACACCGCTCAACCTCTTCAAACAGGAGGGTACGGGCATATAGTACGGTGTGCTTTTTTTGGACAAGGAAGTGGGCCAAATGAAGAAAGAAGGTCTGTGTGCTCGATTAAAAAAATTGTTTATAGACATATACATGGTCTACTGGTCACATGTGTTGAATTCCTCCGAGATCCATGCCTCATTCATTTTTAGAAATGTGAGGTAGTTAAGACTGTCGTGAGCTAGGCGAGTACGCTTATCGGTCACGATCCCCCCTGCTGCGCTGAACGTCCTTTCGGACAGGGCACTGGATGAGGGGCAAGCCAACAGTTCAATTGCAAATTGGGCAAGCTCTGGCCAGAGGTCAAGCCTGCCCACCCAGTAGTCCAGGGGTTCATCACTCCTCAGAGCGTCCACATCGGCCGTTAACCCGATGTAGTCGGACACCTGACGGTCTAGGCGTTCCCTGATGACACCTGTTGATGGGTCGGTTGAAAGAATGACCTCATATCCGAATTCACCAACACATCTTCAAACCGGCCTCTTCTTGCAGGCGCTGTTGGATTGGTACCCACAACTCCTTCTCTGGGAGTGGGAATTGCTCCTCTGCCAGCGCATGCAAAAGCAGAATGCAGCATTTCTCAAAGCAAGGCCTGGAAGTGCTCCATTCTGCCAGCCCTCTGTGACGGCGGTAACATTTACGCCATTTTGTGTTTGTACCGGGGGTCTAAGTACGTTGCCACCCAGTACTGGTCATTGACCCTTATGCTTTTTATACGGGGGTCCCTATTAAAACACTGGAGCGTGAAGTCCCCCATTTGCACTAAGCGGTGTGGTGGCCTGGCTCCTGCTCATCATCCAGGATAATGTCGTCCTCTTCATTCTTCTCTCCCCATCCACACACAACAGGTATCCCAGAAAGGTTTAAAGCATGCTCTTCTTGCTCCTCCTCATCCGCCCCGGCACCATCCTCCTCTTCAGACTCCTGTTGTTCACTTGTCTCAGATAGAGTAGCCCCCCTGGGAATTCATCCAGCATTGCGACTTCCTCATCTTCCCGCTCCTGCTCTTCCACAGCCTGATCAATGACACGACGCAATGCACGCTCCATAAAGAAGGCATAAGGTACCATGTCACTGATGGCGCCATGGCTGCGACTGGCCAGTTTGGTGATCTCCTCAAATGGCCGCAGAAGTCTGCATGCGTCGCGCATGAGCAGCCACTGGCCCGGTGAAAAAAAAAAACAGCTCCCCAGAACCTGTTCTGCCGCAGAGTTCATACAGGTAGATGTTAACTGCACGTTTCTGCTGGAGCAGCCTATCAAGCATATAGAAGGTTGAGTTCCATCGCGTCGGGCAATCGCAAATAAGACGTCTGACCGGCAGATTGTGTCGCCGCTGAATGTCAGCAAGGCGAGCCATGGCCGTGTAAGATCTTCTTAAATGGGCCGAGATTTTCCTTGCCTGCCGCAAGATGTCCTGGACCCCAGAGTATTTTACAAGGAATCGCTGCACGACCAAGTTTAAGATGTGTGCCATGCATGGCACGTGCGTGATTTTGCCCTGTTTCAATGCGCTAAGCAGATTGGCACCGTTGTCACACACCACTTTACCAACTGTCAAATTGAGCGGTGTTAGCCACTGATCTGCCTGTGAACGCAAAGCTGAAAGGAGTGCCGGGCCAGTGTGGCTCTTGGCTTCCAGGCACAACAGACGCAGCACGGCATGGCAACGTCTCACCTGGCATGTCAAATAGGTTCTCCAAGGAGGAGAGGGAGGAGGATGGAGTAGGAGGAGGAGGAGAAGAAGAAGAGTCAGGCCTGCATGCAATCCGTGGCGGTAAAACCAAATCTACACGGGTGCCACGGGTTACATGCTTGACGGCCATCAGAAGGTTCACCCAGTGGGCAGTAAAAGTGATATACCTTCCCTGCCCGTGTTTCCTAGACCACGTGTCTGTGGTCAGATGTATCTTGGCACCGACACTGTGTGCCAGAGATACATTCACTTTCCGCTGAACATGGCCATCTAGCTCTGGGATGCCCTTCTCTGAGAAATACTTCCTTCCTGGGACCTTCCATTGTGGTGTTCCAATGGCCACAAATTTGCGAAAGGCCTCCGAGTCCACCAGTTTATATGGCAGTAGTTGGCGGGCTATGAGTTCTGACAAGCCAGCCCTCAACCATTGGGCAAGAGGGTTATCCGGCGTCATCATTTTTTTACGCTCGAACATTAGGCCCACGGAAGCCTGCCTTTTTGCAGAAAAACGTGAGCTTGGCATGATGGAAGGTGGAGTGGAGGACAATTGTGAGGAGAGAGGAGAAGTAGAAGATGAGGCTGGACGGTGAGAGCCTGCAGTGTGGCTTTGTGTGTTCCATTGCTCCCACTGGGCTCGGTGATGGCTGCTCATGTGCCTTCTTAAGGCGGTCGTCCCTAGGTGAGTGTTGGGCTTACCGCGACTAATGCGTTGACTGCAAAGATTGCAGATGGCAACGCTATTGTCAGCAGCGGACACGTTAAAAAAAGCCCACACTGCGGAGCCATGTGCCGGTGTCCTGGGAGCGCCAGATGTGACCGTACATGGTCGATGACTCACTCCTGATAAATTTGCAGTCTGCTTTGTCCCTCCTGTGCAAAGTAAGTTTTTCCTGCTTCTCCTCCCTATCTGCTTGTCCATATCTCCCTCTGAACTCCCATCCTCTTATTCTCTTGTGGGCACCCACGTGACATCACTAGACACGTCATCATCGACGTCACCTTCCCCACCACTATAAGTAGAGATCTCGGAATAGGCAGCAACACCGGGGACCAACCTCCTCCCTGGGCTGATCTGGGTACTATCATCAGACTGCTGAGTAGCGGTTGTTGCTACCTCCTCTTCCTGATCCAATACCAAGAGTGGCTGCGCATCAGAAATGTCTTGATATGGATCGGAAAATAATTCCTGTGACTCAAGTGGAAGGTATGTGGTGGTGGTGGTGTTGGTGGTAGTGTCTTTGGGGGTGCACATAGCAGAAAGTGAAGAAGAGGGTGCAGATCGAGAGGATGAGGAGGGTGCAGAAGAGTAAGGCTGAGCGAGCCACTCAACCAAGTCTGGTGCGTCCTTTAAAGTAATTGAATGCACCTTCTGCAACTTCCCACTTTGGCTCAAGCCTGTTGCTCCTGCCCTACCCCTACCACCCCTGCGGAAGGGCCTGCCTCTTCCTCTACCTGTCATTTTTTAAATGACCCTGTGACAAAACTCTCTGTCCCTATACTGATGAAGGACTGCTTCAGTATAGGGCAGCGGTCAGCAGTAGTGCACTTCAACCCTATGTATTGTGGACCTATACCAGTCCTTATAGAGTAGCAGACTGTACCTCACTCAACCCTATGTACTGTAGCACCCTAGACCTTACCAGTCCTTATAAGGACCTTTGTGGAACAAGTAGGTTGTGACTGATTAGCAGACTGTACGTCAGTCCCTATACCGATGAAGGACTGCTGCAGTATAGGGCAGCGGTCAGCAGTAGTGCACCT
Source organism: Lithobates pipiens (assembly GCA_037367395.1). Lineage (NCBI taxonomy): Eukaryota > Metazoa > Chordata > Amphibia > Anura > Ranidae > Lithobates > Lithobates pipiens. The sequence goes on along the minus strand of JAZDVW010001483.1, from coordinate 1,064,855 downwards.
CAACCCTATGTATTGTGGACCTATACCAGTCCTTATAGAGTAGCAGACTGTAACTCACTCAACCCTATGTACTGTAGCAACCTATACCTTACCAGTCCTTATAAGGACCTTTGTGGAACAAGTAGGTTGTGTGAGACTGATTAGCAGACTGTACGTCAGTCCCTATACCGATAAAGGACTGCTGCAGTATAGGGCTGACTGATTAGCAGACTGCAGCAGAAGGGCAGCAGTCAAGTATAATATTCTTTCTATATTTGGAAGAAAGAATATTATACGTGTACAAGCCTATTACCGTACCACTGATACCAGTCCTGAAAAGAACCTTTGTGGACCTAATATAGTAACAGCTACTGATTAAACTGACCCTCACTGCCTGACACACTACTTCCTGCCTGTCCCTATATAAACTGACAAAACAGAGGCTACTGGAACAATAACTGGAATAGCACTTTTGTGGACCTGATAGTAACAGCTAATGATTAAACTGCCTGTCCCTTTCTCTAAACTGACAAGACACTCAGGCTGCTGCAACAATCACTAGCACAGCACTGCCTCAAACCTATATCCTGAACTACACCTAACACCTATACCAGTCCTGAAAAGAACTTTTGTGTACCAAATAGCTAGCGATTTGGGTCACTGCAATCTCTCCCTATAGTGACAGAAGAAAGAATGTAAAACGGCAGCCGGATCGGGTGTATTTATAAGTTAGGGGGAATGTCCATGTGCTGTAATGTCACAATTGGCTGTCCTGTACCCCATGATGGATGTGTCATCATAGGTCAAAGTTCTTTTACACAGTAAACACGGAAGTCCGCCGGGCAAACGGCGGCAATAGTCCGCCGATCCGGCAGACCGCGAACAGCCGAAATTCGCCGCGAAACGACCGCCGGGCGAACCGTTCGGCCATCCCTAGTGAGCAGTATGGGTGGTGGAATGTATTTAGTGTTAATGACCCACCTGTGCTGATCTCTGTAGGAGTGTCCTCCTCTATAAATGTCCCTGTTATTCCATCCTCCTCCATAGACTGCTGATCATCCCTCACATACCTCTCTTCTTCTTCTGATTTCACCTCAAATTCTATATCCATTGGATCTCCACTCTAAACCAAGAAAATCAGAGAGAATATCATCTGTAAGATAGAAGATTTAATATTGTGACATCACATAGAAAATCCACACATTATCTCTGTAAGTGTGTTTTATAACCTCCGTCCCACCAACCTTGTAACAGTGGGGGATGGTGTGATCTTCCTGTGTGGAATCCCGGGAATACAGAGGACGGGGACATCTCTCTGGTGGGTTCCTGGTATTTGGTGGCTCCATCATATCCTTGTGTCCTTCTGAAAACTCCTCCATCACTCCATACTCCTCATCCTCCTCTTTATACTCTTCTTTAACATCAATATTATCATCCCCGAGGTTTCCACTCTGAATATATAATAAAACATTCATTGTAACAATCATGCTGTGTATAAATCAGAACTACCAATAATTGTCACTCATCTACCTGATGATGGTGGGGGATGGTGTGATCTTCCTGTGTGGAATCCCGGGAATACAGAGGACGGGGACATCTCTCTGGTGGGTTCCCATTACTGGATCCATCTGTAGGAAACACACACACTGACTGAATACATTGTTTCTATGTGTTTATCAGATGATGGGGGATCTAGGTGGAGCCTCCGTACTGCTCTCTCCTTTACAATAAAGTCTCCTCTTACCCGGTGATGTGAGGGGCGGCTGATTGTCCATCATGACGTCCTTGTAGAGATCCTTGTGTCCTTCTAAATACTCCCACTCCTCCATGGAGAAATAGACAGTGACATCCTGACACCTTATAGGAACCTGACACACACAATGATACAGTCACCATCCAGACACATCCCTTGTCTGTTACTGGATAATGTCCCACAATTCCCAGAATCCTCCTCACCTCTCCTGTCAGCAGCTCCATCATCTTCTTGGTGACTTCTAGAATCTTCTCTATGTTGTATCTCTCAGGTTTTAGGGAGTCACATGGACGCACTGTGATGGTCATATGATCACCGGACTTCACCAGAGTAAATCTCTGTATTGGAGAACCAATAAGAATATCATGTTAGACTCCCAGAATCCTCCTCACCTCTCCGGTCAGGTCTGTGTTTTATTAATAGAGAAAAGAGTGATGTCATGTGACCTCCCAGAATCCTCCTCACCTCTCCGGTCAGCAGGTAGATGATCTCCAGGGTGAGGTTTAGTATCTTCTCAGTCATGTGACTCTGGTCCTCCTCCATCCTCATTGGTGCCGTCATTTGATCTATACAGGTCTCCTTGTAGACGGATAACTTTGGGAAATGAAAGTAAGAATCATTTGGATGGTGTTGGTCACATAATAATAGGATGTGGATGTGAGGGGAATAATAGGAGGGTTTCTATACATATAAGAACTACCCCCCCCCCATGGGAACACATTTAGTTTGGACTGTTTAGCCTCAGATTTTATTTTGGCCTCCTGGGACCCTCTTGTCCTGCCAGATCAGAAATTCCCTTCTCTCTATTGGGTTTGTTTGGTTTCTGAACTGGTTTTGATCAGTTTTAGATCTGCAGACAAGGAATGATAAATACGATCCTTCCTTTGACTTGTTTGCTCTGAGGCAGTGCTGTGAGGACAATGTCGGGTCATCATGATGTCCAGGAAGGGGAACTTGCTGACTTTTGGTCGGAGTTGTCGGCTAATCAGGATAATTGCCAGAACTCCGGCTGCAAGGCTCCAATCTCCGGCAGCCTGCTGACTGATCGGAGTGATGTCACTCTCTGCAGTAAGAGAAGGGATGGGATTGGATAGCAGGAGGATGCAGGTGGTGGAGTACAGAAATGTGGGGGAGGAGTCTGTTCTGTCCTTTCCAATAACAACTCGGTGTGTGTAGGAGGAGGACAACAGGAGGGGTTTGTTCTCTTAGTATTGGTCTATTGTGTGAAACATTTTTTTCTGGAACATTTTTCTTGACCAGTGATGTGGTGAGGTAAAGGTGCCCTATATTTGTTGGTAGGAGTTCTTTAACCACTTCGCACCAGTAGGACGTCCAGGGACAGCCTCGACTTTGCGTGGTTATATCTGAATGATGCCTGAGGTTACAGACATCATTCAGATATCGGCATTTTCAGCCGGCGATTCCCTGCACCATAAGAACAATCATAGCGGCTGTTCCGCCGATTGATCGTTCTTACGGGCAGCAGGAGGCGACGTCCCCCCCCTCCTGCCACCCTCTGGTGCTTCTACCGACTCACCGCTTCCATCGGTGAGTCGGTCACAGGATCCGCCGGCCCCCGGATAATGATCATAGAGATTTCCGGCGCACCAGATGGTCGCCGGAGTCTCTATGATCGTTCCGAGGCCGGGCGTGATGTTATGACGTCACGCCCGGCCTCTGCATTCAAATAATGGCGCCGCCTCAGCTGGGAAGCCGCGATTGGGTTTTTTTTTGGGGGGGGATTTTAGGCTTCCCAGCCTAGGAGGTGAGATGTCGGGTCTTAGTGACCCCATATCTCACTGTAAAGAGGACCTTTCATGCCATATTGCTATTACAAGGGATGTTTACATTCCTTGTAATAGGAATAAAAGTAATCAAATTTTTTTTTTTTGAAGTGTCAAACTAAAAAAATAAAAGTAAAATTAACAATAAAAAAAAAAAAAAAAAAAATGTAAAGCACCCCTGTCCCCGTGAGCTCGTAAGCAGAAGTGAACGCATACGTAAGTCCCGCCCACTCATGAAAACAGTGTGCAAACCACACATGTGAGGTATCGCCGCGAACGTTAGAGTGAGAGCAATAATTCTAGCCCTACACCTCCTCTGTAACACAAAACACGTAACCAGTAAAAAAATTTAAAGCATCGACCTATGCAGATTTTTAAGTAGCGACGTTTGGCACCATTCCACAAGCGCGTACAATTTTGAAGCGTGACATGTTGGGTATCTATTTACTCGGCGTATCCTCATCTTTCACACTATGCAAAAAAACTGGGCTAACTTTACTGTTTTTTTCTGAAAAAAAAGTGTTCGAAAAATTGCTGCGCAAATACCGTGTGAGATAAAAAGTTGCAACAACCGCCATTGTATTCTCCAGGGTCTTTGCTAAAAAAAACATATATAATGTTTGGGGTTCTATGTAATTTTCTAGCAAAAAAAATATGAATTTTACATGTAGGAGAGAAATGTCAGAATTGTCCTGGATGCGAAGTGGTTAAGAAAGTCAGAAAAGTAGGGTGCAGGTGGGGTGGGAGGAGCATCAGAGACCAAGAGCCCCTATGAGCCCTGAAGCCCCCTCTTACCTCAGAGCCTTACAGCCTGACTACCCCCTTCAGAGCCCCCACAGCCCTTCAGCCCCACTAACCTCTCAGAGTTGTTCAGCCCTAATACTTCCTAAGAAGCCCCAAAGTCCTTCAGCTACACTTCTTCCTCAGGGGTTCCAGAGTCCTTCAGATGAAGTCAACTCTCAGAGGCTCCCAGAGTCCTTTAGTGCCACTACCACCTCAGAGACCCCTCAGCTCCTCTAGTTTACTCAGAGAACTATTACAGTCACAAAGGTCACACCTGTGACAATGGTGTTCTGCTAACGAGCGGGGGTGGGGGGAGCACCAAGACAGCAGGAAAGGGTCTTACTGCTGGAGTAAAGGGTCCCAGGATCAGGGAAGTCTCCCCTGGTGATCGCCAATTAGGATTGCTGAGAACAGAGTGTGCCACACATTCAGCCTTTGCAGAGCCCCCTTGCTGTGTCTGATCTGCTCCCAACATGGGCACAGCGCTCCCCAATATCAGCCAACTCCTCTCCTCACTCCTCCTCCCCCAGACACAAGCTCCAAGTTCTCCATACTGGGTGGACTCTGTGCCCTGTGCCGGCTCTGAGGGACCCGTCACTGATGTCAGCTGCAGCGCCCGGAGCCTGGTGAGTGCCTGTATGAGGTGTGGGGGTCCTTGGTGTGTGTGGGGCCCTTAAGATGTGTGAGGGGGCAGGATTAGTTCTCTGCACATCTCCATCTCCTCTCCTACCTCTGCCAGCTACTCTCTGGAGTTTCTGCCAAGCCCTCTGCCCCCCCATCTCCCCCCCAACACCTATGTGCCCCTTCCAGGGCTGCCCATATTATTGCCCCTTTATCTGTCCCACCCATTCCTATCCATCCTCCTCATCTCATCTCTCTGCCACCCCTGCCCATAACCCCCCTCTGACTGGCACCCCAGTACAGACCCTCTCCCCCCATTCATGCACCTCATCTCAGCCTTTGTCATCTCTTGGGAATCTCAGTGGCTACAATGTGCCATGTTTGGGGTCACAGAGAACAAAGAGCCTCACTGGGCGCTGCTGGAAGTGATCGGAGGAGGTGAGTCCAGTGTGTGTAAATAGAAAATAAGATTTTATTACCTCCTCTGCTGTTACTTCCAGTGATGTCTTCTCTTCCCTGCCACATGGAACGTCTTGTCTTTATTCCAGATCACTTCCTGTCTGTAACCGACATCACTTCCTGTCTGTATTCCCAAGTACTTCCTGTCTGTAACTGACATAACTTCCTGTCTTTATTCCAGATCACTTCCTGTCTGCATTCCCTAGAAACTTCCTGTCTGGATATGAGTGAGATCACCACCTTGTGGAGTTCAGCAGAACTGCAGCCCCAAGAAATGTCTCATAGTAATCACTCCTGTAAAATATGTTATAGAGCTACCACAGAAGTTCCAATATAACATAAAAAGGTAAGAAGAAATAGATACCGTTCTTATGTAACCAATTGTTTAACAAAGATATTTTTATTACATATAGAAACATCTTAAAGACACAGAACACAAGTTAACATCAAATCAGATATCCCCCAAAACTGATCCTTTTGGTGAAGAAAATACAAAAATATATCCAAAAAGCATAAAAATATATATCAATCCGCTCATAATGAAAATGTTAAACATAAATTGCAAGGATGTAATGCTCATATAGGAATGGGGACATTGTACAGGAGGTGGTCAGAGACTGGCGACATGGTACAGGAGATGGTCAGAGACTGGCGACGTGGTACAGGAGATGGTCAGAAACTGGCAACATGGTACAATCTGGGCAGGTGATCTGTCTATCAAAGTTCCCCGGACAAGGGGGAGGGGCTGTATGTGACAGCACGTGACGGGGGAACACCCAACTATTGAAATTAAAGCTGTAATGTTCCCGACGCTCTATTCAACCAGGCGGCGGAGGCGGCTCTCCTGCGCTATACACCCCCCATGATGGGCGGCACCAGGGGCGGGGGCAGTACTTTTTAAGATATTAAGCTTTTTAACACTTTTCATAGTTCCTCCAGCCACTCCAACCACACAACAATTACACAAGCCACTCCACCCAGTTACTCCGCTCACTCCAGTGTTGTAATATATATATATATATTATATGTTGTAATATGTGTATATATATGTTGTGAATTCATGAAGAAATACATTTCGCTGGCCGAGATGAGGGATTTCAGTATTTTATTGAACTGTGACCTCTTGGAGACCTTTAAAGCAAAGTACAAGATCTCGCAGGTTTTTTTTTCCAAATGTTGAAAGGATTAGTTCTTGTTAAACTTTTACAAAACCTGTGTTTAAAAAAGAAACTCGTTGAAACAATGGTATCTTCTGTCACCAAATAAAAAGCTGTTTACTTATTTTGTTGGTTAGAGTGAGAAGACCAAACTTGCATAAGTATTTATCACATGGAAATAACCCTTAACTAGAAAACCCCATTGTACGTAAGTAAAAGACTATTTGGACAATATACAACTGTGCAAATAGCTGACGCCTCATCCAACAACATATTGAAGGGCACAGCTAACCCATTTAATCATTTATTGGAAGCTCAGAGTTCATCTCAAAACATGCTGTAAGATTCATATACCAGTATCATCTATATTTTTCTAAGCCATTCAAATTATATATATAGGTCACAAAAAGGAGATATTGTGGTTTGGTATCTAATGATCTGGGGAACTTTGTCATGGAGAGATTATATATGAAAGTGTGATTATAAATAGAAGTGTTTTAGCAACAAATTAGTATTATAAAGAACATATAATCATGATTAGAATTGTATAAGAATTTAACCTATGTTTAGATAAACAAATATTGATTGGATACCCAAATTATACATGGATCCATATAGATAATAATTGTATGTGATATTGTTTGTGATATATTTAACCTGTGTCCTTTCTAAACGGACTAAAGATTAACAGATATACAGTGATATGCATATATATCACCAATTTATGCAAGTAATTATTGGAAATTTATGTTAAAGCGTATTCTACATTATGCCATAATTCTTGAACACTCGAATATATTCGTTAGAACATATAAATAACGAACGCATATTACAGAATTAGAAAAATATTCACTTAAAGAAATAAAACACCAAACATAGGTGAGACACCTGGTGGTGGAAGGTGCTATTACCTTAAAATCACGAGACTCCCGGAAAAGCTAACCATTAAGTCTGCCGGCCAATGAGGGGGGAACACATACCCTCTGGGCAGAACTTAGTATAATTTTATAATCCTTTTGTTGAAGAGGATATTTAAGAAACTAGAAAGGAAAGAGAGGGGGAGGAAGCTCGGGGAGAGCTGGGGGGAGAGAGTCAAGGGGAAGCTTAAGGACCCCCCCCTGAAAAGGGACACTGGAAGACATGCCTGAATACACATTTTTACATTCATGAAGATCCCTGCTCCTTGGAATGTTGAAGCCACGGCAGCCATCTTAAAATTCCTGGTAACTAATACTCCACACTAGTAGCCATATTGGAAATGGGTAAATATATGTTTATCTTCTATTCTATGTTCTCTTAAATATTGATGTTTTTGAATATTCTATTATTGAAATACTTCTCCCGAATCAATAACCGCCTTTTAGATTTTTCTCTAAATTAAATATTTCATACATTTCTTTTTGCATAGATGCCAATTTATTGACAAACAAATGTCTAATTTATTTCACATTGTTAACCACTTACTTACCTGCAGTATAGTAACGGTTGGATGTGTGAAATACAGACATTCTGTTTAATTGTCAATTATCAAAAGGTTATTGATTCTACCGAGAAGTGATAATGGTGATAATTGTGTCCAAGGTACTACTACGCCCAGTTTGAGGGTGTTCCCAGAAATTGTCAAAATGATCAAGTAATGTAATCTGTATTTTAATATTTCATGTAAATATTTGTTTTCTGTCAACCAATAAATGTAACTATTTTGTATGATCACTCGTCTCCGTGAATAAGTTTCACATATATAGACTGTGTCATATAGACTGATTCTGTATCTTAAAAATATCTTCGTTAAAAATTACTTAATAAATATTGTGCGGGAAAATGTCCTTAAAAGCACAACATATATAAATGGAGGCACTGCGTGAGATAACGTCGATATTTTGTACAGGATCAATCATAGTTACGGTGGTGACAGAAATAATATTTCGCATGAAATTATTAATTATTAACGTTTAAAAAAAAAAATGTTGCCAAGAAAAATGTCTGGTCAAAGTGAATTTTATTTTGATGGGGATTATCAAGAGTTAGCCCTTAGTGGTAATATGAGTACTCAGACAAAATGGATACAAGAACAGGAAATGTGGGATATAATGTCAAAAAGTAACATGATAAATCATGCCGAAAAAAGTTTGTCTAATGAGAATGGTCTAGAAGCACTCATTGAAGACCTTATAAACCACGCCCGTCAATCAATAAAAGACGTGTGGAACGTGGAAGGTCAAAGCGTTGAACTCACAGACAGCTCATCTGAGACAAAGGAAATAGAAAGGCCTGATCACATGCATTTTGAACCAAGCACTAACCTGATGTATCTTTATAGTGAGTTTAAACGTCAATATACCCAACTAGAGAGTGATATCTTAGAATCCCAGTCCCAGTTAATAGGAGGGGAATGTGAGCTCAAAAAAAAGCTAAAGGAGATTAAAGACAAGGCAGATTATTTTGATGAGGCTATAAGGAAAATGGTGAAATATGAAACAGAACAGTTACAAAATGATGTAATAATGCTGGACGAATATCACCAATTAAATAAAAAGTATAAACAATCAAAAGAGAAGGTGAGGTTCTTAATTAAAGCAGAACAGATGCACAATAATACAATAATAATGCTGTACAAATGTTATCAATTAAATAAAGAAATAATAAACAATACAAGAGAGGAGAAGGAAAATTTTCTGCAGGAAAACGAGTCTCCTGACGAAAGTTGCCGAGTAATATGCAGTGGAAATTTAAAAGAAGAAACAAATCAGCTTAGGTCGGGACAGGAATCCCTAATTAAGCAACCAGAAGAATTAAAAGAACAAGGGGAGTTTATGCCTCAGGATAATGCTCAGATGCTTAACCCTGAAAGTATAGAGTCTGACAATACTCCAAAATCTGACTCTCAACCTAAAATTTGGGAGTTACATAATGGAAAAGAATTAGAAAAAGAAACTATATTCTACCCCAAGCCATCTGTAGAGCAAAGGGGGGTAAAAATTGAACCACCACATGAAGGTATGCCTAATCAGTTTTCTTTGGGATCAGAGAAAAATACAGGCACCCCTAAACAGGACGCCTCGGAAATAATAAAATTTTTAAAAGATGCTGTCCCGGTGTTTAAGGAAGAGGGATCCATGCACATTATTGACCACATTGAAAAATATGAAAATGCTGTATCAGTTTTAGGCCTAAATGATGACCAATCTAGGATTAATTTCTTACCGTGGGTATTTGAACCCAAACTCCGTCCATTCTGTGAAGATGTAATAAGTCTGTGGGGTACTTCCTGGCAAACAATTAAAAACATCTGTCATCTAGGATTTGTCCCACATAAAAATGTTAACGCAGCTAGAGTGGATATACACAATATCACACGCACCAGTGATCAAAGCCCCACCGAAGTTATGGCTGTGCTCAAGGGTGCTGTCCACTTAGCAGAAAAGGAGCCAAGTTATAATGAACTTGAGTTTGAACCCATGTTCTTCGAGGCCCCGCCTACCCACATAAAAGTGAATTTGGCGAAGGACTACAAAGGGGGGTGTTCACTGGAGTCTTTGGTAAAAGAGAGTAACAATTTGTACTCTATCCAACAAACTGGTGAAAACAATGGAAGGCCTGAAAGCCCTATAATGAAACTTGTGGATGAATTTTATGTATCTCCTCAATCATTACAGCCCAAAACCAAGAGAATGAGATACGCTGATATAGTCAGAGAGATGCTACCGAGTCTCCCCAGCGGGAAACCAATGTCCCCACCCATCAGAAGGGGGGAGCAGAGACCACCCTTTAGAGGGGGAGTTAAAAGACCACCTCAGGAGTCTCATCCAAAGGATCCAGACCCAAGGTTTAGGAGAAACTATAGGGTATATCTCCAACGGGTCAGATTTAAAACTAAGGGTAGACACCCTCACCTTTACCGGTGTAATGGACTTCGGGGGCCTACACGGGTAAATAGGGAGAAATTACAGGGTAAGACACCCCAAAATCCCCAGAACAATAGGGAACAACTAAAGCCCAGACAACTATCCCAGAATCAAGACAATGTTTCTGATGGGGATATGTCTGAAAAAACCGAGCCAGTAGTCCCCAGAAAGTACAGAAACCGGGTCCCACGACCCAATTCTGATCAGCCTGTAAGCAATACGGAAACCAAAATAGACAAAGTTATGGATATGTTACATGATTTCATTGCTATACGGAACGTGAAGAACACTTCTTCAAGGGACAAATCCTGTGGCCAGCCCAAGGGCCACAGAGCCTTTTAAGCGCCTATGTTAAAATAAATCAGAGGAATGCACTGAATAAAGATATAGGAAGCAGAGGTTCTAACATCATGTTTTTCCCCAGGTTACAGTAATGAGGATCCTGAAATCCCTACCGAGGGATTGTGGTTGTTAGATATTAACTATTCTCCTATTTTTCAGTGGTCACTTCATTCCTCTGACATAAACAGGTCGCTCCAAACAGCCCAATTTCAAGAAGTCCCGAAGACGGTAATTCCAGAGGAAGACCGAATCCTAAAGACATAAATATCAGGAGGCCTAAATGGTTTGATATTTTGGTAAAAGATGAGGAGTCACCCGTATAAGGTAGTTTGATTGCCTCAAATGAGTTGTATTGACACCCCAAAGGGGGGAGATTTATCTGTTTTATTCCTCCCAAGTAGAAGGTTGACTATGATGTCAAAATTTTTATTACTGACAGTAAGTGTCACATGTCAAACTGAAATGTTTTTAATTGTTATTATTCCAGAACCGCTACAATTAAGCTAAAAAAAATGGTTCTGAAGAACATAAGTCAGTCAGAATTGTCTGGTATCCACAGATATTAATAAATGGCCTCATGATAATGAGCCCTGGAGCTTGGTCTCCCATAGCCAATGTGTCATACATTGTCTTGATTTCCAGAGTGTTTAGTTAAAGGACTGATAACATAATGGGAAAGAGGAGGGCTCTGAGAAAGCCCAGGATACCAGCTTGACATTGAGATCTCAAACACAGATCATGTTAAAAAAAAAAAAACTTATATATCTTTTCTCATGGAATCCATTTTCATTTACAGGACTAAGATGTCCATGAGCCGGTCAACAGAACCGAGAGTCCAACATGTGTGAACATCCAGAGAAGGAACCGTATGGGGGATCCAGGGACACCACTGATGGCCAGTCTACATGGACGGAACCCACCAGGACGGCCAGGACTAAAGGTGCCTGGAATGGTCTATTTCCTGCCAATCAACGGATGACGGTCCTGAGATGCACACATCGATCACAACCCATTTTGTTTTTCAAAGAGTTACACTCATCTGCAAGTGTCTATACCTCTTAATTATATATATCCATAATCCGGATCCATCGTCACAACTCAACTTACAAGGCCCGAGCGAAGCCATATTTCTTCAAACTGTTGCATTGGTGAAGTCTTTCAAACGACTTCCGGCATTTGAACACTTCACAAGGGGGGCTTTGTTGTGAATTCATTAAGAAAAAAATAATAATAATAATACATTCATATTTACTGTCAAAGAGGTGAGATTGTTTAGGCTTTAGGAACAGATGAACTACAATGTTGATATTATTGGACTAGGACCTCTTGGAGAACTTTAAAATGCAAAGTACAAGATCTCACAGGTTTTCTAAATGTTAAAGGGATTAGCTATCTTTTCCAATTTTACAAGTCTGTACTGAAAAATGTGTGGCCTGAACAAAAGGGATGTTTGGTCACAAACACCAGAGAAAATCTTATCTACCTCATTTAAGGGCCAAGGAAGGCCATGCAAATATATATGGCAAGGTTTGGGCTATACTCAGGAGTACCTGTGACCAACAGCCATTAAACCTGAATGACCAGAACAAATATCCCATTGTCTCAGAAAGTGAGAAATCAATAAGCCAAGTAGTCAAGGTTGTCCTAGCTTCTCATGAGACAATGGCTAAGATATGAAATGGAGATCTCCCCCACAGGGCAATAAGACACCTCTATTAGGAAAGTAAACAATGGGACTGTATGCATGAATGTTCACTGTTCAATTGAAGACACGACGAAGAAACATTGAAAATTGTGTATTTTTTTTTTACATCATAATCTACGTATATTAGAAGCCGGGATATGATATCTTATTATAGAGTTCATCTCAAAACCTGCTGTAAGATTCATATACCAGTATCATCAATATTTTTCTAAGCCATTCAAATTATATATATATAGGTCACAAAAAGGAGATATTGTGGTTTGGTACCTAGTGATCTGGGGAACTTTGTCATGGAGAGATTATATATGAAAGTGTGATCATAAGTAGAAGTGTTTTAGCAACAAATTAGTATTATAAAAAACATCTAATCATGATTAGAATTGTATAAGAATTTAACCTAGGTTTAGAACAAATATTGATTGGATACTGGAATTATACATGTATCCATATAGATAATTATTGTATGTGATTTGTTTGATATATATCTAACCTGTGTCCTTTCTAAACGGACTAAAGATTAACAGATATACATTGATATACATACATATCACCAATTTATGCAAGTGATTATTGAAATTTATGTTAAAGCGTATTTTATATTATGCCATAATTCGTGAACACTCGAAATATATTCGTTAGAACATATATAAATAACGAGCGCACATTACAGAAATAGAAAAAAATTAACTTAAAGAAATAAAACACCAAACACAGGTGAGACACCTGGTGGTGGAAGGTGCTATTACCTTAAAATCACGAGACTCCCGGGAAAGCTAACCATTAAGTCTGCCGGCCAATGAGGAGGGAACACATACCCTCTGGGCAGAACTTAGTATAATTTTATAATCCTTTTGTTTAAGAGGATATTTAAGAAACTAGAAAGATGGAGGAAAGAGAGGAGAAAGCTCGGGGAGAGCTGGGGGGAGAGAGTCAAGGGGAAGCTTAGGGACCCCCCCCCTGAGAAGGGACACTGGAAGACATGCCTGAATACACATTTTTACATTCATGAAGATCCCTGCTCCTTGGAACTCGGAGGTCACACCAAGTAATTCCTCTGTAAGAAAATCCATGTTGAAGCACGGCAGCCATCTTAAAATTCCCGGTAACCAACACTCCACACTAATAGCCATATTGGAAATGGGTAAATATATATGTTTATCATCTATTCTATGTTCTCTTAAATATTGATTTTTTTGAATGTTCTATTATTGAAAATATTCTCCCGAATCAATAACCGCCTTTTAGATTTTTCTCTAAATTTATTTTTCATTATAAATATTTCTTTTGCATAGATGCCAATTTTATTGACAAACAAATGTCTAATTTATTTCACATTGTTAACCACTTACTTACCTGCAGTATAGTAACGGTTGGACGTGTGAAATACAGACATTCTGTTTAATTGTCAATTATCAAAAGGTTATTGATTCTAACGAGAAGTGATAATGGTGATAATTGTGTCCAAGGTAAAGACTACGCCCAGTTTTAGGGTGTTCCCAGTAATTGTCAAAATGATCAAGTAATGTAATCTGTATTTTAATATTTCATGTAAATATTTGTTTTCTGTCAACCAATAAATGTAGCTATTTTGTATGATCACTCGTCTCCGTGAATAAGTTTCACACATATAGACTGTGTCATATAGACTGATTCTGTATCGTAAAAATATCTTCGTTAAAAATTACTTAATAAATATTGTGCGGGAAAATTTCCTTAAAAGCACAACATGGTGGTCCAGGATCTTCAAAAGTGTGATGGGTAGGAATGAAATGAGATGTGTCATTTATGCTCCTAGAACGCCTGAACGTACTACTTCAATGTTCGGCCTCTCTATGTGGCCAGGCTGTGTAAAAGTCCTACACATGTGGTATCACCATACTCGGGAGGAGTAGCAGAATGTATTTTGGGGTGTAATTTTTGCTATATACATGCTATGTGTTAGAAATATCTTATAAATTGACAATTTTGTGTAAAAAAAAAAAATGCGTTTTAATTTTTTTCCACATATTCCAAAAACTTCTGGAAAAAAATTAACCATTCAAAAGACTCATTATGCCTCACAGATTATACGTTGGGGTGTTTGCTTTCCAAAATGGGGTCATTTTATGGGAAATTCCATTGTCCTGGTACTCCAGGGCCTTCAAAAGTGTAATAGGTGGTTGAGAAATGAGATGCGTCATTTTTGCTCGTAGAACGTCTGAAGGTACTACATCAATGTTGGTGCTCTGTATGTGGCCAGGCTGTGTAAAAGTCATACGCATGTGGTATCGCCGTACTCGGGAAGAGTAGCAGAATGTATTTTGGGGTGTAATTTGTTGTATGCATATGCTGTGTGTGAGAAATAACCTGATAATATGACAATTTAGTAAAAAAAAATAAAAAAATAAAAATATTCATTTCGCAAAGAATTGTGGGAAAAAATTACAACTTAAAAAAACTCATCATGCTACTTACTTAATACGTTGGGATGTCTACTTTGTAAAAAGGGGTCATTTGGGGGGTATTTGTACTTTCCTGACTTGTTAGTGTCTCAAGAAATGAGGTACACCTGATGTACTGAAGGCCTGATCAGAAGTGATCAATTTTCAGCGATTGGCACCATAGATTGTAGACTCTATAACTTTCACAAAGACCAAATAATATATACTAATGTGGGTTATTTTTACCAAAGATATGTAGCAGTATAAATTTTGGCCAAAATTTATGAAGAAAAATTACTAATTAGCAAAAATTTATGACAGAAACAAAGAAAAGGGCATTTTTTTCACAAAATTTACGTTTTATTTTATTTATAGCACAAAAAATAAAAACCCCACTAGTGATTAAATACCACTAAAAGAAAGCTCTATTTGTGTGGAAAAAAGGACGCAAGTTTCATATGGGTACAGTGTTGGATGACTGAGTAATTCTCATTCAAACTGTGAGAGCGCTGAAAGCTGAAAATTGGTCTGGTCAGGAAGGGGGTGTAACTGCACTGTATTGAGGTGGTTAAATAACTTTTATGATACACTAAAAATATACGCCGGACCCTCAGTGTGCCGTCTACCTAATTAGTATGTGAAAAAAGGTGAAACAATACTAATATATGGGGATTGAATAACCTCAAAAAACGTTAGAGTAAAAATGACAAAATGAAAAAAGAGGGAAAAGGAGAAGATGGGAGCTCACGGTATGAAGATTAAATGGCAAACTTGAAATAAGAACCTGTAATAGCTCAGCCAAGCCTGTGGTAGCACATATCTATGGAACTTCACTCACCATACAAACATGATTAGCAAAAAAGATTTATTGGTGTCAAAGATAAAAAAGACATAAAAACATCACGCATACATTAGCATTACAGCTATAAAAGCAAAGGGACATCTCTGGACAGGAGCTGCAATTCCACCCAAGTTGCAGAAGTTGTAAAAATGCTGTAATACAGCTGGGATAATATCCCCGGGTCTAAGCGACCTCTGAAGAGTGACCCAAGTGTTGAACTGATATTGAAAAAGGGAAGATGGATAAAGTCAGACCACAAAGTGGAAGCTATGAGATGATATGATTGGTTCTCCGATCTGCATTGGAAAAAGGTGGACAAGTAGATGATTGTATTGATCTGGAAGGTAGGTGTAAAGAAATAGGGGGGTGTTGTTGGGTAACAGTGGTCAGGAGGAGATATACAAGTGGAATAGTAATGAATATGGGGGTCCAATAAAGTGATGTGGGGCTCACTAAAACCAGAAGAACATGGTCCTCCTTGGCCTCCCTCTCACTGTACCAATCAGAGTCCCTATGAGGACTCGCTCTCACACCCCAAATGAAAGAGCAATGTGAGGAGGTGATCCTTTCCAGAAAGTAATAGTCCTTTCCAAAGAATGGTAAATGTATTTATACTGTACTTATCAGCTTGTCATCAAGTCCACAGCTCCAGGATCCCGGGGGAAGGTCCTCCCTTGTCTTGTAAAGTGTGTAGAATCATATATGGGTCAAAGGCATGTAGTCCAGAGATAGGCCGCTTTCACCCATCTCTGTCGTCTGCATCAGAGGCTGGTTACTAATGCGCTCCATTGCACTTTTATCCTTCAGTGTCTATTTACCTCACAAGTGTATGAGTCCAATCTCAGATATTACAATCAAACCATGCCTGACCAATGAAAATTAAGGGCTCTACTAGCCAGAATTTACCTCAGTGATTTCCTATGACCATCAGCTCCATCTAGTGACCATAATGGGGTATTTTTCCTGAAATACCGCAATAAAAATAGCACAATACCACATTTTGACCACTAGATGGAGCCAAGGATTTCAGTGTATGAAATAAAATACATCCAATATTCATCACACCTGGGTGAATGCTGCTCACATTCATTCACCTATTTTTTATTTTAATAGACCTCTAAGTGTCTGTGAAATCTTCCACCACAAAATGTACTCAGCCAGAGAGGTAATGACTCCATTTTTATTTTTCTACTGCTACATAGTTACATAGTAGGTGAGGTTTAAAAAAGTCCACAAAGTCCAACCTATGTGTGAGATTATATGTCAGTATTACATTGTATATTCCTGTATGTTGTGGTCGTTCAGGTGCTTATCTAATAGTTTCTTGAAACTATCAATGGCCCCCGCTGAGACCACGGCCTGTGGAAGGGAATTCCACATCCTTGCCGCTCTTACAGTAAAGAACTCTCTACATAGTTTAAGATTAAACCTCTTTTCTTCTAATTATAATGAGTGTCGATGAGTCTTATTAAACTCCCTTCTACAGAAAAGTTTTCTCCCTATTGTGGGATCACCAGTCTGGTATTTGTATATTGTGGGGTCACCAGTCTGGTATTTATAAATTGTGGGGTCACCAGTCTGGTATTTATAAATTGTGGGGTCACCAGTCTGATATTTATATATTGGGGGGTCACCAGTCTGGTATTTATAAATTGTGGGGTCACCAGTCTGATATTTATATATTGTGGGATCACCAGTCTGGTATTTATATATTGGGGGGTCACCAGTCTGGTATTTATATATTGTGGGATCACCAGTCCGGTATTTATATATTGTGGGGTCACCAGTTTGATATTTATATAATGAAATCATATCCCCTCTCAAGCATCTCTTCTCCAGAGAGAATAAGTTCAGATCTCACAACCTTTCCTCATAACTAATATCCTCCAGACCCTTTATTAGCTTTGTCGCCCTTCTTTGTAGTCGCTCCATTTCCAGTACATCCTTCCTGAGGACTGGTGCCCAGAACTGGACAGCATTTATGAACAAAGTAATAGGATTGGTCCCAGCACAGAACCCTGGGGGACACCACTATCCACCCCGACCAATCCGAGTACTCCCCATTTATCACCAACCTCTGAACTCGCTCTTGTAGCCAGTTTTCAATCCATGTACTCCCCCTATGGTCTATGCCAACCAACCTTACTTTGTACAGTAAACGTTTTTGGGGAACTGTGTCAAATGGTTTTGCAAAATCCAGATATACCACGTCTACAGGCCTTCCTTTATCTAGATACACCATGTCTACAGGCCTTCCTTTATCTAGATACACCACGTCTACGGGCCTTCCTTTATCTAGATACACCATGTCTATGGACCTTCCTTTATCTAGATACACCATGTCTATGGGCCTTCCTTTATCTAGATACACCACATCTACGGGCCTTCCTTTCTCCAGATACACCACGTCTACGGGCCTTCCTTTATCTAGATACACCACATCTACGGGCCTTCCTTTATCCAGATACACCACGTCTACGGGCCTTCCTTTATCTAGATACACCATGTCTACGGGCCTTCCTTTATCTAGATAGACCACGTCTACGGGCCTTCCTTTATCCAGATACACCACGTCTACGGGCCTTCCTTTATCTAGATACACCATGTCTACGGGCCTTCCTTTATCTAGATAGACCACGTCTATGGGCCTTCCTTTATCTAGATACATGACATCTATGGGCCTTCCTTTATCTAGATACATGACATCTATGGGCCTTTCTTTATCCAGATACACCACGTCTACGGGTCTTCCTTTATCTGGATGGCAACTCACCTCCTCATAGAAGGTTAGTAGATTGGTTTGGCAAGAACGATTCTTCATGAATTCATGCTGATTACTGCTAATGGTATCAATGGCCAACACGGTAAAACACTTCATCCATGTCTTTGGTGATCTCTGATATCCTTGACAACTGTTTCTTCCATGATGGAGATCAGCCATGGAGTATATCTGAGGTGTATATCAGGGTGTGCTTCTTCCCCACATGAGAGCTGTGATGTCCAGCAACATTCATATAGAAGACATTTCCCACACTCAAGGCACTAATACACCTCGAGGGTTGTGTGGGACCCCTGATGTACAGGAAGACAGGACTTCAGTGAGGAACAATTCCCTCACTCAGGACAGGAATTTGGCTTCTCCCCGTATGAGATCTCTGATGTGTGTAAAGATTGGACTTCTGTGAAAAACACTTCCCACACTCAGGACAGGAATACGGCTTCTCCCCCGTGTGAGATCTCTGATGTGTGTTAAGACCGGACTTATCTGAAAAACATTTCCCACACTCAGGGCAGGAATACGGCTTCTCCCCGGTGTGAGATCTCTGATGTGAGTAAAGATTGGAAATCTGTGGAAAACATTTCCCGCACTCAGAACAGGAATACGGCTTCTCCCCCGTGTGAGATCTCTGATGTGTGTTAAGACTGGACTTATCTGAAAAACATTTCCCACACTCAGGGCAGGAATACGGCTTCTCCCCGGTGTGAGATCTCTGATGTGAGTAAAGATTGGAAATCTGTGAAAAACATTTCCCGCACTCAGAACAGGAATACGGCTTCTCCCCCGTGTGAGATCTCTGATGTGTGTTAAGACTGGACTTATCTGAAAAACATTTCCCGCACTCAGAACAGGAATACGGCTTCTCCCCCGTGTGAGATCTCTGATGTGTGTTAAGACTGGACTTATCTGAAAAACATTTCCCACACTCAGGGCAGGAATAAGGCTTCTCCCCCGTGTGAGATCTCTGATGACTGGAAAAACTGGACTTCGCTGAAAAACATTTTCCGCACTCAGGACAGGAATATGGCTTCTCCCCCGTGTGAGATCTCTGATGTGTGTAAAGACTGGACTTCAATGAAAAACATTTCCCGCACTCAGGACAGGAATACGGCTTCTTCCCCGTGTGAGAATTCTGATGTTTGTAAAGAACGGCCTTATCTGAAAAACATTTTCCGCACTCAGGACAGGAATACGGCTTCTCCCCCGTGTGAGATCTCTGATGTGAGTAAAGATTGGAAATCTGTGAAAAACATTTCCCACACTCAGGACAGGAATACGGCTTCTCCCCAGTGTGAGATCTCTGATGTGAGTAAAGACTGGACATCTGTGAAAAACATTTCCCGCACTCAGGACAGGAATACGGCTTCTCCCCAGTGTGAGATCTCTGATGTGTGTTAAGCCTGGACTTATCTGAAAAACATTTCCCGCACTCAGGACAGGAATACGGCTTCTCCCCAGTGTGAGATCTCTGATGTGTGTTAAGACTGGACTTATCTGAAAAACATTTCCCGCACTCAGGGCAGCAATACGGCTTTTCCCCCGTGTGAGATCTCTGATGTGAGTAAAGACTGGACATCTGTGAAAAACATTTCCCGCACTCAGGACAGGAATACAGCTTCTCCCCAGTGTGAAATCTCTGATGTGTGTTAAGACTGGACTTATCTGAAAAACATTTCCCACACTCAGGGCAGGAATACGGCTTCTCTCCTGTGTGAGATCTCTGATGTGTGGAAAGACTGGACTTCTGTGAAAAACATTTCCCACACTCAGGACAGGAATACGGCTTCTCCCCTGTGTGAGATGTTTTATGTCTATTAAGATGGCATTTATAACGGAAACACTTCCCGCACTCAGTACAGGAATACGGCTTCTCTCCTGTGTGAGATTTTATATGCACATTAAGATTGGATTTAAAACGGAAACACTTCCCGCACTCAGTACAGGAATATAGCTTCTCCCCCGTGTGAGATCTTTGATGTCTGGAAAGATTGGACTTATCTGAAAAACATTTCCCGCACTCAGGACAGGAATACGGCTTCTCTCCTGTGTGAGATCTTATATGCAAAATAAGATGGGATTTAGAAGGGAAACACTTCCCGCACTCAGTACAGGAAAAGCTCTTCTCTGTTGGAAGGACGGCCCCGTCCCGCACAGTCTGAGGTTCCTCAGGATAAGAGGAATACGATGGTCCATCTACACTGTGTGGTGCCGGATGGACATTTGAGGTAGTCGGGTTTTCTCCTGGACTATACTGTGTGATGTCCTCATCTTCTACTTTACAGTCTGGAGACAAAGTGAGACAATCCTCTGAGGTTTTCCTCATCTCCCGTCCATCTACTAAAATAGAAATACAAAGATTATTACTAGACATGAGCTGATTGGTTCCTGCTGTGCTCCAATCAGATCATCAGATATAAAATGTCCAGCTGGTAGGAAATGGGTGTAACAAAAGAGAATACATATTATGTGTATATATAGCAGTGGGGGGAGGGGAGAGAGCAGAAGTCAGGACTATGTAATGTACAACATATTGTATAAGATACAACAGATAGGACTATATAGTATCAGAATGATGTAATGTACAACATAGAGTATATAGTGCAGGGGTCAGGAGTATGTAATGTAGAATATAAAGTATACAGTGTAAGGGTCAGGACTCATAATATTGGTATTCAGTAATCAGTGGAAGATGAAATGATTACATGAGACAAGTTGCAGAGGTCCCACACCGCTGCCTCCCATCTCCTGAGACTGCACTCAGTGACTTGGGTCTGAGACTATACAGACATATCCCTCCACCCGGCACAGCCAGCAGACAACACAACAAGTAATCCTGGGGGGATTGTTCTGCCAGAGATCTTGTCATACCCGGGTATGGGGCAGAAGACCCAAATCACATACCCCAGGTGCCTAGATCTAGTAACATCTATGGGGAAAATGAACATTTTGCTGCCAGCTGATCCCCAGAATCTCCATAAATCCAGTCTAGATACATAAATTGTGTCGGCAGCACAGAGAAGGAAGATTATCGGAGAGAAATCCAGGAATACAGGACGGGGAACACAGCTCAGGAAAGTGACCAGGGGATTACAGGCTGATATCACCCAGCCCCCGCCCTACTCTGGACCAATCAGTGAGCAGTATGGGTGGAGGAATGTATTTAGTGTTAATGACCCACCTGTGCTGATCTCTGTAGGAGTGTCCTCCTCTATAAATGTCCCCGTTATTCCATCCTCCTCCATAGACTGCTGATCATCCCTCACATACCTCTCTTCTTCTTCTGATTTCACCTCAAATTCTATATCCATTGGATCTCCACTCTAAACCAAGAAAATGAGAGAGAATATCATCTGTAAGATAGAAGATTTATTATTGTGACATCACATAGAAAATCACGGGTTCCCCTCCAAGAGCATACCAGGCACTTCAGGTCTGGCATGGATATTAAGGGGAACCCCACACACACACAAAAAAAAGGGTGTGGGGGTCCCCCTCAAAATCCATACCAGACCCTTATCCGAGCACGCAACCTGGCAGGCCGCATGAAAAGAGGGGGGGGGATGAGAGAGCGCCCCCCCTCCTGAACCGTACCAGGCCACATGCCCTCAACATTGGGAGAGTACTTTGGGGTCCTCCCCAAAGCACCTTGTCCCCATGTTGATGAGGACAAGGACTTCATCCCCACAACCCTTATCGGAATTTATTAAGGAGTTCCCCAGATCCCGGCCTCCCCCCGTGTGAAATGGTAAGGGTACTCTACCATTTCACCAAAAAAGTGACAAAAGTGTTAAAAATGACAAGAGACAGTTTTTGACAATTCCTTTATTAAAGTCTTCTTTCAGAAGAGGGGGGTGGAGTCACCGGGTGGCACCGCCCTCCGTTATATAAGACCTGTCAGAAGAAGAGAAGCGTCACACAGCGGGAGCCTCCGATTGCACAGAGCGGCCCGAGAACTAAGAGAGAAGCTGTGGAGGAAGATGCTGGACGAGAACAACAGAGCAAGAAGAAGAGGATCGGAGGAAGAAACCGAAGGATGAAGAAATGAAGAAGGAAGCCCAGAAGAAAGAAGATGAAAGAAGACTTTAATAAAGGAATTGTCAAAACTGTCTCTTGTCATTTTTTACACTTTTGTCACTTTTTGGTGAAATGGAAGGGGTACATTTGTACCCCCTTACCATTTCACAGGGGGGAAGCTGGGATCTGGGAGTCCCGTTGTTAAAGGGGGCTTCCAGATTCCAATAAGCCCCCCGCCCGCAGACCCCCACAACCACCGGCCAGGGTTGTGGGGATGAGGCCCTTGTCCTCATCAACATGGGGAAAGGTGATTTGGGGGGGACAAAAAAGTCAAGTTGAGAGGTGCGCCTGGTCAACTTATGCAAATGAACCTACGTGGCTTGACATTTACTAAGATTTTGCCGGCGCAGTGAACCAGAGCACTTGAACGGGTGCAAATGCCGCTTGCACATGCGCAGTGTATAAATTGACCTAGCGCAGTTCCAAGTGTATTTGCAGGCGCAGCAAGCTTGTTCAGAGGAAGTTACTTTTCCGATCTATTTTGGGCATATTTGTTACTTGGACAGTCATATCTATACTTCCTCACATCACCCCATAATATTCGCACTTCCATCTTCTTTTAATTCTGAGTTGAAGATGCCGTGGGCCAGGTCTATAGCGGCGCACAGATTGCGGCCGCCTGTGCGCCGGCATGCTCATAGTAAATGGGGAATTGCGCTGTGTTACAGGTGAAAATGCTTTGTGAATACGAAAACGGCTGTTGCGTGTCGTCATGCGCCGCAACTCATGGTGCAAATGCTTTATAAATCAGTCCCATTGTCTCTATAAGTGTGTTTGATAACCTCCATCCCACCAACCTTGTAAAAGTGGGGGATGGTGTGATCTTCCTGTGTGGAATCCCGGGAATACAGAGGACGGGGACATCTCTCTGGGGGGTTCCTGGTATTTGGTGGCTCCACCATATCCTTGTGTCCTTCTGAAAACTTCTCCATCACTCCATACTCCTCATCCTCCTCTTTATACTCTTCTTTAACATCAATATTATCATCCCCGAGGTTTCCACTCTGAATATATAATAAAACATTCATTGTAACAATCATGCTGTGTATAAATCAGAACTACCAATAATTGTCACTCATCTACCTGATGATGGTGGGGGATGGTGTGACCTTCCTGTGTGGAATTCCGGGAATACAGAGGACGGGGACATCTCTCTGGTGGGTTTCTGTAGCTAGATGACTCCACCATGGTGTCCTGGTACAGATCTCTGGGTTCCTTTAGAGACTCTGACTCCATCACCCCATCCTCATCCTCCCCCTCTTTTATCTCTTCTTTAACTTTAACTTTAGAATCTCTCAGGTTTCCACTCTGAATATATAATAAAAATGACATCAATGGTAACAATGCAGATAATGTACAGATCCTAATGATACTATCAGTGATTGTTCCTCATCTACCTGATGATGGTGGGGGATGGTGTGATCTTCCTGTGTGGAATCCCGGGAATACAGAGGACGGGGACATCTCTCTGGTGGGTTCCCATTACTGGATCCATCTGTAGGAAACACACACACTGACTGAATACATTGTTTCTATGTGTTTATCAGATGATGGGGGATCTAGGTGGAGCCTCCGTACTGCTCTCTCCTTTACAATAAAGTCTCCTCTTACCCGGTGATGTGAGGGGTGGCTGATTGTCCATCATGACGTCCTTGTAGAGATCCTTGTGTCCTTCTAAATACTCCCACTCCTCCATGGAGAAATAGACAGTGACATCCTGACACCTTATAGGAACCTGACACACACAATGATACAGTCACCATCCAGACACATCCCTTGTCTGTTACTGGATAATGTCCCACAATTCCCAGAATCCTCCTCACCTCTCCTCCATCATCTCTCTGGTGACTTCTAGAATCTTCTTTGTATTTCTCTATTCTATCAGGGAGGGAGGTGGAGGCAATGTGATGGTCATATGATCTCCAGACTTCACAGGAGGAAAGCTCTAGATCTGAACACAAATAGTAAAATCAAATGATATTCCCAGAATCCTCCTCACCTCTCCATTCAGGTCTCCATTTTATTAAAGCCCCACTTCAGACTGAGGTATAATTTTCCCACACAGAACCCCCACACTATGCAGGATAAATCCTTGTTGCAGGTATTCTGACATCATTACATACAATGCAGGACCAACAGTCCCACTTTGCTAGTGAGGATGCCAAGAGTCCGCCCACATCCTAATGCCCCGCACACACAATCAGAAATTCTACCAGCACAAGTCGGATGTGAGCTTTTGGTCAGAAATTCCGACCGTGTGTACGCTCCATCAGACTTTTGCTGGCAGAATTCCAGCCAGCAAAAGATGGAGAGCAGGGTCTCTATTTTTTCAGTCGGAAAAATTTCCTATCTGAAAATGCATTCGTCTGTATGCAATTCGGATGCACGAAAAATCACGCATGCTAGGAAACAATTTGATGCATGCTCAGAAGCATTGAACTTTCTCAGCTCGTCGTAGTGTTGTACATCACCGCGTTCTAGATGGTCGAAAGTTCAGAGAACTTTTGTGTGACCGTGTGTATGCAAGGCAAGCATAAAGAGGAAGTAATCCCTGATGGGTGTTACTTCTTCTTTGTCTCCCTGCAAAGGTAAAGCATAATGGACTACTATGCATCACATCACCTCACATATCGCATCGTAGCCCATTATGTGTCACTTACCTGACACAGGAGCCAGCCATGTCACCGATGTCCCCTGTAGCACGGAGCGTCCTTCTTCCGGGTATCGCTGCTCCAGCCACTCACAGCGCCGGAGCAGCGATGATGTCACTCCCAAGCATGCGCACGGGAGCCGACACTAATGGCATATCGCCATTAACAATGCCATTGTAGGTTTAGGAGATATTTCTTGGACCTACAGGTAAGCTTTAATCTAGGCTTACCTGTAGGTCAAATTCCATCAGAAAAACCATCCAAGTTTTTTTCTGACAGAATTTCTGATCATGTGTATGGGAATAAGAGTGTCAGAGAAAAACCGGAGTTAGACTTACCGGTAACTCTTTTTCTAGGAGTCTTCCAGGACAGCCTCTGAGATATAGGGCTCCTCCCTCCGGGACAGGAAACACGTCAACCCAATCAAATAAAAGGTGTGGTCCTCCAGGCCCTCCTCAGTTTTACTCCAAGAACCGCCGGAAGGCTCTGAAAGACATAACACACTAACAATCACGTTAGTACACATCCTCACCACTTAGTCCAACTTAAACAACTTTGGGTGGGAAACCAGGCTGTCCTGGAAGACTCCTAGAAAAAGAGTTACCGGTAAGTCTAACTCAGGTTTTCTCATATCGTCTTCCAGGACAGCCTTTGAGATGATAAGCAAGGAGCTCACCTTGTCAGGGCGGGACCACTGCCTGGAGGACCTTTCATCCAAAAGTCTGCTCCTTATCAGACCATAAGTCCAGACGGTAATGTCTTGCAAACGTAGAGTAGCTGGACCACGTTGCTGCCTTGCAGATCTCCTCCGGAGAGGCTCCAGCCCTCTCTGCCCATGATGCGGAAACCGCCCTGGTAGAGTGCACCTTAACTAAGGGTGCCTGCTTCCCCTCTAATTCATAGGCTTTAACTATCGCCATTCGTATCCACCTGGCGATAGACGATTTGGACGCCTTGCAGCCCTTGCGGGCGCCCGAAAGATTAACAAAAAGTGAGTCTGACTTCCTGAAGACCTTGGTGGCTTCTAAAAAAATTAATAGACTTCTCCTGACGTCTAACAAACTTAAAGATCTTGCCTCCTCCTCTCCTGAGGTTGAGAAAAATGTTGGTAAAATAATATCCTGTGTCCTATGAAAAGTGGACACAACCTTAGGAAGAAAACTAGGGTCAGTCTTAAGTACTACCCTGTCCTCTAAAATTAACAAAAATGGCTCTCTGACTGAGAGCGCCTGCAGATCACTGACCCGATCGCTATCAAAAACACAGTCTTTAGTACCATCCACTTAAGTGATGCTCCCTCTAATGGTTCAAATGGATCTTGGGTCAAAGTCCTAAGAACCAAGGCCAAATCCCAAGTAGGACAGGTCTTCATTCTCACAGGCCTGGATCTAGCTAAAGCCTTGAAGAAGTTCCTGACAAAAGGATTCTGCTGAAGGGAGGACTGAAGGAAAACACTTAAGGCCGCCACCTGTACCTTTAGAGTGCTGATAGATAGGCCCAGCTCTACCCCTGCTTGCAGAAAATCTAGGACTGCCGGGACCCCGGGACTTGCAATCCCCTGTTCTCGCAACCAGGAATTAAACCTCTTTCCTATTTTGGCGTAAATTGCCCTAGTTACTAGTTTACGGCATTCTAACAGGGTCTTAACCACTCTCTCTGAGAAACCCTGTAATCTTAAGATCTGTTCCTCAGATACCAGGCCGCAAGCTTGAGTCTCTCTGAGGATACAGGATCGGCCCCTGGGAAAGCAAATCCTCCCTGACTGGTAGTAACATCGGAAGATGAACAGCCAATCTCTTTATGCTGGCAAACCAGGGTCTCCTTGGCCAAAAAGGAGCCACTAAAATGAGGTCCGTAGCTTCCGATTTGAACTTCTGCAGAACCTCCGCCACCATCCTTACAGGAGGGAAGGCATAACACAGGCCGAACAGCCATGGATTGGCAAGGGCGTCTATCCCCCTGGCCCGATCCTGTGGGTGAACCGAAAAAAATTGTGTCACCTTCCTGTTGCAAATAGGTCTATTTCTGGCCTTCCCCAGCATGACACAATCTCCTCGAACACTTCCTTGTTGAGGGACCACTAGTCCTGACCTATCTTCTGCCGACTGAGAAAGTCGGCCAGCAAATTCTGAGTCCCCTTCAGATGAATGGCTGATATTGAGGACAAGTTCTTCTCTGCCCAGCAGAAGATTCTGTCCGCAATCACCTGCAGCGCGGGGCTTCTGGTTCCCCCTTGCTTGTTCAGGTAGGCTACTGCTGCCACATTGTCTGACCGAACCTGCAGATCCCTGCCCTGTAACTGGGACTGGAAGGTTTCTATAGCCTTCCAAACTGCCAGAAGCTCCTTCTGGTTTGAGGAGCGACCTGCCTCTAGATTCGACCAGGTACCTTGGGCTAAGGTTCCCTCTAGGTGGGCACCCCAACCCAGCGCACTGGCATCGGTCGTGACCACCACCGTAGCCTGTGGGGACCAGGGAAGACCCTTGTCCAGGCTGACCTGGGTCCGCCACCACCAGAGAGACCTCCTGACTGCGGAGGATAGGGGCATAACCTGATCCAGGCTCTCCTGCCTGCCATCCCAATAACGGAGCATGAGTCTCTGTAAAGGGTGCTGATGATGCCTTGCCCAGGCCACCGCTGGAAAGCATGATGTCATCAACCCCAGGACTCTCATAACCTCCCTGATCTGGGCTTCCCGACCTGATTGAAGCTGGGCTACCGCCTGTTCTAGCTTGCTGATCTTCTCCGCAGGAAGAAATACCCTCATCTCCACCGAAGAAATCCTGTATCCTAAATACAGGACTTCCTGTGAGGGGGTCAACTGGGATTTTTCCTGGTTTATTAGCCACCCCAGTGAGCGCAGGAAACCCAAGGCCTCCTGCACATCCTTCTGCAGCTGTTGGGCCGACTGGGCTATGAACAGTAGATCGTCCAGATATGGAATCACTGTTATAGCCTTGAGCCTTAACGGGGCCAGTGCTTCTGCCAGAACCTTTGTGAAGATCCTTGGTGAGGCTGAAAGCCCGAAAGGGAGAGCTCGAAACTGGAGGTGTAACACACCCGTGTTCAACCTCACCGCCAACCTGAGAAATCTGAGACTCCAGATGAATCGGGATATGCAAATGTGCATCCCTGAGATCCACGGTGGCCATGTGACAGCCCTGAAACAGAAACTTGGTTACCGAGAAGCTTGACTCCATCCGGAACCGCTTGTATCTTATGAATCTGTTCAGGGGGCGTAGATTCAGTATAAGCCTGAACTTTCCTGAAGGGTTCTTTACCACGAATACGTGGGAGTAAACCCCCGAGCCTCGCTCCTCCTGCGGCACCTGCACCAGAACTTCTTGGTCCACCAGATCCCCCAGGAGAAGACCTAGAGCCTTTGCCTTCTCCCGATCCCTTGGTAACCTGGTTACTTGAAAATTTGGGAGGGGAACTGAACCAAACTCCAACCTGTAGCCGTTCCTTATTACATCTCGAATGAACGGACTTTCGGTTGAAGCATCCCATTGTGGGAGGAACTTCCCCAGTCTTCCTCCCACCGGGACACAGGAGTCACTGGGTTTTAGGGGAGGGTTGAGGAGGATTGAATAAGATTCCTCCTCTGCCCCTTCCCTTGTGACCCGCCCAGTGCTTTTTGGGACGAACCTCCCTTTCCTGCAGGTTCTGCTGCCTAGGGCCTCGAAAAAGGCGCTTCCCTTCAGGTCTCTTTTTCCTTTCTGGGAAAGCTTTCTTCCTATCCTGCGTGCGCTCTAACGCCTCTTGCAGGCCGGGCCCGAACAAATGGTCCCCTGAAAAGGGTAATCCACATAGCTTCAATTTTGAAGCTGCGTCACCTGACCAGGTTTTAAGCCAAATGGCCCTTCTGGCAGCGTTCACTAGTGCTGCAGATCTAGCAGCCAATTTGACTGATTCTGCAGAGGCATCGGCCAAAAACCCCACTGCCTTGAACAGTAGCAGAAAGGACTTCAACAGCTGTTGCCTAGAAGTGCCCGCAGAAATATGCGATTGTAACTGTGTAAGCCAACACTCTAAGTTTCTGGCCACACAGGTAGCTGCTAAGGCTGGTTTAAGCCCAATGGAAGAGGCATCCCAGGCTCTCTTAAGCAGCACGTCTCCCATCTTATCCATAGGATCCCTGAGTGAACCCATATCATCAAAGGCCAAATCTGTCTTCTTAGAGACTTTAGCCAAGGGAGCATCCAATTTGGGAACCTTGTTCCAGGGATGCACCGCATCCGTTTCAAAAGGGAACCTCCTTCTAAGGCTACCTGAAAAAAATGGCCTTTTTTTCCGGTTGTTCCCACTCCAGCAGAATCGCCTCCACTAGCGATTTATGGACGGGGAATACCCTGTCTTTCAGCACACTCGACCCTTGATACATCATGTCGTGTTTTGAAAGCTGGACCTGTTCTTCCCTGATCTCCAAAGTGTCATATATTGCCTTGATGAGGTCACCCACATCATCCAAAGACAGCTTGTATCTGGCTGATCTAATGGACTCTTCCTCCCCCTCTGATTCAGAAGTAGATTCTGTCCTAGAGGAGGCTAATGACCTAGGTAACCTCTCCCTATCCACCTACTTGGTTCGGATAAGGAGGGCATACTCACGGCCCTGGGTAAAGAGACAGAAGGACCCTGCACCCTATTCATCATGCTTTTAAATGACTGGAAGGTGGATGCAATCTCATCCTTTACGGACGTCAAAACCTTGTGACAAGTTGCCACCGAGTCCTCCTTCACCAGGCTACTGACACAATCCGGGCAAAGCGGCTTCTCCCAACCGGTGCCTAACATAGCCCCGCACACAGCACATTTCCTTCTGGGCAAAGGTATCTGGGCTCTGTCCTGTTTAACCTAGGAAACAACGAAAAAACAGGGTCCCATTACAATACCACCCCTGACCACACCACTGTGCTTCTCGGGTCTGCCTAGGAAGTGCCCCCCTTCACCAGCAGGTTCTCCACCCCGGGAAGGTACTAAGGTCAGAGTGACCCCTCCACCCCCAGTGTAAGTCCTGGTCTGCCCTCACCAAGCTTACCTGAGAGGTACTGGAGCCTGTTGAACCGGAGTCCACCTGCACAACTGCACTCTCCATGGTTCCTGTGTCTCACTCAGTCTCTCTGAGCCTTTACACTGCTCCAGGCAACCCTGTAGCCACACCGCCGCGCCCAAAGGACTGGAACAGGCCCTGCGGCGCCCCCAGATGACGCGAATCCGGCGGAAGTGCGTCTCTCCCACTTCCGAATGCCGGAACGCAAAGACTCCGCCCCCCGCCGTGCGTTCCTTACGAACGCTCCGCTCACAGTACCCGAACGCCAGCCGGTGAAACAAACATCTCTCGCCCGCCTCCGACCGACCAGGTACGAGCGGTTAGCGCTACCGAGGGGGAGATTGCCGCTCATCGGGGTCCCGTTCTCTCCGAACGTTTAAAATGGCAGCGGGGACTGATAGCTACCCTCTCCTCCCTCCGAACGGACCGAGGGGTGCTAAGGGTAAGGTCCACCAAGGTGCTCCCCCCAGGACAAACCCCTGAGAAGAAGGAGCTCCCCTTACTGGTTCCGACGTGCTCCTTCCCGTCCGGCAGGAAACACAAAAACTGAGGAGGGCCTGGAGGACCACACCTTTTATTTGATTGGGTTGACATGTTTCCTGTCCCAGAGGGAGGAGCCCTATATCTCAGAGGCTGTGCTGGAAGACGATATGAGAAAAAAAAGGTACCAGTTACTGTCTTTCTGGGAAATCTTCCAGGACGGCACACCTGAGAGATGAGAGGCTCCTCCCTACAGGAAACACAATCAATCGACGGCTGTTTTATTTCCCCGCCCTTCCCTTTGATCCTCAGTTTGTAGAGAAGTAACTCCTGAACCCGGTTCACAAGGGAAATCATTCCTCATAGGCACTCACCTTCTAGTGTTCTACAATTTTCCCTCCTCCAACGGGCAGGAAGTAGGCCTGCCGTCCTGGAAGATTTCCGATAAAGACAGCTACCGGTAAGTAACTGGTACCTTTCTCAAGTCATCTTCCAGGACGGCACACCTGAGAGGATAAACAAGTACCTCAGGCCTACCTTAGGGTGGGGCCACTGCAAGACCCTCTTGGCGAACCTTGGTTCTGCAGTGAGCTTTACCTCCACTCCATATGCTCATATGCTTGATGAAGGCATCTTAGCTGGATCATGCGGCTGATCTGCAGGTCTGCTCCACCGATGTCTCTGCCTTTTCCGCTTCGGATGCAGTATCTAGGTCAAATGAGCTCTTAAAGATGGAATCAGAAAACATGTTAAACTTGTAGGTTAGCAATGTTGCCTATCTCACACATCTAACAACCATGGCCTATTGTGCCTGTAGGTGCTACTTAGAACCACTAAAAAGATAAATCAGAGACCTGTGTTGTAAGACAAGGACACTACATTAATCAATAAGAGGGCCTGTCTTAACACTACCCTGTTCAGGGAAATAAAACTGCAAAAAGGGGGGGGGGGGCCCTGACAGACAACCTTTTTTGTTCCTTTTTATCTTCATGTCAGCAAAGACTAAAGGGAAGTCTACTTAAGGGAAATAGATTAACAGAAGTTTGATCCCTGGGTTTAAGGCATGCCCAATCTATGTCTTTACTTACGCCTGAGAGCCTACTTCAGGAGATTAAAGTCCCTAGCAGGAGTAGACTACCCATAGTGCTACGTCTAGTTTTGCTAAAAGGGGCGAAATGAAGGCCATGCACCGAGCCGAAACCTATTGGATCGGGTATACATCTTTATACTTCAGCCTCAGGCCCTAATACTCCTCTGAACAGAACTCTCCAAGTTCTTATTAAACAGGGCGATTCATTATCCCCTTCCTCCAATGTCCCATAACCCTACAGGGCTTCAACCCTAGGAAATGGTTCTGACATCCCTGAATGTAAGTGGTCAAGGTTTCCTGACATGTGGCATCTGCAGCCCGAACTCCTGGCCCCTCCATAGAAAAGACAAATACAAAAGGTGATACATGTATTATTAATATCACAAATAAAATGATCATAGATTGTGGGCACGGCACAATAGGTGTAGATAGAAAGGACACAAGAATAGACAACAATGTTGTGTCCCCGAGTGTGACTAGCTAAACCCATATATCAAATATGGGAAGAGACCCAAATCTGAACCTCAATGTAGACAAACAGTCCTCACAGTCTGGTTTTCTGATGTGCTGCCAAGACGTAAAAACATTAAGACTCAAGCAAACCCTAAATTCTGCGTATTTCTGAAGTGCAGCTAGCTAGGTCATAACTCATATATAAATACAGAAAGGACAGGAACCCCCTTTACTGTTGTGTTTTACTGATGTACAGCAAAACAAGGCTATAAATATAAAGACAGAAAGACCCAAACTTCTATGTTGTGTATTTCTGACAAACCACCAAATACAGTTATAAGATCAATATGAACACCAACTCCCGTGTTGTGCATTTCTGCTATGCCACAGGGTAAAATATGGAACACAAGACAATCCTTTCTGTCATGCACTTCTGTAGTGTAGTTCAGATAGAACCAACACTGAGAAAGGACACAAACAACCTGCAGCGTTGTGTTCTTCTGAAGAGCAGTAAGGCAAGGCAATATGAAACAGGAAGCACCAACAAGCTTCCATCTTGAGTATTTCTGCTGTGCATCAACATAAAAGCAGACACTGAGGAAAAAGACAGACAGCCTTTACAGCTGCAATCTTTCTGGTCTGCTGTAAAATAAGACAATAACGCCATGATGAGTATTCCTGCTGTGTAGCAAAACCTCAATCAGAAGGGACAGATAAGCTTAGGGCTCCCATACCCGTGCGACCCAACCTGCGACTTGGGACTGCAAGACACATGAGAATTCATACACTATGGCTTCCAATGGGTACCATTTGTGTCTGTGCGACTCCAGCAGTCCCCGATTCCTGGATCCACAGACCTCAAGATTACACAGGTCGCAGGGGAAAAAAAGATAGCAATTTTTAGGTCGAACAAGTAAGGGGTCCCCAATGCTGTGACTCCCTGGAGGAGTGTAGCTAACAAACCCCTGCTGTGTATCCCTAAGATGCAGAAAGGTAGATCCATGAGAAACACTGCTCACTGCTGTGCCTGATATACAAACGATAAGGCAGTAAATATAGGAAAAAAATTGTGTCACCTTCCTGTTGCAAATAGGTCTATTTCTGGCCTTCCCCAGCATGACACAATCTCCTCGAACACTTCCTTGTTGAGGGACCACTAGTCCTGACCTATCTTCTGCCGACTGAGAAAGTCGGCCAGCAAATTCTGAGTCCCCTTCAGATGAATGGCTGATATTGAGGACAAGTTCTTCTCTGCCCAGCAGAAGATTCTGTCCGCAATCACCTGCAGCGCGGGGCTTCTGGTTCCCCCTTGCTTGTTCAGGTAGGCTACTGCTGCCACATTGTCTGACCGAACCTGCAGATCCCTGCCCTGTAACTGGGACTGGAAGGTTTCTATAGCCTTCCAAACTGCCAGAAGCTCCTTCTGGTTTGAGGAGCGACCTGCCTCTAGATTCGACCAGGTACCTTGGGCTAAGGTTCCCTCTAGGTGGGCACCCCAACCCAGCGCACTGGCATCGGTCGTGACCACCACCGTAGCCTGTGGGGACCAGGGAAGACCCTTGTCCAGGCTGACCTGGGTCCGCCACCACCAGAGAGACCTCCTGACTGCGGAGGATAGGGGCATAACCTGATCCAGGCTCTCCTGCCTGCCATCCCAATAACGGAGCATGAGTCTCTGTAAAGGGTGCTGATGATGCCTTGCCCAGGCCACCGCTGGAAAGCATGATGTCATCAACCCCAGGACTCTCATAACCTCCCTGATCTGGGCTTCCCGACCTGATTGAAGCTGGGCTACCGCCTGTTCTAGCTTGCTGATCTTCTCCGCAGGAAGAAATACCCTCATCTCCACCGAAGAAATCCTGTATCCTAAATACAGGACTTCCTGTGAGGGGGTCAACTGGGATTTTTCCTGGTTTATTAGCCACCCCAGTGAGCGCAGGAAACCCAAGGCCTCCTGCACATCCTTCTGCAGCTGTTGGGCCGACTGGGCTATGAACAGTAGATCGTCCAGATATGGAATCACTGTTATAGCCTTGAGCCTTAACGGGGCCAGTGCTTCTGCCAGAACCTTTGTGAAGATCCTTGGTGAGGCTGAAAGCCCGAAAGGGAGAGCTCGAAACTGGAGGTGTAACACACCCGTGTTCAACCTCACCGCCAACCTGAGAAATCTGAGACTCCAGATGAATCGGGATATGCAAATGTGCATCCCTGAGATCCACGGTGGCCATGTGACAGCCCTGAAACAGAAACTTGGTTACCGAGAAGCTTGACTCCATCCGGAACCGCTTGTATCTTATGAATCTGTTCAGGGGGCGTAGATTCAGTATAAGCCTGAACTTTCCTGAAGGGTTCTTTACCACGAATACGTGGGAGTAAACCCCCGAGCCTCGCTCCTCCTGCGGCACCTGCACCAGAACTTCTTGGTCCACCAGATCCCCCAGGAGAAGACCTAGAGCCTTTGCCTTCTCCCGATCCCTTGGTAACCTGGTTACTTGAAAATTTGGGAGGGGAACTGAACCAAACTCCAACCTGTAGCCGTTCCTTATTACATCTCGAATGAACGGACTTTCGGTTGAAGCATCCCATTGTGGGAGGAACTTCCCCAGTCTTCCTCCCACCGGGACACAGGAGTCACTGGGTTTTAGGGGAGGGTTGAGGAGGATTGAATAAGATTCCTCCTCTGCCCCTTCCCTTGTGACCCGCCCAGTGCTTTTTGGGACGAACCTCCCTTTCCTGCAGGTTCTGCTGCCTAGGGCCTCGAAAAAGGCGCTTCCCTTCAGGTCTCTTTTTCCTTTCTGGGAAAGCTTTCTTCCTATCCTGCGTGCGCTCTAACGCCTCTTGCAGGCCGGGCCCGAACAAATGGTCCCCTGAAAAGGGTAATCCACATAGCTTCAATTTTGAAGCTGCGTCACCTGACCAGGTTTTAAGCCAAATGGCCCTTCTGGCAGCGTTCACTAGTGCTGCAGATCTAGCAGCCAATTTGACTGATTCTGCAGAGGCATCGGCCAAAAACCCCACTGCCTTGAACAGTAGCAGAAAGGACTTCAACAGCTGTTGCCTAGAAGTGCCCGCAGAAATATGCGATTGTAACTGTGTAAGCCAACACTCTAAGTTTCTGGCCACACAGGTAGCTGCTAAGGCTGGTTTAAGCCCAATGGAAGAGGCATCCCAGGCTCTCTTAAGCAGCACGTCTCCCATCTTATCCATAGGATCCCTGAGTGAACCCATATCATCAAAGGCCAAATCTGTCTTCTTAGAGACTTTAGCCAAGGGAGCATCCAATTTGGGAACCTTGTTCCAGGGATGCACCGCATCCGTTTCAAAAGGGAACCTCCTTCTAAGGCTACCTGAAAAAAATGGCCTTTTTTTCCGGTTGTTCCCACTCCAGCAGAATCGCCTCCACTAGCGATTTATGGACGGGGAATACCCTGTCTTTCAGCACACTCGACCCTTGATACATCATGTCGTGTTTTGAAAGCTGGACCTGTTCTTCCCTGATCTCCAAAGTGTCATATATTGCCTTGATGAGGTCACCCACATCATCCAAAGACAGCTTGTATCTGGCTGATCTAATGGACTCTTCCTCCCCCTCTGATTCAGAAGTAGATTCTGTCCTAGAGGAGGCTAATGACCTAGGTAACCTCTCCCTATCCACCTACTTGGTTCGGATAAGGAGGGCATACTCACGGCCCTGGGTAAAGAGACAGAAGGACCCTGCACCCTATTCATCATGCTTTTAAATGACTGGAAGGTGGATGCAATCTCATCCTTTACGGACGTCAAAACCTTGTGACAAGTTGCCACCGAGTCCTCCTTCACCAGGCTACTGACACAATCCGGGCAAAGCGGCTTCTCCCAACCGGTGCCTAACATAGCCCCGCACACAGCACATTTCCTTCTGGGCAAAGGTATCTGGGCTCTGTCCTGTTTAACCTAGGAAACAACGAAAAAACAGGGTCCCATTACAATACCACCCCTGACCACACCACTGTGCTTCTCGGGTCTGCCTAGGAAGTGCCCCCCTTCACCAGCAGGTTCTCCACCCCGGGAAGGTACTAAGGTCAGAGTGACCCCTCCACCCCCAGTGTAAGTCCTGGTCTGCCCTCACCAAGCTTACCTGAGAGGTACTGGAGCCTGTTGAACCGGAGTCCACCTGCACAACTGCACTCTCCATGGTTCCTGTGTCTCACTCAGTCTCTCTGAGCCTTTACACTGCTCCAGGCAACCCTGTAGCCACACCGCCGCGCCCAAAGGACTGGAACAGGCCCTGCGGTGCCCCCAGATGACGCGAATCCGGCGGAAGTGCGTCTCTCCCACTTCCGAATGCCGGAACGCAAAGACTCCGCCCCCCGCCGTGCGTTCCTTACGAACGCTCCGCTCACAGTACCCGAACGCCAGCCGGTGAAACAAACATCTCTCGCCCGCCTCCGACCGACCAGGTACGAGCGGTTAGCGCTACCGAGGGGGAGATTGCCGCTCATCGGGGTCCCGTTCTCTCCGAACGTTTAAAATGGCAGCGGGGACTGATAGCTACCCTCTCCTCCCTCCGAACGGACCGAGGGGTGCTAAGGGTAAGGTCCACCAAGGTGCTCCCCCCAGGACAAACCCCTGAGAAGAAGGAGCTCCCCTTACTGGTTCCGACGTGCTCCTTCCCGTCCGGCAGGAAACACAAAAACTGAGGAGGGCCTGGAGGACCACACCTTTTATTTGATTGGGTTGACATGTTTCCTGTCCCAGAGGGAGGAGCCCTATATCTCAGAGGCTGTGCTGGAAGACGATATGAGAAAAAAAAGGTACCAGTTACTGTCTTTCTGGGAAATCTTCCAGGACGGCACACCTGAGAGATGAGAGGCTCCTCCCTACAGGAAACACAATCAATCGACGGCTGTTTTATTTCCCCGCCCTTCCCTTTGATCCTCAGTTTGTAGAGAAGTAACTCCTGAACCCGGTTCACAAGGGAAATCATTCCTCATAGGCACTCACCTTCTAGTGTTCTACAATTTTCCCTCCTCCAACGGGCAGGAAGTAGGCCTGCCGTCCTGGAAGATTTCCGATAAAGACAGCTACCGGTAAGTAACTGGTACCTTTCTCAAGTCATCTTCCAGGACGGCACACCTGAGAGGATAAACAAGTACCTCAGGCCTACCTTAGGGTGGGGCCACTGCAAGACCCTCTTGGCGAACCTTGGTTCTGCAGTGAGCTTTACCTCCACTCCATATGCTCATATGCTTGATGAAGGCATCTTAGCTGGATCATGCGGCTGATCTGCAGGTCTGCTCCACCGATGTCTCTGCCTTTTCCGCTTCGGATGCAGTATCTAGGTCAAATGAGCTCTTAAAGATGGAATCAGAAAACATGTTAAACTTGTAGGTTAGCAATGTTGCCTATCTCACACATCTAACAACCATGGCCTATTGTGCCTGTAGGTGCTACTTAGAACCACTAAAAAGATAAATCAGAGACCTGTGTTGTAAGACAAGGACACTACATTAATCAATAAGAGGGCCTGTCTTAACACTACCCTGTTCAGGGAAATAAAACTGCAAAAAGGGGGGGGGGGGGCCCTGACAGACAACCTTTTTTGTTCCTTTTTATCTTCATGTCAGCAAAGACTAAAGGGAAGTCTACTTAAGGGAAATAGATTAACAGAAGTTTGATCCCTGGGTTTAAGGCATGCCCAATCTATGTCTTTACTTACGCCTGAGAGCCTACTTCAGGAGATTAAAGTCCCTAGCAGGAGTAGACTACCCATAGTGCTACGTCTAGTTTTGCTAAAAGGGGCGAAATGAAGGCCATGCACCGAGCCGAAACCTATTGGATCGGGTATACATCTTTATACTTCAGCCTCAGGCCCTAATACTCCTCTGAACAGAACTCTCCAAGTTCTTATTAAACAGGGCGATTCATTATCCCCTTCCTCCAATGTCCCATAACCCTACAGGGCTTCAACCCTAGGAAATGGTTCTGACATCCCTGAATGTAAGTGGTCAAGGTTTCCTGACATGTGGCATCTGCAGCCCGAACTCCTGGCCCCTCCATAGAAAAGACAAATACAAAAGGTGATACATGTATTATTAATATCACAAATAAAATGATCATAGATTGTGGGCACGGCACAATAGGTGTAGATAGAAAGGACACAAGAATAGACAACAATGTTGTGTCCCCGAGTGTGACTAGCTAAACCCATATATCAAATATGGGAAGAGACCCAAATCTGAACCTCAATGTAGACAAACAGTCCTCACAGTCTGGTTTTCTGATGTGCTGCCAAGACGTAAAAACATTAAGACTCAAGCAAACCCTAAATTCTGCGTATTTCTGAAGTGCAGCTAGCTAGGTCATAACTCATATATAAATACAGAAAGGACAGGAACCCCCTTTACTGTTGTGTTTTACTGATGTACAGCAAAACAAGGCTATAAATATAAAGACAGAAAGACCCAAACTTCTATGTTGTGTATTTCTGTCAAACCACCAAATACAGTTATAAGATCAATATGAACACCAACTCCCGTGTTGTGCATTTCTGCTATGCCACAGGGTAAAATATGGAACACAAGACAATCCTTTCTGTCATGCACTTCTGTAGTGTAGTTCAGATAGAACCAACACTGAGAAAGGACACAAACAACCTGCAGCGTTGTGTTCTTCTGAAGAGCAGTAAGGCAAGGCAATATGAAACAGGAAGCACCAACAAGCTTCCATCTTGAGTATTTCTGCTGTGCATCAACATAAAAGCAGACACTGAGGAAAAAGACAGACAGCCTTTACAGCTGCAATCTTTCTGGTCTGCTGTAAAATAAGACAATAACGCCATGATGAGTATTCCTGCTGTGTAGCAAAACCTCAATCAGAAGGGACAGATAAGCTTAGGGCTCCCATACCCGTGCGACCCAACCTGCGACTTGGGACTGCAAGACACATGAGAATTCATACACTATGGCTTCCAATGGGTACCATTTGTGTCTGTGCGACTCCAGCAGTCCCCGATTCCTGGATCCACAGACCTCAAGATTACACAGGTCGCAGGGGAAAAAAAGATAGCAATTTTTAGGTCGAACAAGTAAGGGGTCCCCAATGCTGTGACTCCCTGGAGGAGTGTAGCTAACAAACCCCTGCTGTGTATCCCTAAGATGCAGAAAGGTAGATCCATGAGAAACACTGCTCACTGCTGTGCCTGATATACAAACGATAAGGCAGTAAATATAGGACATACAGGACACAAACATTCAATCTTTGTGTATGTCTGATGTGTAGCAATATACCAATACTGAGCAGAAAGGCCACCATCCTCAATGTGTCTCTCAGCTGAGCAGCAAAAACAAAATCAGAAAAAGACAAGCAACCTTCACTGCTGTGTCCTTTCTGATATGCAGCCAATAAGGCAGTATATGCAAGACATAAAGGACAGACAACCTTCAATCTTGTATATGTCTGATGTGTAACAATATAACAATTCTGAATAGAGATAGCACATCCATATTGAAGTGATTTGGCCTTGTGACTCAACATGTCAAATCGCATGGCTAAAATCAGCACACCACTTTGTGGTGCTACATGATTACCAAAGGCAGTATATGTACTACACCTGGCAGGGGTTCAATTTGTATTTCTGCTATGAAGCCCAACAAATTCGAACCATTAATTTTCACTGCTGCCTTTCTAATAAGGCAGTAATACAGGACACAAAACCTCACAGACCTTAATCCTGTATATCCTAAAAAACTTTTTGGAAAACAGCGCTGTCCAAACAATAACTCAATTAATCAAACCAAGGCCTAAGCCGGTGAAAGCGACATCTAAAAGTGATAATGTCAAAAATAACAGTATAAATTCCTGCTGCAACCCAATGTGAGATACCCACACTAGACACAAACCCAAAAAAATAAGGCTGCGCTAAAACTTATACATTACAGTATTAACAATGTGACGTGTTAAATTCTAGTGTTAAACAATGTGTACTATCACAACAAACTGTGTATAAAAGCATCAAACTTGAAGCACATAAAAAGTCCAAAGAGAGGGAAAAACGAAGGTATGGAATAAGTCCCTTGAGGTGACTCTTTACAAACACCCTTTAGATGTATAGCAGGTGCGCCCAAAGAGGAAGTTCTATCCACCACCTATTTCAATGAGGCTTACCAGCTGCCAAGATCTCTTTTTAGGGAGATCGTACGGGCATGAAGAAAAAGCGATCGTTCCTGGTCTCCCCGATGGATTCTGCTGGCGTCTCCACCTCCTATATCTCTTTCTTACAACGTCTCACATTCCACCGAATTTTAGGATAAGACAAGAAAGAAAGGCTCCCATAGCGTAATTCCGCATAAAAATTTATTACGAACGAAATAAAAGTAAAACAAACTCACAAAATTCCAGTTGAGTACAAGCGTAAGTACAATCACGAGCCGGCCGGCTCTCTCTTATTAACACTGCCCGTCCTTCCTGGTCAACGGGGAATGGCGGTAACGTCAGCACGCCGCTCACCCTACGTCGTTTCGTCAAAAATGACTTCTTCCTGGGGGAGTCATTTTTGACGAAACGACGTAGGGTGAGCGGCGTGCTGACGTTACCGCCATTCCCCGTTGACCAGGAAGGACGGGCAGTGTTAATAAGAGAGAGCCGGCCGGCTCGTGATTGTACTTACGCTTGTACTCAACTGGAATTTTGTGAGTTTGTTTTACTTTTATTTCGTTCGTAATAAATTTTTATGCGGAATTACGCTATGGGAGCCTTTCTTTCTTGTCTTATCCTAAAATTCGGTGGAATGTGAGACGTTGTAAGAAAGAGATATAGGAGGTGGAGACGCCAGCAGAATCCATCGGGGAGACCAGGAACGATCGCTTTTTCTTCATGCCCGTACGATCTCCCTAAAAAGAGATCTTGGCAGCTGGTAAGCCTCATTGAAATAGGTGGTGGATAGAACTTCCTCTTTGGGCGCACCTGCTATACATCTAAAGGGTGTTTGTAAAGAGTCACCTCAAGGGACTTATTCCATACCTTCGTTTTTCCCTCTCTTTGGACTTTTTATGTGCTTCAAGTTTGATGCTTTTATACACAGTTTGTTGTGATAGTACACATTGTTTAACACTAGAATTTAACACGTCACATTGTTAATACTGTAATGTATAAGTTTTAGCGCAGCCTTATTTTTTTGGTTTTGGTTTAATCCTGTATATGTCTGATGTGCAACAATAAAACACTCTAAATAGAGATAGCACATCCATATTGAAATGATTTGTCATGCGACTCAACATGTCAAATCGCATGTTTAAACTCTGCAGCCATTGCCGTTAATAGCACTGTCTGAATCAGCACAACGCCTCTCAAATCAGGACCATCAGACTTCACTGCTACCTTTCTGATAAGTAACCAACAAGGCAGTAATACAGGACACAAAGCCCCAGAGACAGACCTCAATCTTGTGTATGTCTGATGTGCAGCAATATAACCATTATGAGCAGAGATGTCACCAGACTCAATGATGTGCATTTCTGCTGTGCAGCACAAAACCAGAAAGTACCGACCCCCTTCACTGTTGTATTTTTCTGATCTGTAGCCAAACAAAGCAGTACCTTTAGTATATAAAGGACCGCAAACAAGCTTCAGTGCAGCACATTTCTGATGTACAGCAATATAGCCCTTATAAGCAGAGATGTCACAAATCTCAATGTGTATTTCTGCTGTGCCACAAAAACATCCCAGCAAGGACAAACCTTCACTACTGAGGTCTACTGGTGTGCAGCCAATGAGGAGTCATCCCTACTAATGTACCACAACTGGGCATGTAGGGAGAGGCTGGCAACCTACTGCTGCGATAACCACAGTGTCTTTGCTGTAAGAGGGAGCTGTGGCTGGTGGTTTTAGCAGTGGCGTCTGGGCTATTTGTATCCCGACCCCAGGTTCTGCACTGCACCATTCAGTATATACACGGGGAAGGGGGAGCAATGGCCTACCTACCTCTTTCCCATCTGAGGTGGTTTTAGGCACACTCGTTCCTCTGCAACACCTGTCCACCATACAGCTTCTCTGATGTAAGAGGGGCTGCGGCTGGTGTTTTTAGCAGAAGCATAAGGGCTATTTGAATCCAGACCCCAGGGGAGATTATCTCAAATGCCCAGAAACCCTCTGGCTGGAATTGGGGATTTTGCAGCTAAATTCCCAAGGCAAAGGAAAGTACTCACCGTTGTCGTCTTCCCCTTTTTGCCACAGCCAGCAGGCTTGCTTTTCCATCCTTATGGTCCACACACAAGGAGGATAGCCGCCAAAGTGCCCCCCCAACTGCTGTCCCCATAGTAGGGAGGTGCAAGATTAGGCTGTGTCCTGCACGGTACCAGTCCGTATATACACATGGGGGAGGGCAATGCCTTCCGTTCCTCATTCCCATCTGAGGTGGTTAAGGCAGACATCCACCGTAGTAAACTGGTGCCTCCTCACTCTAGCGAAAGGAGGATGTGGGCGCCTGCTCCTACTGACTCTCAGCCTTCCCTCCTGGGTAAGAACACCGCCATTTTCCCAAAGTTTGAAAATGACGCGGGTGCTTGTTGCCACGCCCTCTCCGGCAGCCCACGCAAGCTACCGGGAACCCAGGAGTCGGGGACAAGGTCCCCCTGGAAAGAACCGATGGCCAGCACCCCCGTCTGAACAGCCACCTGTACAGGTAAAGAGGGGAGACAGGATAATGGCCCCTGAAGTTCTGGGTACACCACTGTACCCAGGGTCCTTCAGCTCTCAGGGGGGCTCTTCCTATTTCTGCTGCCCCCCGAGGAAAAGATAGGGGAACCCCCCAGGAAGGACAAGAATATCCTACCAGACCCAGAGGCTTCCCAAGCTTGTGGTCCGGCTCCCAGGGGGAGACCACCAGCCACAGGCTTTGGGTCATTTGGAAAAAAACAAACAGTTTCGCTGTGTAGGGAGAAACACAATCAAAAACTGAGGATCAAGGGAAAGGGTGGGGACTTAAAACAGCTGTCGATTGATTGTGTTTCCTGTAGGGAGGAGCCTCTCATCTCTAAGGTGTGCCGTCCTGGAAGATGACTTGAGAAAAACTGGATGGAGGGACAATGGAAGGAGGAGCTGTGAGGTCAGTATGATGTCATAGGACATATAGACTCTGGATGGAGGGACATTGGGAGGAGGAGCTGTGAGGTCAGTGTGTTGTCATAGTACATATAGACTCTGGATGGATGGACATTGGGAGGAGCTGTGAGGTCAGTGTGATGTCATAGGACATATAGACTCTGGATGGATGGACATTGGGAGGAGCTGTGAGGTCAGTGTGATGTCATAGGACATATAGACTCTGGGTGGAGGGACATTGGGAGGAGGAGCTGTGAGATCAGTGTGATGTCATAGGACATATAGACTCTGGATGGAGGGACATTGGGAGGAGGAGCTGTGAGGTCAGTGTGATGTCATAGGACATATAGACTCTGGATGGAGGGACATTGGGAGGAGGAGCTGTGAGGTCAGTGTGATGTCATAGGACATATAGACTCTGGATGGAGGGACATTTGGATGGGGAGATTTGAGGGGTCCTCTATATGAGGCTCCTGTACAAACCAAATCATTGTTCCTGGGTGTGTCCTTCCTCTCC
Source organism: Lithobates pipiens (assembly GCA_037367395.1). Taxonomy (NCBI): domain Eukaryota; kingdom Metazoa; phylum Chordata; class Amphibia; order Anura; family Ranidae; genus Lithobates; species Lithobates pipiens. The sequence goes on along the minus strand of JAZDVW010001483.1, from coordinate 1,020,930 downwards.
TAAACTGAAGAGTGAACTTTGACCTTTATCATACAGAAATCTGTCAGGAATGTGTGAAAGTAAGCTCTCATGTGATCAGGTGACGTGCGGAGGAACGGAGTGTAAATAGCAGACAATTTTCTCCAGAGCTCCTAATGGTGGGGATGGATTTTGCTGAGTGCTGGTGCCAAGTTTCCAACCTCCAGGGTCACTGCAGGTCGGGAGAAAAGCTGTGTAAGAGGATATGGAGGAGAGATGAGGAGGAGATCCAGGAATCAGGATAAAGATCAAGACAAGCAACAGACGAGCGCATCCAAGAGATGAAGCCGGGGTCACTACACAGAAAATCAATCCAAGGAAACAACAGGCAGGACGAGGAATAGCAAGAAGGAGCTCAGAGACAAATGAGAATATTGCTCAGCCAATGGGAGATGATCTCAGCATGACTTACATAATGAAGGAGATGAGGGGGAAGGGAGGAAGTCACTTATGGCGGGGCTTGACAAATTCGCTTTCAATCTAGGAGCCAGCTAAAAAAGTTAGGAGAACGTTTTTTAGAGCAGTGTGGGTTGTCAGCACCTGGGGACGGGCAAGTAATGTGTGAGTAATCTGTGAGGTGCAGAACGTAGGACATGGCGTACAGGGTGCATGAGATGGATGCATGACATGTGGTACAGAACACAGGACATGGGGTGATGGATACCGGAGAAGACTGTAGGTCACTGCAGGGGTGCAGTGTGCAGAATGCAAGACAGGGGGTGCAGGGTACCAGAGAAGGATGCAGGGCATGTGGTACAGGGTTCATGATGCAGGACATGGGGAGCCGAGTGCAGAACAAAGGCCATGGGATACAGGGTACAAGAGATGGGTGCAGGGGGAAGGGTACAGTGTGCAGGACATGGGGTGCAGGACATGGGGTGTAGAATGCAGGACATGGGATTCGGGTACCGGAGAAGGGTGGGGGGCATGATATGCAGGGGAAGGGTACAGTGTGCAGAATGTGGGGTGCAGGACATGGGGTGCAGAACGCAGGACATGGGATTCGGGTGCCGGGTACCGGAGAAGGGTGCGGGACATGATATGCAGGGGAAGGGTACAGTGTGCAGAATGTGGGGTGCAGGACATGTGGTACAGAGCACAGGACAAAGTGTGCAGGACATGGGATTTGGGGGTGAAAAACATGGGGTGCAGAAAGCAGGACATGAGGTGCAGGGTTGAGGTCAACGAAGGACATGGGGTGCAGGGTGGAGGGTGGCATTCAGAGGACATGTGGTTCAGTACGCAGGACACGGAGTGCAGTGAGAATGGGCTGACAAGAGCCCAGGGGCCAGGACACCATTTCTAGTCACCATGGTGACCTGGGAATTGCTGAGCCTTGACTTACGGTGACCATAGAGACATGGAAATTCAGCTGGTTCAGCAGGGATCGGTCACATTTCCATCCATGTTGGTCACTGCCGGATAAAAGTCACTCCATCAGCGGCTGCAGCCAATAGCTCCATCACTGATCTGTGTATTCTGAGAGCGGAGGAGCGCCCCCCATTGTCAGAATACAATAGTGCAGCGAGGAGGATTCCCCCATCCCCCTCCAATGTGTGGATGGGGGAATCACTTCCGTTTTTTCCTCTCATCCCGCTGGATGAACGATAAAACTGAACCATGTATGGCCAGCTTTGGACAGAAGATATATTCATCATTACTGATCCCCCTGAAGGGGTTAATCTACATATTACCTCCTCTGCTGCCAGATCCAGCAACGTCTCCTCTCTACGTCCTTCCAAATGGAATGTTCTTTGTCTTCTCTGTATCTGACATCACTTCCTGTCTTCCATAGAGACTTCCTGTCTGGGTAGGAGTGAGATCACCACCTTGTGGAGATCAGAGGAACTTCAGAAACGTCTGGTAGTGTGAACATAGCCTTGTGCTGTGTGTATGTACTGTATATCCTTATAGATGGGTCATCTCCACTCCCACCAAGGGGGATAGAAATATATTACTACTCGGGGGGGGAGACATTTTGGCCCCTTTGATTTTGCAGTAAAATTGATGTTAGATTTAGTCATGTAGAACATCTGTTATATGGATACAAAGAGCCCCAGCCGAGAGTAAAGGGTGGAAATGGCTCCTGATCCCCAGATTTGGGCAATTATGTCACCAATATAAACAGAATAAAACCTGCGCTATGTGTAACAACTCAAATACCTACAGAAATAAATTATACCGGAATGCTGCTGTAACAAAGGTAAGTGTTCCCTTTATCAACTAGAAGAGCATTATGTGTCACAGCGCTGTCCTATTGTGTGTGCACATAAATCATCACAAATACACTAAAATATGTGGAGACATTCATATATAAAGTGCTAGGGGCTCAAATAATATTCTCTGCAGATCTACTGCTTCCACTTTACACCTACATCACTGATCTTATGGTGTTTATCAATAAATGAAGTAAACTGACCCATGTGCAAATTCATATATAACATAAAGTGCTTTGTGCTCAAGATGCTGTTCACTGCAGATCCACTGCTTCCACCTTGCATCTACTTCATTAATCTTATAATATTTTCTGCTATATTAAATAAACTAAAATCTGTGCAAATTCATGTAATCATTCAATATTTTGTACTCAATATAGTGTTCTCTGCAAGTCCACTGTTTCCACTTTGCATCTACTTCATTGAACTTATTTTGCTGAAAACAAATCCACCAATCAATGAAAAGTTGATAAGGTGTAAAGTTCTCGGTGCTCCAAACTGTGACAGCTGTAGTGTAGCCACGCCTTCTTCCTCCTCTTACACACGTGATGGTGATGGCGCCCCCTTAGTGCTGATTTTTATTGATTTCTGGATTTATTTATTTTTTAGCAAAATATGGTTTTTGAAGTAGATGCAAAGTGGAAGCAGTGGACTTGCAGAGAACACTGTATTGAGCAAAAAATTGTGTATGATTACATGAATTTGCACAGATTTTTATTTTATTTTATATAGCAGCAAATATTATAAATTAATGAAGTAGGTGAAAAGTGGAAGCAGTGGATCTGCACAGAACAGCATTCTGAGCACAAAGCACTTTATGTTGTATATGAATTTGCACATGGATCAGTTTACTTCATTTATTGATAAACACCATAAGATCAGTGACGTGGGTGTAAAGTGGAAGCAGTAGATCTGCAGAGAATATTATTTGAGCCCCTAGCACCTTATATATGAATGTCTCCACATATTTTAGTGTATTTGTGATGATTTATGTGCACACACAATAGGACAGCGCTGTGACACATAATGCTCTTCTACTTGATAAAGGGAACACTTACCTTTGTTACAGCAGCAGTCCGGTATAAGTTATTTCTGTAGGTATTTGAGTTGTTACACATAGAGCGGGTTTTACTCTATTTATATTGCTGACATAATTGCCCAAATCTGGGGATCAGGAGCCATTTCCACCCTTTACTCTCGGCTGGGGTTCTTTGCAGGTAGGTGCAGTGTGGGGGGGAGCGGATCCTCACCCGCCACGAAAGTAAAAAAACAAAACAAAAAAAAAGATCGAGCTTGGAAGGTCATAGCTCGGTGACCTGGGGTCAGAGGTAGTGATGGACGAAATTCCGACGGGACGTTTCGCGAACGCGGCCGTAACGTTCGCGGCGGGCCCCATTGACTTCAATGGGAGGTGTACTTTACAAACCTACAGGTCATATTTGCAGCCACAAAATAATTACTAGCTGTGCAAACATAGTCCCACCACATGGCCAATGACATAACACATGTATGAGGTGAATCTGGGATCGACAACTACAAGCATTCTTTTTTTATATGTGAAATTCTGACAATTCAGGACTCAGGAGGCAATGGAGGCGAGGGAAGGTCAGGGTAGGCAAAGAAGAGGGTGCAGGAGATGATCACCAGCACCGTGATATAGAGCACTGACACCTGCACCGTGATAGAGTGATCTGACACCAGCACCGTGATAGAGAGCACTGACATCAGCACCGTGATATACAGCACTGACACCTGCACCGTAAGCAGCCCCAGGAGGAAGTCAGCACTGCACAGAGATGGTGGGAGCCCCTCAAAATAAGCAGCCCCAGGAGGAAGTCAGGACAGCACAGGGATGGTGGGAGCCCCTCATAATAAGCAGCCCCAGGAGGAAGTCAGCATAGCACAGGGATGGTGGGAGCCCCTCATAATAAGCAGCCCCAGGAGGAAGTCAGCATAGAACAGGGATGGTGGGAGCCCCTCATAATAAGCAGCCCCAGGAGGAAGTCAGCACAGCACAGGGATGGTGGGAGCCCCGCATAATAAGCAGGCCCAGGAGGAAGTCAGCATAGCACAGGGATGGTGGGAGCCCCTCATAATGAGCATAGCACAGGGATGGTGGGAGCCCCTCATAATAAGCAGCCCCAGGAGGAAGTCAGCACAGCACAGGGATGGTGGGAGCCCCTCATAATAAGCAGCCCCAGGAGAAAGTCAGCATACCACAGGGATGGTGGGAGCCCCTCATAATGAGCATAGCACAGGGATGGTGGGAGCCCCTCATAATATGCACAGCAGAGGTACAGCCCCAGGAGGAAGTCCGCACAGCACAGGGATGGTGGGAGCCCCTCATAATAAGCAGCCCCAGGAGGATGTCAGCATAGCACAGGGATGGTGTGAGCCCCTCATAATAAGCAGCCCCAGGAGGAAGTCAGCACAGCACAGGGATGGTGGGAGCCCCTCATAATAAGCAGGCCCAGGAGGAAGTCAGCATAGCACAGGGATGGTGGGAGCCCCTCATAATGAGCATAGCACAGGGATGGTGGGAGCCCCTCATAATATGCACAGCAGAGGTACAGCCCCAGGAGGAAGTCAGCACAGCACAGGGATGGTGGGAGCCCCTCATAATAAGCAGCCCCAGGAGGAGCAGACGCAAACTGGACCAGCGGTGCATGGCAGACAATCCGCTTCTCTCTTTCTCCTCTAATGAAACTTCGTATTTCGGATAGGAAATTCTTCAACAGAATTTCGTATTTCGGATAAAAACCAAACTTCCATCAGCATCGACTGTCATATTGAGGTAAATTTTTGCCTTTAAATTAATCATAACGAACGTCGTTCATACAAATTAACGAACCTAACGGAAATTCGTATTTTGTACGAAACGAAACGGAATTTCGGACACAAATTAATTTTAATATGAATCATAACGGAACAGAACAAAGCAAATTTATTGACGGCGCCCATGTCTAACCCAGCACCGTGATAGAGAGCACTGACATCAGCAGCGTGACATAAAGCACTGACACCAGCACCGAGATAGAGAGCACTGAAACCAGCACCGAGATAGAGAGCACTGACACCACACCAGCACCGAGATAGAGAGAGAGCACTGGCACCAGCACCGTGATAGAGAGCACTGGCACCAGCACCATGATAGAGAGCACTGGCACCAGCACCGTGATAGAGAGCACTGACACCAGCACTGAGATAGAGAGCACTGACACAACACCCGCACCGAGATAGAGAGAGAGCACTGACACCAGCACCGTGATAGAGAGCACTGACACCAGCATTGTTACCAGCAACTCGCTGCAGGACCCAAAAATATGATACCGCTCAACCTCTTCAAACAGGAGGGTACGGGAATATAGTACGGTGTGCTTTTTTTGTACAAGGAAGTGAGCCAAATGAAGAAAGAAGGTCTGTGTGCTCGATTAAATAAATCGTTTATAGAGATATACATGGTCTACTGGTCACATGTGTTGAATTCCTCCGAGATCCATGCCTCATTCATTTTTATAAATGTGAGGTAGTTAACACTGTTGTGAGCTAGGCGAGTACGCTTATCGGTCACCACCCCCCTGCTGCGCTGAACGTCCTTTCGGACAGGACACTGGATGAGGGGCAAGCCAACAGTTCCATTGCAAATTGGGCAAGTTCTGGCCAGAGGTCAAGCCTGCCCACCCAGTAGTCCAGGGGTTCATCACTTGTTAACCCAATGTAGTCGGACACCTGTCGGTCTAGGCGTTCCCTGATGCTGGATCCGGATGAGACCTGTCGATGGGTCGGCTGAAAGAATGACCTCATATCAGAAGTCACCAACACATCTTCAAACCGCCCTCTTCTTGCAGGCGCTGTTGGATTGGTACCCGCAACTCTTTCTCTGGGAGTGGGAATTCCTCCTCTGCCAGCGCACGCAAAAGCAGAATGCAGCATTTCTCGAAGCAAGGCCTGGAAGTGCTCCATTCTGACAGCCCTCTGTGACGGTAGTAACATTTCCACCATTTTGTGTTTATACCAGGGATCTAAGTACTTTGCCACCCAGTACTGGTCCTTGACCCTTATGCTTTTTATACGGGGTCCCTGTTAAAAGACTGGAGCATGAAGGCCCCCATTTGCACTAAACTGGAAGCGGTGTGGTGGCCTGGCTTCTGCTCATCATCCAGGATAATATCGTCCTCCTCTCCCCATACACGGACAACAGAAAGGTTTAAAGCATGCTCTTCTTGCTCCTCCTCATCCGCCCCGTCATCATCCTCCTCTGACTCCTCTTCAGACTCCTGTTGTTGACTTGTCTAAGATAGAGTAGCTCTGCCTGGGAATTCATCCAGCTTTGCGACTTCTTCATCTTCCCGCTCCTGCTCCTCCACGGCTTGATCAATGACACGACGCAATGCATGCTCCATAAAGAAGGCATAAGGTACCATGTCACTGATGGCGCCATGGCTGCGACTGACCAGTTTGGTGATCTCATCAAATGGCCGCAGAAGTCTGCATGCGTTGCGCGGTGAAAAAAAAACAAGCTCCCCAGAACCTGTTCTGATGCAGAGTTCGTACAGGTAGACGTTAACTGCACGTTTCTGCTGGAGCAGCCTATTAAAGCATATAGGAGGTTGAGTTCCATCGCGTCGGGCAATCGCAAATAAGACGTCTGACCGGCAGATTGTGTCGCCGCTGAATGTCAGCAAGGCGAGCCATGGCCGTGTAAGATCTTCTGAAATGGGCCGAGATTTTCCTTGCCTGCCGCAAGATGTCCTGGACCCCAGGGAATTTGACAATGAATCGCTGCACAACCAAGTTTAAGATGTGTGCCATGCATGGCACGTAAGTAATTTTGCCCTGTTTCAATGCGCTAAGCACATTGGCACCGTTGTCACACACCACTTTACCAACTGTCAAATTGAGCGGTGTTAGCCACTGATCTGCCTGTGAATGCAAAGCTGAAAGGAGTGAAGGGCCAGTGTGGCTCTTGGCTTCCAGGCTCAACAGACGCAGCACAGCATGGCAACGTCTCACCTGGCATGTCGAATAGGTTCTGGGGAGCTTGGGCGGTGCAGCGGAAGAGACGCTTGCAGCGGAAAAGGAGGAGTCAGCCGAGGAGGCAAGGGAGGAGTATGGAGTAGGAGGAGGAGGAGAAGAGCCAGGCCTGCATGCAATCCGTGGCGGTAAAACCAAATATACACGGGTGCCTTAGGTTACATGCTTGATGGCCATCAGAAGGTTCACCCAATGGGCAGTAAAAGTGATATACCTTCCCTGCCCGTGTTTGCTAGACCACATGTCTGTGGTCAGATGTATCTTGGCACTGACACTGTGTGCCAGAGATACATTCACTTGCCGCTGAACACGGCCATATATTTCTGGGATGCCCTTCTGTGAGAAATACTTCTTTCCTGGGACTTTCAATTGTGGTGTTCCAATGACCACAAATTTTCGAAAGGCCTCCGAGTCCACCAGTTTATATGGCAGTAGTTGGCGGGCTATGAGTTCTGACAAGCCAGCCGTCAACCGTTGGGCAAGAGGGTTATCCGGCATTATCATTTTTTTACGCTCGAACATTTGGCCCATGGAAGCTTGCCTTTTTGCAGAAAAAAGTGTGGATGGCGTGATGGAAGGTGGAGTGGAGGACAATTGTGAGGAGAAGGAGAAGTAAAAGGCTGGACAGTGAGAGCCTGCAGTGTGGCTTTGTGGGTACCGTTGCTCCCACTGGGCTCGGTGATGGCAGGTCATGTGCCTTCTTAAGGCGGTCGTCCCTAGGTGAGTGTTAGGCTAACCGCGACTTATGCGTTGACTGCAAAGATTGAAGATGGCAACACTATTGTCAGCAGCGGACACGTTAAAAAAAGCCCACACTGCAGAGCCATGTGCCGGTGTCCTGGGAGCATCAGATGTGGCCATACATGGTTGATGCCTCACTCCTTATACATTCACAGTCTGCTTTGTCCCTCCTGTGTAATCTAAGTTCTTCTTGCTTCTCCTCCCTATCTGCTGGTCCATATCTCCCTCTGAACTCCCCTCCTCTTTTGTGGGCACCCACATGACATCACTAGACACGTCATCATCGACGTCACCTTCCCCACCACTATAATTAGAGATCTCGGAGTAGGCAGCAACACCGGGGACCAACCTCCTCCTTGGGCTGATCTGGGTACTGTCGTCAGACTGCTGAGTGGCGGTTGTTGCTACCTCCTCTTCCTGATCCAATGCCAAGAGTGGCTGCGCATCGGAAATGTCTTGATATGGATCGGAAAATAATTCCTGTGACTCAAGCGGAAGGTATGTGGTGGTGGTGTTGGTAGTGTCTTTGGGGGTGCATACAGCAGAGAGTGAAGAAGAGGGTGCAGATCGAGAGGATGAGGAGGATGCAGAAGAGTAAGGCTGAGTGAGCCACTCAACCCAAGTCTGGTGCGTCCTTTGACGTAATCGCACGCACCTTCTGCAATTTGCCAATTTGGCTCAAGCCTGTTGCTCCTGTCCTACCCCTACCACTCCTGCAGAAGGGCCTGCCTCTTCCTCTGCCTGTCATTTTTTTAAATGACCCTGTGACAAAAGTCTCTAGAGAAGTACAGTATGTATGTGGAAGAAGGTATATAACACCCCGCTTCAACCTGTCGTTTTTGAGGGCCACTGGTCTATCACACCAGTTATACTTTTTTTTTATTGCATTTGTCACTCTTTGTAGTATCACTGCAGAACCGCTCAGCAGTCACAATGCTGCACAGTGGAAATGCACTATACTATGCTTTCTATATGTGCAAGTATTTTATACGTGTATTACACACTTATATACTGCACACCAAATAGTACACCTATACCGGTTCTTACAAGGACCTTTGTGAACCTAGTAGCTAGTGATTTGCAGACTGTCCCTCAGTCCCTACACTGATAAAGGACTGCTACAGAATAGGGAAGTAATCTGCAGCACAGCCCTGCACCAGCACTCCATATATTGTACACCTATACCAGTCCTTACAAGGACCTTTGTGGACCTAGTAGCTAGTGATTTGCAGACTGTACCTCAGTCCCTTCACTGATAAAAGATTGCTGCAGAAACCAGCAGTAATCTGCAGCACAGCCCTGCACCTGCACCCTATATATTGTACACCTATACCAGTCCTTACAAGGACCTTTGTGGACCTAGTAGCTAGTGATTTGAAGACTGTCCCTCAGTACCAACACTGATAAAAGACAGCTGCAGAATCGGGCAGCAGTCCAGTATAATATTCTTTCTATATTTGGAAGAAAGTATATTATACGTGTACAACCCTATATACTGTACACCTATACCAGTCCTTAAAAGGACCTTTGTGGACCTAATAGTAATAGCTAGTGATTAAAATGACTGTCCCTGCTCCACACAGCGTCCTGTCCCTACACTGACAAAAGACAGCTGCAGAATCAGTCAGCAGTGCACTCAGCAATCACCAACACAGCAGTGCACTAGAACCCTATATACTGTACACCTATATCAGTCCTTAAAAGGACCTTTGTGGACCTAATAGTAATAGCTAGCTAGTGATTAAACTGACTGTCCCTGTTGCACACAGCGTCCTGTCCCTCCCTACACTGACAAAAGACAAGCTGCTGCAATCACCAGCACAGCAGTGCACTGAACCCTATATACTGTACTACACCTATACCAGTCCTTAAAAGGACTTTTGTGGACCTAATAGCTAGCGATTTGTGTCACTACAGTCTCTCCCTGCTCCACACAGCGTCCTGTCCCTAAACTGACATAAGACAGAATGTAAATTGGCCGCCAGATCAGGTCTATTTATAAGGTGGGGGGATGTCCAATTGTCCATGTGCTGAAATGTCTCAATTGGCTGTCCTGTACCCCATGATGGATGTGTCATCATGGGTCAAAGCTCTTTCACACTGTAAACACATATGTTCGCTGGGCGAACAGCGGCAATAGTCCAATGATCGGGCGAATCACGAACACGCCAAATTCGCCGCGAACCGATCGCCGGACAAAAAGTTTGGCCATCCCTAGTCTGTAGTGGTTACAGCAAACCCTGTGTGTGGCTGACCATCATCAGTGTAAAATCTGGAACCATCTACAAATAAGTGTGTGTCACAATCTGATCAAGGCTCATCTTTTGCTGGTGGGACAGAGGCCCTTTCTACCTCCATCAGAGCCATACAATCATGAGAAAAACTCTGATTCTACATCAGTACCATTTGTTGCGTGTTCCTCATCAATTATAGGAAGAAGAGTAGCCGGATTTAAAGTAACACATCGTTTGATTGTTAAATTCGATGGAGCAAAAAGAGCAGACTGGTACTTGTCAAATCTACTGGCAGACACATGTCTGGTATTTACTTGATTCATGATTTCCTGTACCGCATGTGGCACATACAGGATCAGAGCAGAATCTAGTACAAGCTCAGTTACTTTGTCTAGCAGCAAAATGCAGGCTGCTATGGCTCGCATACAACTGGGGGAGCCTTTGATGACAGGGTCTAATGAGGCCGATACATATATCACAGGCCTCTGTTTGTCTCCATGTAGCTGGGTGAGTACACCTGCAGCAAATCCATTAACTTCATGACAGAACAATTAGAAAGTCTTAGTATAGTCAGGAAGTCTAATGGCGGGAGCGTCAGTCAAAATTTTAATAAGTTCCTTCATCTGCAATTCATTGTCCCGTGTGAGTTTGAAAGGGTTTCTACTGGTAGCCTCATATAGAGGAGCCATAAGTTCTGATGCATGTGGAATCCAGTCCCTACAATATCCCACTAACCCCAGGAAGGCACGTAGTTGCCGTACATTTCTTGGATTCTAATTTTTGTAGAGTTTTAACTCTATCTGGAGTTAGGTGACGGATTCCATGTGAAATGCAGTGACCCAGGAAGATCACTTTCTCTTGGCAGTATTGTAGCTTATCTTTGCTAACTTTGTTGTTACTGTTGTAGAGAAACATGAGAAGGCTTACTGTTTCTCTGCTACAAATGTCCTTTGTATCAGAACAAATAAGCTGTTTGTCTATGTACTGAAGCAAAACTGTGTTTGGGTGTGAGGGGGACCATTGGTCCAATACTTGCTTTAATGCAGTATTATAATCAGAGGGGCTACTCACACAGCCTTGGGACAGTCATCATTGGTAAAAGAAAAAAGGTGCCAGCAATCTGGGTGCATGGGGCACCGAAAAGAAAGCATTTGCAAGATCAATCACTGTAAAGCAGGTGCTGGAGGCAGGTATTCCACTTAGTAAAGTGTAGGGATTGGGCACAATCGGGGTATCTGCCTCAATTATTTTGTTAATGGCTCTCAAATCATGCACCATGCGGTATGTCACCTGCCCACCCTTCTTGTCTGGCTTCTTTGCAATTGGGAACAGGGGTGTATTGACTTGGGAGTTATTTGGTACAACAACCCTTGCTGCTTTCAGTTGAGTGATTTGATCCTTTATCCCCTCAATCTGAGCAATACTCAGTGGGTACTGTTTAATCTGTGGGAGATGGACTCCTGGTTTAATTTTTATCATGACTGGGGTGCAATCCAGCAGACCTACATCATATTTGCTGGTGGCCCATAATTCAGCAGGAATCACTTTCAATTCTGGTGGAAATGGCGGAGTGGAGTCTTGAATTAAAAATACTCCACACGCAGTATTTAAAACTTCTCCTGACAGACTACTGACCACTTGGACTCCTGTAGGAGTGTAGTCTATGTTTGCTAAAATTTGATTCAAAATGTCAGCTCCCAAAAGATTGGTAGGAACTGTGTCTGAAACTAACACTTTAGTGACAATTTCTGTTTGCTGTCCCAGCCTGAGTTTAAGTGGCTTGGACTCAACCAAATCAGTAGAGGTCCCGGTTAGGCCAACACCAGAGATAACATTCGTAGATAATAATCCTGGAGGTAAGTCCTCTATATTAAAAACACTTCGGCTTGCACCAGTATCTATTAAACAGGTTAATTCTGTTTCTCCTCCAGGATAGGGGAGTTCTCGTAAAAATACTTTTACTCTGGCCTCGGGACCATTGTCTCCCCTATTTAACATGATTGATACTGGCATGCCATTTTCCTATGCCTGATCCACTGCTTTTGGCAGAGAACCGGGATCAGCATGAGGTGCCTCTGAGTTCTTTTCCAGTCTACGGTCAGGAAGATGGCAGAATTTGGCTATGTGTCCTTCCCCATCACAATTGTAGCATATGATTGGTCCCCGATTGCCACGATTTCTGACATTGCCTTTGCCTCTACCTCTCTGCTTCCCCTCATACATAACCTTGGGTTTGCTGTCTTTTTGGTTAATCCTGTTTTCTATGGATAACAGGATAGGCAGGACGTCTCGAATAGACATATTGCCTGCCTTAGGCCTTGCTGTGAACAACTTTTCTTTCAACTGGGGTATTAAACCATCAAGAAACCTTTGTTTCACCAGTTGTGTAGATGGACTTGCAGTTTCTCCCGCCTTCTCTTCCTCTATTTTAATGCCTGCTTCCTCAGCCATATCACTTAACCTCCTCCAATAAGCCCCTGATGCCTCCTCTTTCCCTTGCTTAGCATTCATAAATTCAGCATGTCTGGTTTGTCCATATATTTGGGGCAATTTTTCCTTTAACCACTTGAGGACCGCCGTATTGCCAATGTACGTCAGCACAATGGCACAGGCAGGCATAATCACGTACATCTACGTGATTGCCTTCCAGCGGGTGGGGGGTCCCATCGGACCCCCTCCCGCTGGTTACGGCGGTCCGATTCGGTCCAGGAGCGCTCCGTGATGAGGGGATGGCCGTTCGTTTTCGGCCACCCCCTCTGGATCGCTCCTGGCCAATGAGAAGCTTCCTCCCCTGTGTATTGTTTACACAGGAAGGAGGAAGTGATGTCATTCTCCTCGGGGCGGTCTTTTAGACCGGACTACGAGGAGAAGAGTAAAAGTAAGTGTGCACGAACACTACACTGACATGTAGGTACACACAGGCACACAAACCCCCCCCGATCCCCCCCCCCGATCGCCCCCCGATCCCCCCCCGCCCCCCCTCCCCCCCAGTCACAGTGTCACTGATTGCATTGATCATTTCTTTACTGATCAATGCATTCAGTGTCAGTTGTGACAGTAAAAACTGTCAGGACAGTTAGTGTTAGGTCCAGGGTAGCCCCCTATCACCCCCCAATAAAGATTTAACCCCCTGATTGCCCCTAGAGTTAACCCTTTCACCCCCTTTTGCCAGTGTCACTAAGCGATCATTTTTCTGATCGCTGCATGTGTCGCTAGTGTCGCTAGGTAGCTAGTTATTTTTTTAGGTTCACCGCCAGGTTTTTATATCGCTAGGTACCCCGATATACTACCCAATAATGTTTTTAACCCCCTGATTGCCGCTAGTTAACCCTTTCACCCCCTTTTGCCAGTGTCACTAAGCGATCGTTTTTCTGATCGCTGCATTAGTGTCGCTACAGTCGCTAGGTAGCTAGTTATTTTTTTAGGTTCACCGCCAGGTTTTTATATCGCTAGGTACCCCGATATACTACCCAATAATGTTTTTAACCCCCTGATTGCCGCTAGTTAACCCTTTCACCCCCTTTTGCCAGTGTCACTAAGCGATCATTTTTCTGATCGCTGCATGTGTCGCTAGGTAGCTAGTTATTTTTTTAGGTTCACCGCCAGGTTTTTATATCGCTAGGTACCCCGATATACTACCCAATAATGTTTTTAACCCCCTGATTGCCGCTAGTTAACCCTTTCACCCCCTTTTGCCAGTGTCACTAAGCGATCGTTTTTCTGATCGCTGCATTAGTGTCGCTACAGTCGCTAGGTAGCTAGTTATTTTTTTAGGTTCACCGCCAGGTTTTTATATCGCTAGGTACCCCGATATACTACCCAATAATGTTTTTAACCCCCTGATTGCCGCTAGTTAACCCTTTCACCCCCTTTTGCCAGTGTCACTAAGCGATCGTTTTTCTGATCACTGCATTAGTGTCGCTACAGTCGCTAGGTAGCTAGTTATTTTTTTAGGTTCACCGCCAGGTTTTTATAGCGCTAGGTACCCCGATATACTACCCAATAATGGTTTTAACCCCCTGATTTCCGCTAGTTAACCCTTTCACCCCCTTTTGCCAGTGTCACTAAGCGATAATTTTTCTGAACGCTGCATCAGTGTCGCTAGTGTCGCTAGGTAGCTAGTTAACTAGGCTCCCAAAAAGTCCCCCACATGTGGTATCCCCGTACTCGGGAGAAGCAGCAGAATTTATTTTGGGGTGTAATTTGACTTCTGCCCATAGCATGTGTGAGCAATATATCATTTAGTGACAACTTTGTGCAAAAAAAAAAAAGTTTGTAATATTCCCGCAACTTTTGGCAAAATATAAAATATTCCATGGACTCAACATGCCTCTCAGTAAATAGCTTGGGGTGTCTACTTTCCAAAATGGGGTCATTTGGGGGGGTTTTGTGCTATTTTGGCATTTTATGGCCTTCGAAACTGTGATAGGTAGTGAGGAGTTAAATCAAAAATTTGCACCCTTAGAAATCCTGAAGGTGGTGATTGGTTTTCGGGGTGCCGTGCGCGACTAGACTCCCAAAAAGTCCCACACATGTGGTATCCCCGTACTCGGGAGAAGCAGCAGAATGTATTTTGGGGTGTCATTTCACATATAACCATGGCATGTGTGAGCAATATATCATTTAGTGACAACTTTTTGTAAAAAAAAATTTTTATTTTTTTTTTTGTCATTATTCAATCCCTTAGGACAAAAAAAATAAATATTCAATGGGCTCAACATACCCATCAGCAATTTCCTTGGGGTGTCTACTTTCCAAAATGGGGTCATTTGGGGGGGATTTGTACTGCCCTGCCATTTTAGCACCTCAAGAAATGAGATCGGCAGTCATAAATTAAAAGCTGTGTAAATTCCAGAAAATGTACTCTAGTTTGTAGACGCTATAACTTTTGCGCAAACCAAAAAATATACGCTTATTGACATTTTTTTTACTAAAGACATGTGGCTGAATAAATTTTGCCCTCAATGTATGACTAAAATTTAGTTTATTCGATTTTTCTTATAACAAAAAGAAGAAAATATCTTTTTTTTTCAAAATTTTCGCTCTTTTTCCATTTATATCGCAAAAAAAAAAAATCGCAGAGGCAATCAAATACCATCAAAAGAAAGCTCTATTTGTGGGAAGAAAAGGACGCAAATTTCGTTTGGGTGCAATATTGCATGACCGCGCAATTACCAGTTAAAGCAGCGCAGTGCGAAATTGCAAAAAGACCTCTGGTCCTTAAGGTGTTTATTGGTCCGGAGCTGAAGTGGTTAATTTCTCACAAACCTCCCGTCCACTAACCATCTTACCTAGATTTTTGATGTCTACGCCACATTCTTTAAGTATATAACCAGACATGTTGCTTCCCACTGCTTTAATAAGAAGCTGATGAATGTCAGTAGCAGAAGCCTCATATGCTTCCTGTGCAGCGGTAAGTTTGTTTGCAAACCCAATTGGATTCTTTCTAGGGTCTCCCAATCCCTCTAATATGGATCTCATATCTTGGGGACTAAAAGGTACATGCCATTTAATTTGAGACTTACTGTCAACAGCATTACCTTCAAAAACTAATTGGGTTCTGACAGGATAAACTGCAACAGATTGATCTATGACTGGGGCAGAAGGGGTGGCATCTCCCTTCTTTCTCTCTTCATCTTGCTGCCACAATTTGGAAATTATGGTTTGCTCCGGAAGTTCAGACTCTATCTCTCTTTGTCTGGCCAAAGCCTTAAAGAGGAAGTAAACCCTTTCAAACCACTTTGACCTACAGGTAAGACTAGATTAAGGCTTACCTGTAGGTCCAAGCAATATCTCCTAAACCTATATGGTTTAGGAGATATTTGCCCGAAAATGGGCACCGCTGTCTACGGCGCATGCGCCGTAGACAGAGGCACGCAGGCGCACTAAATGCGGCAAGTCCAAGAATGGATTTGCCTAATTTGTCGACTCCCGTGCGCATGCGCGGGAGTGACGTCATCGCGGCTTCGCCGAATGGCAGCGGCGGAGCTGCGAGACGCGACTCCCGTGCGCATGCGCGGGAGTGACGTAATCGCGGCTTCGCCGCTGTGATTCGTCGGAGCTGCGAGACGCCACCAGCAAGATGGATGCGGCGGACTACAGGGGACAGCGGCGACTTCGCTGGCTCCTGTGTCAGGTAAGTGACACATAATGAGCTACTATGCGATGCATAGTAGTCCATTATGCTTTACCTTTGCAGGGAAAAAAAGAGGAAGTAAACCCATCAGGGTTTACTTCCTCTTTAAGTTCATAGAGATCTAGTTTCGCATATGTGCCTTTGGATTTATGCCAATCATCTGTTTCTAAGATACGAGCCAAATCCCTCTTTGTAGGTTGATATGGGGCTGTTAAACCTCTGCTCTCTACTATATTGCCCAGCTCATCTTTTGTATGTTCCATGTAATCTAATTCTTTTGCTTTTGTGCGTGGACCCCTTAAAGCCAAACTGGCAGCCACATAAGGTGGGGGGTCCTCCTCCATAGAGTCTTCTGGCCAAACGTAGTAAATTTGGGCAGTACTTTTATTAAACATCTCCATCAAGCCAGTTTGATTTGCTACTTTAGCTTCTGTCTCCCATGTGCAAGCTATTCTCCACGTTCCTTCACTGCACAGTAGTGGGCCATAATCGTGCAGAAAAGTTTGCCATACTTGTAAATCAAAAGTCCCTTCAGATTTTAAAGGTTTAGCTGTTCCTTTTGTCCATTCTACCCATTTATCTAGGGGCTCAGTGTAGGCGGAACCGTACCTTCGGTTCATATATTCTCTAGCGCTCATCTTGCGCTGGGCATTTTCTGAAGGCTTCTCTCCCTTCATTCTCTTACTTAAATTAATGCCCATAATGACTGGCCAGTCTTCTCTACTTGTGCCTATACACTCTTGCCTCTAAAACAAATAGTACAGCAAATCTGCAGATTTACAAGAAAAGTCTCCACTTATCTACGTGGATAGAAGGGATTTATGACAATAGACAAAACACTCATTAAGAGACCCTCCTCGTCTCTTCTCTTCTCTGAGTTTTATCTGACCCTACCATGCTCCTCTGACCCAGGTCGCTCACAAGGAGTCAACGCAGGGAACTGCAGAGGATTCTCCCTATCCACACACAGTCCAGCCTGTGAAGGGGGACACAAACACATTCACACACACACGTTACCCAACCAGAAAGGTCAGAGAGTGGTCTGGTTTCCTTGAGAACCGACAGATAGGATACATAGGAAAGGCAGAAATATAGCAAGCTTAAGGACAGCTTACCTATCCGGCATTTAGATGTCTGCGTTCCTGATGATCCAGATCAAAGCGCGGTTCCTTCTGGGAACTCTGCCAACCTCCTGGTATCTGACTCGCCAAATATTTATGACTGATTTCTGATTGGGACTCTAAAACAAAGTTAATACTGCAGCTGCAGGAACAGATTCATAGGACTCAATCACTGTGTTTAAAATGTCCGGTCAGTCCTAAAATGTATTATTACATGTTATTTTATACATAGATAAGAAAGGGGTGGTGTGAGATGTTATTAAAAACTAACAAATAGAAATATATTATTAAAAGCTAGCGAATAGAACAATTGCAAAGGTAAAACATTGAGAAGGGAGGGGGGAGTAGAGAGTGTTTAGTAGGAGAGGTTTCTGTGTGTTAGGTGAAGGTTACAGAACACATTTCAACAGTGAGAACAAAATGGAGTCTCTTGTGCTTAAATGAACAGTACAGTGAATGTCCATGTCACACCCAACATAATATAACAGGTGTGTGATCAAATGAATGACAAACATGTCTAATAGGATATTAATTAACACAAAAAAAATACTGATATTCATAATCACTGCAGAGAAAAATGCTGCAATATGTGCATACAGCCCTATTCAAAAAACAGTCTTAATCAAATAATTGGCCTGTCCTCGATGCAAATCAATTATAATAAATGGAAAATAGTGAATAAACTCTGGCAGAAACATAATAAAATGAGCCCAGCAGAATCAGATGAAAAAACCTGTCAGCACCAGACCGACAACCAGTGAAATGGGAGCCATACATATTAGCTTAGTAAATACTGGGCAGTCAATATGTGGAAAATTCACTCATAAAAGAATGAAATGTCCCACTCAAAATTAAGGCCCATAGGCTGCCTCGTATGGAGATGGAATATACAATAAACCTCCCTCTTGCACAACAGACTAAACCTATCACCCCCTCTTTTAGATAAAGTGACTTTTTCCACCCCCTGTGGGTACATTCCTTCTGTGTGAATGGGAGGGGAGAACAAGCGTTGATAGACTTTTTGCCGAGCTGTTTGAATGGTTTCCATTGATTTAAAATATTTACTATTAGATGGGGCTAATTTCTTTGATACTTAGCGCCATCTAAAGGCCAAATGCAGTATTTCCCATTTTAAATCAATGGCTGATTTAATAGTGTTTGTTTAAATAGCTTTTATGATACACTAAAAATATACGCCGGACCCTCAGCGTGCCGCCTACCTAATTAGTATGTGAAAAAAGTGAAACAATACTAATATATGGGGATTGAATAACCTCAAAAACGTTAGAGTAAAAATGACAAAATGAAAAAAGAGGGAAAAGGAGAGGATGGGAGCTCACGGTATGAAGATTAAATGGCAAACTTGAAATAAAAACCCTGTAATAGCTCAGCCAAGCCTGTGGTAGCACATATCTATGGAACTTCACTCACCATACAAACATGATTAGCAAAAAAGATTTATTGGTGTCAAAGATAAGAAAGACATAAAAAACATCATGCATACATTAGCATTAAAGCTATAAAAACAAAAGGACATCTCTGGATAGGAGCTGCAATTCCACCTAAGTTGCAGGAGTTGTAAAAATGGTGTAATACAGCTGGGATAATATCCCCGGGTCTAAGCGACCTCTGAAGAGTGACCCAAGTGTTGAACTGATATTGAAAAAGGGAGGATGGATAAAGTCTGACCACAAAGTGGAAGCTATGAGATAATATGATTGGTTCTCCGATCTGCATTGGAAAAAGGTGGACAAGTAGATGATTGTATTGATCTGGAAGGTAGGTGTAAAAAAATAGGGGGGTGTTGTTGGGTAACAGTGGTCAGGAGGAGATATACAAGTGGAATAGTAATGAATATGGGGGTCCAATAAAGTGATGTGGGGCTCACTAAAACCAGAAGAACATGGTCCTCCTTGGCCTCCCTCTCACTGTACCAATCAGAGTCCCTATGAGGACTCGCTCTCACACCCCAAATGAAAGAGCAATGTGAAGAGGTGATCCTTCCCAGAAAGTAAAAGTCCTTTCCAAAGAATGGTAAATGTATTTATACTGTACTTATCAGCTTGTCATCAAGTCCACAGCTCCAGGATCCCGGGGGAAGGTCCTCCCTTGTCTTGTAAAGTGTGTAGAACCATATATGGGTCAAAGGCATGTAGTCCAGAGATGGGCCGAGCTGGCCTGACCTCTTTCACCCATCTCTGTCGTCTGCATCAGAGGCTGGTTACCAAGGCGCTCCATTGCACTTTTATCCTTCAGTGTCTACTTACCTCACAAGGGTACGAGTCCAATCTCAGATATTACAATCAAACCATGCCTGACCAATGACAATTAAGGGCTCTACTAGCCAGAATTTACCTCAGTGATTTCCTATGATCAGCTCCATCTAGTATTTTTAGGTATTTTTCCTGAAATACCGCAATAAAAATAGCAAAATACCACAATATGACCACTAGATGGAGCCAATAAAATCAGTGTATGAAATAAAATGCATCCAATATTCATCACAGCCGGGTGAATGTCGCTCACATTCATTCAACTATTTATTTAATAGACCTCTAAGTGTTTGTGAAATCTTCCACCACAAAATGTACTCAGCCAATGAGAGGTAATGACTCCATTTTTATTTTTCTACTGCTACATAGTTACATAGTAGGTGAGGTTTAAAAAAGACACAAGTCCACAAAGTCCAACCTGTGTGTGAGATTATATGTCAGTATTACATTGTATATCCTGTATGTTGTGTGATTATATGTCAGTATTACATTGTATATCCCTGTATGTTGTGGTCGTTCAGGTGCTTATCTAATAGTTTCTTGAAACTATCGATGCCCCCTGCTGAGACCACCGCCTGTGGAAGGGAATTCCACATCCTTGCCACTCTTACAGTAAAGAACCCTCTATATAGTTTAAGGTTAAGCCTCTTTTCTTCTAATTTTATTGAGTGGCCACGAGTCTTGTTATACTCCCTTCTACAG
The DNA here is from genome assembly GCA_037367395.1 of Lithobates pipiens. Classification (NCBI taxonomy): domain Eukaryota; kingdom Metazoa; phylum Chordata; class Amphibia; order Anura; family Ranidae; genus Lithobates; species Lithobates pipiens. The sequence goes on along the minus strand of JAZDVW010001483.1, from coordinate 1,000,455 downwards.
AAAAGTTTTCTCCTTATTGTGGAGTCACCAGTCTGGTATTTATATATTGTGGGGTCACCAGTCTGGTATTTGTCTACGGGCCTTCCTTTATCTAGCTACACCACGTCTATGGGCCTTCCTTTATCTGGATGGCAGCTCACCTCCTCATAGAAAGTTAGATTGGTTTGACAATTCTTCATGAATTCATGCTGATTACTGCTAATGGTATCAATGGCCGACACGGTACAACACTTCATCCATGTCTTTGGTGATCTCTGATCTCCTTATCAACTGTTTCTTCCATGATGAAGATCAGCCATGGAGTATATCTGAGGTGTATATCAGGGTGTGCTTCTTCCCCACATGAGAGCTGTGATGTCCAGCAACATTTATATAGAAGACATTTCCCACACTCAAGACACTAATACACCTCGAGGGTTGTGTGAGATCTCTGCTGTACAGGAAGACAGGACTTCAGTGAGGAACATTTATCTCACTCAGGACAGGAATATGGCTTCTCCCCATATGAGATCTCTGATGTGTGTAAAGATTGGACTTCTGTGAAAAACACTTCCCACACTCAGGACAGGAATACGGCTTCTACCTCGTGTGAGACCTCTGATGTCTGGAAAAATTTGACTTCACTGAAAAACATTTCCCGCACTCAGGACAGGAATATGGCTTCTCCCCCGTGTGAGATCTCTGATGTCTGGAAAAATTGGACTTCACTGAAAAACATTTCCCGCACTTAGGACAGGAATATGGCTTCTCCCTCGTGTGAGATCTCTGATGTGTGTAAAGACTAGACTTATCTGAAAAACATTTCCCGCACTCAGGGCCGCAATACGGCTTCTGCCCCGTGTGAGATCTCTGATGTGAGTAAAGATTGGACTTCACTGAAAAACATTTCCCACACTCAGGACAGGAATACGGCTTCTCCCCCGTGTGAGATCTCTGATGTGTGTAAAGACTGGACTTATCTGAAAAACATTTCCCGCACTCAGGGCAGCAATACGGCTTCTCCCCCGTGTGAGATCTCTGATGTTTGTAAAGACTGGACTTATCTGAAAAACATTTCCCGCACTCAGGGCAGGAATACGGCTTCTCCCCCGTGTGAGATCTCTGATGTGTGGAAAGATTAGACTTCACTGAAAAACATTTCCTGCACTCAGGGCAGGAATACGGCTTCTCCCCCGTGTGAGATCTCTGATGTTTGTAAAGACTGGACTTATCTGAAAAACATTTCCTGCACTCAGGGCAGGAATACGGCTTCTCCCCTGTGTGAGATCTCTGATGTATGGAAAGATGGGACTTCTGTGAAAAACATTTCCCGCACTCAGGACAGGAATACGGCTTCTCTCCTGTGTGAGATCTTATATGCACAATAAGATGGTATTTAGAAGGGAAACACTTCCCGCACTCAGTACAGGAAAACCTCTTCTCTGTTGGAAGGACGGCCCCGTCCCGCACAGTCTAAGGTTCCTCAGGATAAGAGGAATACGATGGTCCATCTACACTGTGTGGTGCCGGATGGACATTTGAGGTAGTCGGGTTTTCTCCTGGACTATACTGTGTGATGTCCTCATCTTCTACTTTACAGTCTGGAGACAAAGTGAGACAATCCTCTGAGGTTTTCCTCATCTCCCGTCCATCTACTAAAATAGAAATACAAAGATTATTACTAGACATCAGCTGATTGGTTCCTGCTGTGCTCCAATCAGATCATCAGATATAAAATGTCCAGCTGGTAGGAAATGAGTGTAACAAAAGAGAATACATATTATGTGTATATATAGCAGTGGGGGGAGGGGAGAGAGCAGAAGTCAGGACTATGTAATGTACAACATATTGTATAAGATACAACAGATAGGACTATATAGTATCAGAATGATGTAATGTACAACAAAGAGCAGGGCTTGACAAATTTGCTTGGAATCTAGGAGCCAGCTAAAAAAGTTAGGAGCCAGGTCTGTGACAGTGATCCAGACCTGTCCCTGGCCTGACATGGAGACGAGTGAGGGGAAGATAGCCCCCCCCCCCCCCCCCCATCTCCAAGTCATTGCCCATAGCTCTTAGAAGGACATTATTTTATTTATTTATATTTTTCAAATGACAATTTTTAGTTAAATTGCATTTTAGTGTAAATATGAGATGTGAGGTCTCTCTGACCCCAGATCTTATATTTAAGAGGACCTGTCATGCTTTTTTCTATCACAAGGGATTTTTACATTCCTTGCAATAGGAATAAAAGTAACACACTTTTTTTTTTAAAAGAACAGTGAAAAAAATAAAACGAACGCATTTGTGAGTAGCGCCCGCATATGAAAGCGGTGTTCAAACCACACATGCGAGGCATCACCGTGATCGGTAGAGCGAGAGCAATAATTTTAGCCCCAGACCTCCTCTGTAACTCAAAACGTGCAACCTGTAGAATTTTTTAAATGTCGCCTATGGAGATTTTAAAGGGTAAAAGTTTGTCACCATTCCACGAGCGGGCGCAATTTTGAAGCGTGACACGTTGGGTATCAATTTACTTGGTGTAACATTATCTTTCACAATATAAAAATTTTTTTTTTTATTAAATTAATTATTTTTCCCCCAAAAAGTGCACTTGTAAGTCCGCTGCGCAAATACAGTGTGACAGACAGTATTGCAACGACCACCATTTTTTTCTCTAGGGTGTTAGAATAAAAAATATATATAGGGGTTCTAAGTAAAGGGAAGAAGATAGGCAGGCAGTGAAAATAGGCAGGGGAAGCTCCATTAGCATTGCTGGTTGTCTTACCAACGGCCACCACAAGAGAGGGCGCCAGATTCCAGAAGGAACCATAGGACCGCAGAAGGCCTCAAAGCCGCGGACTCAATTACCGGCCGCCGGCGGCGTGGCCCGACGCCATCATGCCGGGGGTGTCCACTGAGACAGGATACCCCCAGCTGTGCTGCCCCAGGTCGCTAATTCTAGTCACAAATGCAACCTGGCGCCCGGGTTTTGTTGAGCCCTGACATAGAGTATATAGTGCAGGGGTCAGGAGTATGTAATGTAGAATATAAAGTATACAGTGTAAGGGTCAGGACTCATAATATTGGTATTCAGTAATCAGTGGAAGATGAAATGATTACATGAGACAAGTTGCAGAGGTCCCACACCGCTGCCTCCCATCTCCTGAGACTGCACTCAGTGACTTGGGTCTGAGACTATACAGACATATCCCTCCACCCGGCACAGCCAGCAGACAACACAAAAAGTAATCCTGGGGGGATTGTTCTGTCAGAGATCTTGTCATACCCGGGTATGGGGCAGAAGACCCAAATCACATACCCCAGGTGCCTAGATCTAGTAACATCTATGGGAAAAATGAACATTTTGCTGCCAGCTGATCTCCAGAATCTCCATAAATCCAGTCTAGAGACATAAATTGTGTCGGCAGCACAGAGAAGGAAGATTATCGGAGAGAAATCCAGGAATACAGGACGGGGAACACAGCTCAGGAAAGTGACCAGGGGATTACAGGCTGATATCACCCATCCCCCGCCCTACTCTGGACCAATCAGTGAGCAGTATGGGTGGAGGAATGTATTTAGTGTTAATGACCCACCTGTGCTGATCTCTGTAGGAGTGTCCTCCTCTATAAATGTCCCCGTTATTCCATCCTCCTCCATAGACTGCTGATCATCCCTCACATACCTCTCTTCTTCTTCTGATTTCACCTCAAATTCTATATCCATTGGATCTCCACTCTAAACCAAGAAAATGAGAGAGAATATCATCTGTAAGATAGAAGATTTATTATTGTGACATCACATAGAAAATCCACACATTGTCTCTATAAGTGTGTTTTATAACCTCCATCCCACCAACCTTGTAACAGTGGGGGATGGTGTGATCTTCCTGTGTGGAATCCCGGGAATACAGAGGACGGGGACATCTCTCTGGTGGGTTCCTGGTATTTGGTGGCTCCATCATATCCTTGTGTCCTTCTGAAAACTCCTCCATCACTCCATACTCCTCATCCTCCTCTTTATACTCTTCTTTAACATCAATATTATCATCCCCGAGGTTTCCACTCTGAATATATAATAAAACATTCATTGTAACAATCATGCTCTGTATAAATCAGAACTACCAATAATTGTCACTCATCTACCTTATGATGGTGGGGGATGGTGTGACCTTCCTGTGAGGAATCCCGGGAATACAGAGGACGGGGACATCTCTCTGGTGGGTTCCCATTACTGGATCCATCTGTAGGAAACACACACACTGACTGAATACATTGTTTCTATGTGTTTATCAGATGATGGGGGATCTAGGTGGAGCCTCCGTACTGCTCTCTCCTTTACAATAAAGTCTCCTCTTACCCGGTGATGTGAGGGGCGGCTGATTGTCCATCATGACGTCCTTGTAGAGATCCTTGTGTCCTTCTAAATACTCCCACTCCTCCATGGAGAAATAGACAGTGACATCCTGACACCTTATAGGAACCTGACACACACAATGATACAGTCACCATCCAGACACATCCCTTGTCTGTTACTGGATAATGTCCCAGAATTCCCAGCACCACTCACCTCTCCTGTCAGCAGCTCCATCATCTTCTTGGTGACTTCTAGAATCTTCTCCATGTTGTGTCTCTCAGGTTTTAGGGAGTCACATGGAGGCACTGTGATGGTCATGTGATCACCGGACTTCACCAGAGGAAATCTCTGTATTGAGGAACCAATAAGAACATCATGTTAGAATCCCAGAATCCTCCTCACCTCTCCGGTCAGGTCTGTGTTTTATTAATAGAGATAAGAGTGATGTCATGTGACCTCCCAGAATCCTCCTCACCTCTCCGGTCAGGTCTGTGTTTTATTAATAGAGATAAGAGTGATGTCATGTGACCTCCCAGAATCCTCCTCACCTCTCCGGTCAGCAGGTAGATGATCTCCAGGGTGAGGTTTAGTATCTTCTCAGTCATGTGACTCCGGTCCTCCTCCATCCTCATTGGTGCCGTCATCTGTGAAGGTTTCCCTGTAGACAGATAGCATTTATAACAGAGAATTATCTGGATTGGTTGTACAATAATGGGATGAGGATATCAGGAGGTAATATGAAGGTCAGTATGTATTTAACTAGTTGTCGACCGACCTCCACAGTTATACAGTGGCAGAGTGGCTCTCCTGAGCAAATCGTCGTTCCTGCACATTGTGGGAGCGTGTCCGGGGGTCGGGTGGATTAATCTCTGCCGGTGACCCGCGATTGCCTTGTACACAGGCAGAATGTAAAGAAGGCATTCCCCATTCTGCCTAGTGACATGTCAGCGATATATTGCATCCAGTGATCAGGAAAAGTGATTTCTGTGATGTCACTGGTAGCCCATCCCCCCTACAGTTAGAACACGCTGAGGTAACATAGTTAAGACATATGCTGTTTTAAATCTTTGATCTTGTAAGTGTGCCTGTTTTGGGGCTGTATTCATAAAGTAACAAGCAGAGAGCACTATGGAGTCTATGTTTGTGATTACATGTCAATAAGAAGCGGAGCTGAGCTGTAGGCGGAGAGAGAAGGAGAGAGTTTCCTGAATGAAATCTATGTGAAGTTATCAGCACAAGCACCAAGTGGTGAGAGCGTAGGAGGATCGGCAGTTTTGGGCGTGGATGAGAGAGATCGTGAAGGAGCAAAAGAGTGACCGTTATTTGAGTTGAATGCAGCCTCACTGTGCCCACCATTGCAGCCTCACTGTGCCCACCATTGCAGCCTCACTGTGCCCGTGAATGCAGCCTCACTGTGCCCACCATTGCAGCATCACTGTGCCCATCATTGCAGCCTCACTGTACCCATGAATGCAGCCTCACTGTACCCACCATTGCAGCCTCACTGTGCCCACCATTGCAGCCTCACTGTGCCCACCATTGCAGCCTCACTGGGCCCGGGAATGCAGCCTCACTGTGTCCAGCATTGCAGCATCACTGTGTCCATCATTGCAGCCTCACTGTACCCATGAATGCAGCCTCACTGTGCCAATTAATACAGACTCACCATTGCCTGGTAACACACACACACACAGCAGGCATCTCCTCCTGTGTATCACGGAGCTGGCTGGGTCTGTGTTTGGCGGCCGTGCTGTAACAAGGTCCAGCCCCCCTAGACCAGCTCGTGTGATAGGCGGAACACTGATTCAATCTACTATTATACGAGTCGGTCTAGGGAGGTGGGGCCTTGTTACAGCACGGCTGCCGAACACAGACCCAGCCAGCTCCGTGATACACAGGAGGAGCAGGAGAGATGGAAAGATCGGTGCGCTGTAGCAGCAACTCAAAGCGGCCCCAAGGCAGATGGCCTACTGGGAAATTTCTCAGTATCCCGGTAGGCCAGCCCGGCCCTGGCTGGAGTCATTGGACAGGTGGGGCCCCCGGGCAACTGAATAGCGTACCCATGCAAAAAGGCGGCCCTGCAGCGGGGGATGGTCTCACACACTAAATGTGTCTGGTGGTTTGTGTGCACATGATACTGGTCCCAGTGAGGACGGATGAGCACGGCGGGGGATGGTCTCACACACTGTTTGATATAAACGAGTTCTCTATCAACACTGATGTTATATAACACATGAAATCTTATATATATGGACTGCTTGCACTGTGCTTTTAATTACGTATATAAGAATACACTGTAGGGGATAATGCATTTAGTTATTTCCATTTTATTTATTGGTGTTTCAAACAATGATATATAGGTTATACTGCGCTGCACTATTATTTATTATTATTACTTAAGGTACTTATATAGCGCCATAAATTGACACAGCCCTTTACATATACATTGTGCATTCACATCGGTCCCTACCCTCAAGGAGCTTACAGTCTAAGGTCCCCAAATCACATTCATACACTAGGGCCAATTTAGACAGCATCTAATAAAGAATATTGTTAGACTCATATGCTATGGCATGTAATTGCCATCATCCCTGAATAGTAGATAAAATTAGTCAAACCTCAAAACATCCGGTGTGCCAACCACAACCGGAACCCGAGATAGCACCAACCACAACCGGAACCGGAAGTAGCGCCATCCTCAACCGAAACCGGGAAGTGGTGCTTATCCAAGACCTCCGGACGTGACGACATCTCCGCAACCGGAAATAGCTGTTTATACTCTTTTTGTAATAAAATCATCAGATTTTTTGAGTAATCATTCAAGTGAGATTCCCAATTCTTCTTCAGCTCATTAGAAATATGGCTGAGAATGGGGAATATCTCAATTCTCAAACCAATCGGATTAATGTTTTCTTGGATGTATCGTTCTAAGGACTGTATATGCCAGTGTAGGGCTGACTTTTTTTCAAGTACTTTGGTTAGATTAGAAAATAATGAATTCATACAGTCAACTGTTACGAATAAAACGAAATTGTACAACTGAAGAAGCTTTCCAGGAGGAGGCAGATGAACTGAGTAGGAGATTACTATCAAGAGGCTATACTAAAACTTGTCTGAAAAAGGCTTTTAACCATGTTAAGAGCCAAGATAGACAAGTGTTGTTGTTTAGAAAAAAGAAATCTAATAAGGCTGACAATAAAACTAGATTAATATTACGGTTCTCGAATGAACATGAAAAAAAAAAAAAAAAATTCTCACTAAATATTGGTCGGTGTTAACGGAGGACCCAGTTTTGTCTACCGTTATCACCCAAAACCTCAAATTACTTTTCGGAAGGCTGGCTCCATTGGAGACTCATTGACACAAAGTGAGTACAAAGGAAGTCAACGTTTAGATCCATGCAAAACCTGGGGGACCTACCCATGTGGGTCCTGTTCTTTCTGTGAATTCATAAGGCAATGTACAACTTTTAAGTTTCCGAATGGTGAGAATTTTTGGTTAAAACATTTTGCTAATTGCAAAACGAGAGGTGTAGTCTATCTTTTTCAATGTGAGTGTGGTGCTTTCTATATTGGAAGACCAAACAAGAATTTGGCCAACGTATAAGTAAACATCTGTCTAGTATGAGGATCTGCAATTTATATCTTCCACTGGGTAGACATGTAGCAAAAGCTCATGCCTACAGGATGCCTGCTGTGAATTTCACTGTTGTGGATCGAGTACATATACCACTTAGAGGAGGGGATTGGAACAAAATACTCTTGCAGCGCGAAATGCGCTGGATTAGGTCTTTAGAAGCTACAACCCCCCCAGGCCTTAATGAAACAGAAAGTTTTAGGCCATTTCTGGATGGCTATGTTTCGGGAAAAACTGATTAATGAATTGGTGTAGAGATGTAGAGGTAATTGAGTTTCCTTTTCATGTTTCCCCCCCCCCTTTTTTTTTTTTTTGAAGGTTATTCTATTTTATTTATTTGCATTTTATTACAATGGGTTTTCCATATGAAATATATTTGTACCCATTCTTTGTGAACAACATTTGACACTGCTAACACATGGGTGTAACAGGGCATAATTCTTATAGATAGGATAACACATGGGTGTAACAGGGCATAATTCTTATAGATAGGATCTGCTGTCACCACACTCCCGGCACAGGTGTGCCCATTTACATGACTCCATAGAGGAGAGGTTATGGGGTTTTTATTCTTTTCCCCATCCATTCCTGATTGGGAGTTGTTGTATGGGCTTTGGATTCGTTCTTAGTCGGCCCCTTATGTGTTTTGTCTCAGACTTATCCAATTTTTTCTTGTGCCGGTGGTTTTAGTTCTTGCCTTTGATGGCATATCACACCTGATAAATACATTAGGGATTTGTTTGTGATTAAATTTGCCACCCTTCTTGGATTAAATATCCATATGCCCATTAAAACAACTTGATTGAGGAAGGGTCCCTTTAAATGTGGTAATCATTTTCAATGGAACAAAATGAGTTTAAAAAAGATCATAATGTACCAAGCGATGGATGGTCTATTCTCTCTTCTTTGCCCTTTCAGGTATTGTTCTATCTATGTAGGGGAGATAAGCGGCTCCGTCTCCTTGGTGACGACGCCGCCATCTCCTCATTTGGTTTTCTTGTGGCATCCGTCTAAGCCGTCTGATGTGTGACATCGTCATTTCCGATTGCAGAGATGTCGTCACGTCCGGAGGTCTTGGATGAGCACCACGTCCGGTTCCGGTTGAGGATGGCGCTACTTCCGGTTCCGGTTGGCGCTATCTCGGGTTCCGGTTGTGGTTGGCGCACCGGATGTGTACACAACAACAGTGATGACGCTATTGTTTGGGCAATGAGGGTGCCTTGTGATTGGAATAGTTTTCAAGTAAGACCTCCTATTAAGGGAGTTTATTAGTAGTTAGGAGGAGTTATCGTTTTGATTGGATGACTCTTTGGCGCCAATCAATCAGACCTGGGCTATTTAAGGCAAACGCCAGAAGCCCTAACACAGGGGTTGACAAAATTGCTTGGAATCTAGGAGCCAGCTTAAAAAGTTAGGAGCCAGGTCCGTGACGGCGATCCGGACCTGTCCCTGGCCTGACATGGAGACGAGTGAGGGGAAGATAGCAGCGCCGTCGCCGCCCCCCCCCCCGTCTCCAAGTCATTGCCCATAGCTCTTAGAGGGACATTTTATTTATTTTTTTTCAAATTACAATTTTTTTTTCAATTGCATTTTAGTGTAAATATGAGATCCGAGGTCTCTCTGACCCCAGATCTCATATTTAAGAGGACCTGTCATGCTTTTTCTATTACAAGGGATTTTTACATTCCTTGTAATAAGAATAAAAGTGACACAACATTTTTTTTAAAAGAACAGTGGAAAAAAAAAAAGTTAAAATAAGCAGAAAAAATAATAATTTTTAAACGCGCCCTGTCCTGCTCGCATATAAAATCGGTGTTCGAACCACACATAGGAGGTAGCGCCGTGATCGGTAGAGCGAGAGCAATAATTCTAGCCCCAGACCTCCTCTGTAACTCAAAACGTGCAACCTGTAGAATTTTTTTAAACGTCGCCTATGGAGATTTTAAAGGGTAAAAGTTTGTCGCCATTCCATGAGCGGGTGCAATTTTGAAGCGTGACATGTTGGGTATCAATTTACTCGGCGTAACATTATCTTTCACAATATAAAAAATAAATTGGGCTAACTTTACTGTTGTCTTATTTTTTTATTAACTAAATTATTTTTCCCAACAAAAGTGCGCTTGTAAGTCCGCTGCACAAATACGGTGTGACAGACAGTATTGCAACAACCACCATTTTATTCTCTAGGGTGTTAGAATAAAAAATATATATAATGTTTAGGGGGTTCTTAATAAAGGGCAGAAGAGGCAGGTAATATAAAACAGGCAGAGGAAACTTTGCAGAGGAAATTAGCATTGCTGGTTTGTCATACCAACAGCGACCACAAGAGGGCGCCAGATTCCATAAGGAATCATAGGACCGCAGAAGGCCTCAAAGCCGCGGCTTAATTTTCGGCCGCCGGCGGAACGGCCCGACGCGATCACGCTGGGGGGGGTCCACAGAGACAGGATACCCCCAGCTGTGCTGCCCCAGGCGCGAGGTCGCTATTTCTAGTCGCCAATGCGACCTGGCGCCCGGGTTTTGTCGAGCCCTGCCCTAACAGGTGGGAATCTTTCACATGTCCTTAGGGTTTTCAGGATTTGATTGTATTGGCAGGAAAACTAAGGAACTTGGTTTATGAATGTTGGACTCTAATACTGCGGTAAGCAATAATTGAGTGATCTCTCTCTTTAACCACTTGCTTACTGGGCACTTAAACCCCCCTCAGTCCCAGACCAATTTTCAGCTTTCAGCGCTGATGCACTTTGAGTGACAATTGCGCGGTCATACAACACTGTACCCAAATGAAATTTTTATCATTTTTTTCCCACAAATAGAGCTTTCTTTTGGTGGTATTTAGTTACAGCTCGGAGTTTTATTTTTTGCTAAACAAACAAAAAAAGATGCAAAAAAAAAAAAAAAAAAAATCATGTTTTAATAGTTTGTTATAAAATTTTGCAAACGGGTCATTTTTCTCCTTCATTGAAGTGCGCTGATTAGGCGGCACTGATAGGCTGCATTGGTGGGCACTGATGGGCTGCATTGGTGGGCACTGATGGGCTGCATTGGTGGGCACTGATAGGCTGCACTGGTGGGCACTGATAGGCATAGTTAAGGCGGCACTAATAGGCACAGATAAGGCGGCACCGATGGGCACAGATAAGGCGGCACTGATGGGCAAAGATGGGCACAGATAAGATGGCACGGATGGGTGGCACGGATAAGTGGCACGGATGGGTGGCACGGATGGGCACTGATAGGTACCACAGATAGATGGGACTGATGGGCACTGATAGGTGGCACTGATAGGTGGCTCTGATAGGTGGCACTGCTGGGCACTGATGGGCGGCACTGCTGGGCACTGATGGGCGGCACTGCTGGGCACTGATGGGCGTCACTGGGGTGCAGCACCTGAGGCAGATTTTGGGTGGCACTGTGGGTGGCACTGCTGGGTGGCACTGTGGGTGGCACTGTGGGCACTGCTGGGTGGCACTGTGGGCACTATGGGCACTGCTGGGTGGCACTGACAGGGGGGCACTTACTTTATTCAGGATGGCACTGCGGGTGGCAGGTGGGCACTGGCAGGGGGCAGGTGTCCTTTTAAATTGCTGGCCGTGATCGGGACTGATGTCCCGAACACGGCCGCCGGCGATCGGCTTTTTTTTTTCTCCTCGCGCTGTCAGCGCGAGGAGGAATACTAGCCGATTACCGGCTCCGTTTTATCACATGATCAGCTGTCATTGGCTGACAGCTGATCACGTGATAAGGGGTCGGGATCGACCCCTTACACGGATCGGTGATCAGGCGAGTCTCACGGACTCGCCGATCACAGAGCGCGCCGCGCGCGCCCCTCAGGGGGCGCGCAGGCCGCTCGTAACCGGGACTACGTCAATAGACGTAGTCCCGAAAATGTGGGTCCGCGCTATTGCCGTCATTTTGCAATAGCGCGGATCCCAAGTGGTTAAAGAAAAGTGATAAGATGGGAGTAAAAATTAAAATATTCCTTGTTTTTTTCTCTGCCTTAGGTCCTCCTGATTATCGAGGGCTCATATAACGTGGGTTTTCTCACTTGATGAGCCATTGGACATGTACTAAAGAAGCTATTTTGTTCCCATCTATTGTTGAGTCTTCTAGACTCCTGGGCTTTGTAGTGTGGTGACAATTCAGCAGATCATCATCATTATTATTATTTTTCCTCTTTGGTCCGTCTTTTTTGTTTTGGGCGGTGCCAAGAAAGAGAAATGTCCTTTTGATGTTAAAAACAAACATGTGAGTAGTCAAGTGTTGAGGTTGAATGTTATTATGTTATTTTGTAAATGTATTTTCGATATATTTATTGTGTGTTATGTGTTCACAGAAAGTGGCTTCCCTGAAGAAGAAACTATTTACATATACTTTTCAAAACGCGTAGGAGAAATAGTCGCTCGCTTTGTCGCATAAACTTTTGCATGTGGTATTGTTTTATGCTTTACTGTATGCCAACGCAACATTGTCATATTATGGACTTTCTTTGTATATATAACAGTAATGTTTTCTTCTTTTTGTATTTATAATAAAATATATTTTTTATATACAACTAGTAAATTTTTTACATTGCCTTAAAAATCCCAACCAAATTTGAGGTTTGACTAATTTTATAGACAGCATCTAATTACCTAACAACATGTAGACATGTGCGATTCATTTTCTACAAATCGAAAAAAAATTAAATGTGTACATTCGGGAGGATCCGAAATACGAATTGCTATGCTTCCGAATTTTGTACGTAATACGAAATTTTGTTTACGAATTTCGGATCCAAATTCTGTTACAACGGAAACGTGACTGGTGTTTTGTTGACCAATCAGAGGTTTTCTTCTTCTGCTGAGTGGGGGTTGGGAAAATGACCTTTTTTAATATGGGAGTGGGAGACTGGTACCGTCGATACTGTCGAGATTCAGAATCGGACAAAATAAGAATGTTCGTTAATTACGATTATTAGTTTTGATGAAGTTAAAAAACCCAGGAAGTCAGCACAGCACAGGGATGGTGGGAGCCCCTCATAATGATAAATTCATCATGATGAACATTTGTTAAATGAAAATTTGTATTTCGTACCAATCCAAATTGAATTTCAGACACGAATTACGAATTCATTTTAATATGAAACAAATGTATTGACGATGCCCCTATCTACCAACATGTCTTTGGAGTGTGGGAGGAAACCTACGCCAGCACAGGGAGAACATGCAAACTGCTGGCAGGTAGTGTCGAGGTTGGGATTTGAACCAGCGACACTACAGCAACTTTTACTGCTAGGAGAGAGCGCTACCCACTACACCACTGTACCGTCCGTATAAGAATAGAACTGTGTAAAATGTGTGTGGTGGTTATTTTATTATCATTTTTATTTGTTATAATTGTTGCACTTTAGATTGTTATTATACACTTTATATGAATGAATGAATGATTTGTATAGCGCACAAAGCAAACTGAATTGCCTCAAGGCACTTTATATTAACCCCTTGATCACCTCCTGGTGTTAACCCCTTCCCTGCCAGTGTCATTTTTTTACACTGATCAGTACATTTTTATAGCTTTGATCAATATGATAATGTCACTGCTCCCCAAAAAGTGCCATTTGTGGTCAGATTTGTCCACCGTAAAAGTCGCAGTCTCCTTAAAAATCGCAGATCGCCGTCATTAGTAGTAAAAGGTCCCGAAATCTATCCCCTATTTTGTAGATGCGATAACTTTCGCGCAAACCAATCAATATAAGCCTGTCGCAAAAATTTTTTTACCAAAAATATTTAGAAGAATACATATCGGCCTAAACTGAGGAATACATTTTTTTTTATATTTTTTTGGGATATGTATTATAGCAAAAAGTAAAAGAAATTTTTTTTTTTTTTCAAAATTGTGAAAAAAAAGGCACAGAGGTGATCAAATACCACCAAAAGAAAGTTCTATTTGTGGGGAAAAGAGGTCGTCAATTTTGTTTGGGTACAACGTCGCACGACCACGCAATTGTACGTTAAAGTGACGCGATGCCAAATCGCAAAAATCCTTCCGGGCTGAAGTGGTTAAGCACTATGGTCCCCAGTGGGGAAATATTTAATCTGGACAGTTTAGTGTTCACTATGATTCTTGGGGTCCGGGAGTCTCATAAAATGTGGCCTCCTGGATCACAAATTCCATTCTCTATGTTGGGTGTGAGATGAGGAGGAGATCCAGGAATCAGGATAAAGGTCAGGACAAGCAACAGACGAGCGCATCCAAGAGATGAAGCCGGGGACACTACACAGAAAATCAATCCAAGGAAACAACAGGCAGGATGAGGAATAGCAAGAAGGAGCTCAGAGACAAATGGGAATATTGCTCAACCAATGGGAGATGATCTCAGCATGACTTACATAATGAAGGAGATGAGGGGGAGGGGAGGAACTAACTTATGGTGACCATAGAGACATGGAAATTCAGCTGGTTCAGCAGGGATCGGTCACATTTCCATCCATGTGTGGTCACTGCCGGATAAAAGTCACTCCATCAGCGGCTGCAGCCAATAGATTCATCACTGATCTGTGTATTCTGAGAGCGGAGGAGCTCCCCCCATTGTCAGAATACAATAGTGCAGCGGGGAGGATTCCCCCATCCCCCTCCAATGTGTGGATGGGGGAATCACTTCTGTTTTTTCCTCTCATCCCGCTGGATGAACGATAAAACTGAACCATGTATGGGCAGATTTGGAAGGAAGATATATTCATCATCAACTGATCCCCCTGAAGGGGTTAATCTAGGTCTCCACACTATATATGTGTGTATCATCATCTGCTGGACATAAAAGACATCACAGTGACTATGGAGGAAGAGGACGGACATGCCGGGGGGTTACTGGGTGTAAATAGAAAATAAGATCTTATTACCTCCTCTGCTGCGTCTTCCAGCAATGTCGTCTCTCTACTTCCTTCTGACTCACCTCTCACCCGGAACTTCCTGCTTGTGCCTGACATCACTTCCTGTCTTCCATAGAGACTTCCTGTCCGGGTAGAGGTGAGATCACCACCTTGTGGAGCTCAGAGGAACTGAAGAAACGTCTGGTAGTGTGAACACGGCCTTGTTCTGTGTGTGTATGTACTGTAGATCCTTATAGATGGGTCATCTCCACTCCCACCAAGGGAGATAGAAATATATTACTGCTCGGGGGAGGGGGAGACATTTTGGCCCCTTTGATTTTGCAGTAAAATTGATGTCAGATTTAGTCATGTAGAACATCTGTTATATGGATACAAAGAGCCCCAGCCGAGAGTAAAGGGTGGAAATGGCTCCTGATCCCCAGATTTGGGCAATTATGTCACCAATTTATATAGAATAAAACCCGCGCTATGTGTAACAACTCAAATACCTACAGAAATAACTTATACCGGACTGGGACTGCTGCTGTAACAAAGGTAAGTGTTCCCTTTATCAACTAGAAGAGCATTATGTGTCACAGCGCTGTCCTATTGTGTGTGCACATAAATCATCACAAATACACTAAAATATGTGGAGACATTCATATATAAAGTGCTAGGGGCTCAAATAATATTCTCTGCAGATCTACTGCTTCCACTTTACACGTACTTCACTGATCTTATGGTGTTTATCAATAAATGATGTAAACTGTTCCATATGCAACATAAAGTGCTTTGTGCTCAAGATGCTGTTCCTTGCAGATCCACTGCTTCCACTTTGCACCTACTTCTTTAATCTTGTAATATTTGCTGCTATATTGAATAGACTAAAAATCTGTGCAAGTTCATGTAATCATACAATATTTTGTGCTCAATATAGTGTTCTCTGCACGACCACTGCCTCCACTTTGCATCTACTTCAATTAACTTATTATTATTATTATTATTATTATTATATTATTATTTAGCTCAAAATAAATCCACCAATCAGTGAAAAGTTGATAAGGTGTAAAGTTCTTGGTGCCCCAAACTGTGGCAGCTGTAGTGTAGCCACGCCTTCTTCCCCCTCTTACACACGTGATGGTGAGGGCGCCCCCTTACTGGTGATTTTTATTGATTTGTGGATTTTTTTTAGCAAAATAAGTTTGTTTAAGTAGATGCAAAGTGGAAGCAGTGGACTTGCAGAGAACACTAAATTTGGTATGCAAACACAATAGAACTAGCACTACAAAATATACCAATTTGGGGTTTCTAGTACCAAGTGACCCCGAGATACGTGGCCCCAAATTCGGGTCACAAAATGTCAAGCACTTTTGTGCAGCAGAGAATTACATTTTGCGACCCAAATTTGGGGCCACATATCTTGGGTTCACTTATAGCTAGAAACACCAAATTTGGTATGCAAACACAATAGAACTAGCACTACAACATATCAGCACTAAGTGACCCCGAGATACATGGCCCTAAAGTCCGGTCGCAAAATATTTTCGAATGCGGTTGAAATAATTTCGAATCATGTTGAAATAATTTCAAATTCGGTAGAAATATTTTCGAATGTGACCAATTTTTCGAATTCGGCAGAAAATTTAACAAAATACGAAAACGAATTTAAAGAATTTAATGAATATAACTAAACAAAATTAATTAATTAACAAATTAAAACGAAACAAACTTTTCCTTTTGCACATGTCTACCTGAAAGGCTGCCCTTAACTCCAGAATGCTTTAGACAACCCTTTGAGACGGGAATGTCCACCTGCCCTGAGCCACATCCGAAAGGCAATGAGCGCCCCAACCTTGGTTGCTGGCATCTAAAGTCACCGTGACCCATGAAATGGAAATGATTGAGTGGTGATTGCACAAATTCTTCCCTTGAAGCCACCAGAGGAGAGATGTCCTGATGGTTGGGGTGAGGAATATGCGCTGTGTCTGGCTGGTTGAATTCCACTGTTGCAGAAACCCCACTTCACCATGGGAATGGTAGCTGTCATTGTGCCAATTAATTTCAGGCATTGGAGAGCAGAAAGGTGAGATGACCCAAGGGCTGCGTGAATCCTGTCTCGGATCACTACGATCTTCTCTTCTGGGAGGGAGATAGTGCCTTCCACCGTGTTGAACTGAGCCCCTAAAAACACAAGGGATTGTGTTGGATCTAGATGGCTCTTCTCCAGATTCAGGTGCCACCCAAACTCTTGCAGGGTGGAGATGACTACCTTTTTGTGCTCCAATAGCGGATCTCTGTTCTGGGATAGCAGAAGCAAGTCATCCAGATAGTGATAGAGATGAACACCTTTGACTCTATGAAGAGCCACTACTGCTAATAGAACCTTGGAGAAGACCCGTGGTGACGTGGTTAACCCGAAGGGGAGGCATGTAAACTGCAGGTGTTGGTTGCCTACCACAAAGCGGAGGAACTGCTGAAAGTCCTTTGCCACGGGCACCTGGAAGTATTCATCTTTCAGATCGATTGCTATTAACCAGTCTGTCAGATGCACTGACTGCTGAATGGTAAGCAGGGACTCCATTTTGAATTTTTCCTTGCGAATAAAGGAATTGAGATGGGTCAAATCTATCACCAGCCTCCACGTGCCGTTTTTCTTCTGTATCATAAACAGAGGGGAGTACATGCCTTCGCCACATTCGTCTTCTGGAACGGGTTACGACTGCGCCTTTCTCCAATAAACCGCTCATGTAGGTCAATAGGACTTGTTTTTTCTCCTCTGAGCCTGGAAGAGTTGTGGGAACAAATCTTAACTTTGGGGTGTTGATGAAGATCCATTTGTGACGGACGATACCGTCTTGACGGTCCAATAATCCCGAATTGAGGGCCGCCCAAACATGCCCGAAGTGGAGAAGATGAGCCCCCACCTGACATGTTTGAGCGGCCCAATTTCAAAAGGACTTCGCAGAATCCTGGTTCCCAGAAGAACCGCCTTTTGAGGCTTTTTTGAAGGAAGATTGTCTAGACTTCCATGATCTTGAGAACTCCCAGCCAGGACTGTAGCTTCTCGCATCCCTAGTGCGATCAGAGTTCTTCTTGGGAATGGACATTTTTGATTCTGAAGACATCTGTCTTGAGGGAGAAACCCAGATTTCCCAGCTGTGGCCTGGGATATGGCAGAATGAAGCTTATTGCCAAATAAGGATGTCCCCTCAAAGGGGATACGGTACCAAGCTTGTTTAGATGCTGGAACCGCCAGCCATGGACAGAGCCATAACGCACAGCGTGCTGACAAAGCCGTCAACATATCCTGGGACATCAAGCGAATGACATCAATAGATGCCTCCCCCAGAAAGGCAGAAGCCATTCTAATTTCTTGGATAGGAGAATCTTTAGCTGTTTCAACAGAAATACCTCTCAAGAATTCCTCAATATTGTCAGCCCAGGATTCTATGGCCTTAGAGACTGCTGCCATCGCAAGTACTGGCTTGCACGCCATTCCGGATGTCAGGTAAATCCTCTTCAAGTCTGAGTCGATCCGTGTTTCCAAGGGATCTTTAAAAGACATAGTGTCTTCTAATGCCCCGTACACACGAGCGGACTTTTCGACATCCAAATTCCGACGGACTGAGTCCGTCAGACTATCCGATCGTGTGTGGGCTGCAACGGACTTTAGCTTTGCTAAAGTCTGACGGACTTTAGAAATGAAGCATGCTTCAAATTTTCCCGACGGAACTCCGCCGGACCCGGTCCCCTTCGAAAAATTCGCTCGTGTGTGTGCTACTCCGACGGACTAAAACCGACGCTAGGGCAGCTATTGGCTACTGTCTATGAACTTCCTACGTCGAATCCAGTCGTACGTCATCACGTTCGACTCCGTCGGAGTTTGGTGTGATGGTGTGTGGTCAAGTCCGTTCGGTCGAAAAGTCCGCCAGAACTCCGTCGGAACTCCGTCGGAACTCCGGCGGAACTCCTTTGGAGGTCTGTCAGACTTAATCCCTCTCGTGTGTACGGGGCATAAGGGAAGAGTTACATATCTCACCAAATGCATGAGCGCTGCATCCACCAACGGAGCTGACTCCAGGTGCTTTACATCCTCTTCCTTAAAAGGATACAGCTTCAGAATTTTTGATTGCATTGAACTCTTTTTATCCATCTTGCTCCATTCATCCGAGATTATGTCACCCAACTCAGACAGAAAAGGAAAATATTGTCGCTCCTTATTGAGCTGCTTAAAAAATGTCCTTTGTTTTGGGGGGGGGGGGGGGAGTGAGGCCGCGTACACACGGGCGGACTGTTCGCTCAACTTTGTCCGCTGAACAGTGTTTCAGCGGACAGTCCGCCCGTGTGTGGGCTTTCAGCGGACAGTTTCAGCGGACAGTTTGACGAACAAAGTTTTTCGGAAATTCCGAAAAACTGTCCGCTGAAACTTTGTTTGAGCGAACAGTCCGCCCGTGTGTAGGCTACTTTCGAAATGAGCAAACTGTTCCCACTCGGAGGGAAGTCTGCTCATTTCGAGCGCGTCTCCAGGTAGGCGCCTGGTATGGACTTAAAGGGGAACCCCAACGCCGAAAAAAATCGGCGTGGGGGTCCCCCCAAAGTCCACAACAGACCCTTGTCCGAGCACGCTACCCGGCCGGCCAGGAAAGGGGGGCGAGCGAGCGCGCCCCCCCTCCTGAGCCGTACCAGGCCGCGTGCCCTCAACATGGGGGGTGCCTTGGGGAAGGGGGGGCCGCGCGGCCCCCCCACCCCAAAGCACCTTGTCCCCATGTTGATGAGGACAAGGGCCTCTTCCCGACAACCCTGGCCGTTGGTTGTCGGGGTCTGCGGGCGGGGGGCTTATCGGAATCCGGGAGCCCCCTTTAATAAGGGGGCCCCCGGATACCGGCCCCCCACCCTATGTGAATGAGTATGGAGTACAATGTACCCCTACCCATTCACCTGTAAAATAAAAGTACCCAAAAAAAAACACAACACACGAGATAAAATATTTTATTGCACAGCTCCGGGGGTCTTCCGTCTTCGGGGGTCTTGTCCCCCTCTTCGGTTCTTCTGCCGGGCCACCGCGCCCTCTTATAGCTCTTTTGCAGGCGGTGGCCCGGTCTTCTGTCGCCGCCGCCTTCCGTTCTTCTGTCGCCGCCTTCCGTTCTTCTGCCGGGCCACCGCGCCTTCTTATAGCTCTTTTTGAGGCGGTGGCCCGGTCTTCTGTCGCCGCCGCCTTCCGTTCTTGTTCTTCTTCTTGTTCTTCTTCTTCTCTAGGAGATGTTGACACGTCGCTCTCTCCGGCCGGAATGCCAGAGCCGCGCTGAGCGGTCACTTATATAGTGACAATGGGGCGGTGTCACATGGTATATGTCACATGGGTTGGTCACATGGTGACCCCGCCCCCTTACGATGTCATAGTCCCCATGTGACATCAACCCATGTGACCAACCCATGTGACATATACCATGTGACACCGCCCCATTGTCACTATATAAGTGACCGCTCAGCGCGGCTCTGGCATTCCGGCCGGAGAGAGCGACGTGTCAACATCTCCTAGAGAAGAAGAAGAACAAGAACGGAAGGCGGCGGCGGCGACAGAAGACCGGGCCACCGCCTCAAAAAGAGCTATAAGAAGGCGCGGTGGCCCGGCAGAAGAACCGAAGGCGGCGACAGAAGAACGGAAGGCGGCGCCGACAGAAGACCGGGCCACCGCCTGCAAAAGAGCTATAAGAGGGCGCGGTGGCCCGGCAGAAGAACCGAAGAGGGGGACAAGACCCCCGAAGACGGAAGACCCCCGGAGCTGTGCAATAAAATATTTTATCTCGTGTGTTGTGTTTTTTTTTGGGTACTTTTATTTTACAGGTGAATGGGTAGGGGTACATTGTACCCCATACTCATTCACATAGGGTGGGGGGCCGGTATCCGGGGGCCCCCTTATTAAAGGGGGCTCCCGGATTCCGATAAGCCCCCCGCCCGCAGACCCCGACAACCAACGGCCAGGGTTGTCGGGAAGAGGCCCTTGTCCTCATCAACATGGGGACAAGGTGCTTTGGGGTGGGGGGGCCGCGCGGCCCCCCCTTCCCCAAGGCACCCCCCATGTTGAGGGCACGCGGCCTGGTACGGCTCAGGAGGGGTGGCGCGCTCGCTCGCCCCCCTTTCCTGGCCGGCCGGGTAGCGTGCTCGGACAAGGGTCTGTTGTGGACTTTGGGGGGACCCCCACGCCGATTTTTTTCGGCGTTGGGGTTCCCCTTTAAGTCCATTGCAGGCGGCGGAGCCTGCGACGTCTCTGTCGCGGGCCCCGCCTACCTTCACACGCGCTCGAAATGAGCGGACTGTTGCCTCGTGTGTGGGCTTTCAAGAGTTGCGCGGACTTAGTACGACGAACTAAGTCCGCTCAAAAAAAGTGCCGTGTGTGGGCAAGTTCCTTCATTCAAAAGTTTGAGCGGACTGTTTGACGAACTTAGTTTCGGCAAACAGTCCCCGCGTGTGTACGCGGCCTGATAGGGTCTTCCCACTTCAGAGCTTCTCTCACTACATTGACCAAGGAGGGACCCAAACCGTAGTCAAAACCCAATCCTGGATCTTCCAGATCCGATTCACTGTCCGAGACAAGAGCAGAGTGGCGACTTGGTTGGGAGGATTCCCATGTTTCTTGCAACAACCCTTCTCCCACTGGAGGGCCTAATGGGTCTGATGGGGACTCACATGGCTGTTGAGCTTCCCTTTCCTGCAGGGACTCCTTCACAACTTACCTCTCCATTGACTCTAAATGCTGGTCTGCGCCATCTTTTTCATCTGCAGCTTTAGAGAAGCAATGATCGCATAGGGACTTGTCTGTTGGAATAGGCATCCTGCACCCCCAGCATGACTTTTCTGGCCTTTTACTGGAATGAGCCACAGGGGGGCGAGAATAATCTCTGTCACGCTGTTCAGAACTAGCGGACCTATGATGGACCTTACGGTGGTGTGATTTTGAGGATCCACTGCGTCTATAAGAGCTATGTTGTGGATCAGACCTGGAAGGGCTGTGAAACAGAAAGACAGAAAGAAAGGGAGATATAGTCAAACTTGCTACCTATGCTCAACTCTCTCCAATATTTTAAAAACACAAAACACAGCGACCTACCTAACATGAGTGGGCTGGCCACTAGGGGGCATTGAAGCATTCATAACACCAGTACTTGACACTGCAGCAAACAAAAAATAAAATTTCAGCCTTAAATAAAGAAAATATTAATATCCCTACCTACCTACCTTAAACCGCTGTGCTGTCAGGGAAGTCGCTGTGTCCTCTGCAATCATTCCCGGGGCTCTGACAGCTCTCAAACAAATTTAAAAGTGGCGCCTATGACGTCATCATTGACGTCAGACGCAAGACGCTTGCGCGTATGCAGGAAACCAAGCCTCGCACTCACATCGGGTTCGCACGTGCGCAGAACGCCCGCGATGCCTGTAAATTGGAGAGAGTAGTTTGCTGGAACGCGGAAGTGCCATCAAACAGCATGGGAACGGCACAAACAACACAGGAGAAATACAGATACAGGCACAACACAAAAACACTGCTGCCATGGAAATATACAGACTCACCACTTCACCAACGATCAGCTGGCCGAAAGATCCCAGAAACACACACACCAGACCTCCCAGCAGATAATGGCCACCTACAGCAACAGACAAACAGGCTGTGCGCACTTTAGGTAAGTCAAACCATTTCTTCAGCGCTACTCTGCATTTACACTCCATACCCTGCTTAACAGTCAGGGCCTATCGGGGGTACAAACCTTGTCATTCGGCCAATCGATCGCTATGAAGTCATGTTCAAGTAGGAGAACCACTTGGTCCTACGGAGGAAAAAAAGGGAACACGGATAGCAGCCGGGAGCAAAGATTTATGGGAGAGGGGTCCTATTGGGTAGTTATGGAGGCGGTGCAAACCCACACGTATGCTGCTATGGAGCCTATCAGGAAAGCTCTATTTGTGTGAAGAAAATGATTAAAAATTCATATGGTTACAGTGCAGCATGAACGCGCAATTGTCATTCAAAGTGTGAGAGTGGGAAGGGGGTGGAAGTGCCCGGTATTGAAGGGGTTAAGGACAGCACTTTAACAAAAAGTACAAAACTTGCCAAAAATATCTTCTTGTATTTCTGCAAATCCCAGGCTCAATGAGTAAGAACAGAATGGATCAGTACATCCGCAGACTGCAGTCACTGGAGCTCCACTCTACACAGAAATCATGTGACCTCCACTTCCTGTAGTATCTTCTGCTTATTGGTTGTTACATTAAAGTTCATCTGAAAATAAAAAAAGTGGAGTTATGGAGGCCACATGTTTCCTGTGACAGTGGAGCTCCAGCTGCAGAGATTCACAATGAAGTTCAGGTAAAAAAAAAAAAAGAAAAAAAGTGGAGTGAAGGCCACATGCTCCCTAACAACGGTGGAGCTCAGAAGACAGGAAGTGATGTCAGATACAGACAGGAAGTGATGTCAGATACAGACAGGAAGTTCCGGGTGAGAGGAGAGTCGGGAGGAAGTAGAGAGAAGTCATTACTGGAAGACGTAGCAGAGGAGGTAATAAGATCTTATTTTCTATTTACACCCAGTAACCCCCCGTCATGTCCATCCTCTTCCTCCATAGTCACTGTGATGTCTTTTATCTCCAGCAGATGATGATACACACATATATAGTGTGGAAATGTAGATTAACCCCTTCAGGGGGATCAGTTGATGATGAATAGTGATGGGCTCCGATGTGTTGGAAACCCCACATTCCCGATCCCGCCAGGAAGCCAACACTGTACAGCGCTAATCACAGACAGTGAGACATTTCCTGCTCCTCAGCTGTACAGATCAGGAAATGTCTCATATCTTCCTTCCATAGCTGGCCATACATGGTTCAGTTTTATCGTTCATCCAGCGGGATGAGAGGAAAAAACGGAAGTGATTCCCCCATCCACACATTGGAGGGGGATGGGGGAATCCTCCCCGCTGCACTATTGTATTCTGACAATGGGGGGCGCTCCTCCACTCTCAGAATACACAGATCAGTGATGAAGCTATTGGCTGCAGCCACTGATGGAGTGAATTTTATCCGGCAGTGACCACACATGGATGGAAATGTGACCGATCCCTGCTGAACCAGCTGAATTTCCATGTCTCTATGGTCACCATAAGTGACTTCCTCCCCTCCCCCTCATCTCCTTCATTATGTAAGTCATGCTGAGATCATCTCCCATTGGCTGAGCAATATTCTCATTTGTCTCTGAGCTCCTTCTTGCTATTCCTCGTCCTGCCTGTTGTTTCCTTGGATTGATATTCTGTGTAGTGACCCCGGCTTCATCTCTTGGATGCGCTCGTCTGTTGCTTGTCCTGACCTTTATCCTGATTCCTGGATCTCCTCCTCATCTCTCCTCCATATCCTCTTACACAGCTTTTCTCCACACCTACAGTGATCCTGGGGGGTGGAAACTTGGCACCAGCACTCAGCAAAATCCATCCCCACCATTAGGAGCTCTGGAGAAAATTGTCTGCTATTTACACTCCGTTCCTCCGCACGTCACCTGATCACATGAGAGCTTACTTTCACACATTCCTGACAGATTTCTGTATGGTAAAGGTCAAAGTTCACTCTTCAGTTTAGGAGAGGAAGGACACACCCAGGAACAATGATTTGGTTTTCACAGGAGCCTCATATAGAGGACCCCTCAAATCTCCCCATCCAAATGTCCCTCCATCTAGAGTCTATATGTCCTATGACATCACACTGACCTCACAGCTCCTCCTCCCAATGTCCCTCCATCCAGAGTTTATATGTCCTATGACATCACACTGACCTCACAGCTCCTCCTCCAATGTCTCTCCATCCAGAGTCTATATGTCGTATGACATCACACTGACCTCACAGCTCCTCCTCCCAATGTCCCTCAATCCAATTATTTTTTTTCTCTGATGCTCTTATTCCCCATAGACACGATCAGAAATTGCGAAAAAAATTTGGATGGTTTTTATGATGGAATTCTGATTAAAGTGGTTGTAAACCCTTACAAACCACTTTGGCCTACATGTGAGCCTAGATTAAGGCTTACCTGTAGGTCCAAGAAATATCTCCTAAACCTACACGGTTTAGGAGATATTTACAAAATGACAGTCGCCGCTTTCGAAGGCGCATGAGCAGGTGCTCTGGGCATGCCGCTGCTAACGGTGATATGTCCTTAGTGACAGCTCCCGTGTGCATGCGTGGGAGTGACGTCATCACTGTGAGTGCCCGGAGTAGAGATACGCGGAAGAAGGACGCTCCGTGCTACAGGGGATGGCGGTGACATCGCTGGCTCCTGTGTCAGGTAAGTGACACATAATGGGCTACTATGCAATGCGATGCTATGTGATGCGATGCGAGGTGATGCAATGTATAGTAGCCCATTATGCTTTACCTTTGCAGGGAGACAAAGAGCAAGTAAACTCATCAGGGTTTACTTCCTCTTTAAGCTTGCCTTGCATACACACGGTCACACAAAAGTTCTCTGAACTCTCGGCCATAAAGAACGCGGTGACGTACAACACTACGACGAGCTGAGAAAGTTCAATGCTTCTGAGCATGCATTAAATTGTTTCCGAGCATGCGTGATTTTTTGCGCATCCGAATTGCTCTCAATCTTTTGCTGGCTGGAATTCTGACAGCAAAAGTCTGATGGAGCGTACACATGGTCGAAATTTCTAACCAAAAGCTCACATACAACTTTTGCTGGCAGAATTTCTGATTGTGTGTGCGGGGCATTAGGATGTGGGCGGAGTCTTGGCATCCTCGCTAGCAAAGTGGGACTGTTGGTCCTGCATTATATATAATGATGTCAGAATGCCTGCAACAAGGATTTATCCTGCATAGTGTGGGGGTCCTGTGTGGGAAAATTATACCTCTGAAGTGGAGCTTTAATAAAATGGAGACCTGCATGGAGAGGTGAGGAGGATTCTGGGAATATCATTTAATTTTACTATTTGTGTTCAGATCTAGAGTTTTCCTCCTGTGAAGTCTGGAGATCATATGACCATCACATTGCCTCCACCTCCCTCCCTGATAGAATAGAGAAATACAAAGAAGATTCTAGAAGTCACCAGAGAGATGATGGAGGAGAGGTGAGGAGGATTCTGGGAATTGTGGGACATTATCCAGTAACAGACAAGGGATGTGTCTGGATGGTGACTGTATCATTGTGTGTGTCAGGTTCCTATAAGGTGTCAGGATGTCACTGTCTATTTCTCCATGGAGGAGTGGGAGTATTTAGAAGGACACAAGGATCTCTACAAGGACGTCATGATGGACAATCAGCCGCCCCTCACATCACCGGATAAGAGGAGACTTTATTGTAAAGGAGAGAGCAGTACGGAGGATCCACCTAGATCCTCCATCATCTGATAAACACATAGAAACAATGTATTCAGTCAGTGTGTGTGTTTCCTACAGATGGATCCAGTAATGGGAACCCACCAGAGAGATGTCCCCGTCCTCTGTATTCCCGGGATTCCACACAGGAAGATCACACCATCCCCCACCATCATCAGGTAGATGATTGACAATTATTGGTAGTTCTGATTTATACAGAGCATGATTGTTACAATGAATGTTTTATTATATATTCAGAGTGGAAACCTCGGGGATGATAATGTTGTTTTTAAAGAAGAGTATAAAGAGGAGGATGAGGAGTATGGAGTGATGGAGGAGTTTTCAGAAGGACACGAGGATATGATGGAGCCACCAAATACCAGGAACCCACCAGAGAGATGTCCCCGTCCTCTGTATTCCCGGGATTCCACACAGGAAGATCACACCATCCCCCACTGTTACAAGGTTGGTGGGATGGAGATTATCAAACACACTTATAGAGACAATGGGACTGATTTACAAAGCATTTGCACCATGAGTTGTGGCGCTCGCCGATGCGCAACGGCCGTTTTTGTATTCACAAAGCATTTGCGCCTATAACACAGCGCAATTCTCCATTTACTATGAGCATGCCTGGCACACGGGTGGCCGCGATCTGCGCACCGCTATAGACCTGGCACACGGCATCTTCAACTCAGAATTAAAAGAAGCTGGAAGTGCGAATATTATGGGGGTGATGTGAGGAAGTATAGATATGACTGTCCAAGTAAAAAATATGCCCAAAATAGAACGGAAAAGTAACTTTCTCTGAACAAGCTTGCTGCGCCTGCAAATACACTTGGAACTGAGCTAGGTCAATTTATGCACTGCGCAAGCGCAAGCGGCATTTGCCCCGTTCAAGTGCTCTGGTTCACTGCGCCAGCAAAATCTTAGTAAATGTCAAGCCACGTAGGTTCATTTGCATAAGTTGAACAGGCGCACCTTTCAACTTGACTTTTTTTTTTGCGCTGGTTCACTTCTATGGGTTTTTAAAAGCTATTTGCACACAACTCATATTAGGATTAAGAAAAAAAAATTAAGAAAAAAAATACGTGAGGGTCCCCCAAAATTTCATACCAGGCCCTTCAGGTCTGCTATGGATATTTAGGGGAACCCCGCGCCAAAAAAAATTGGGGGGTCCCCCTCAAAATCCATACCGTACCCTTATCCGAGCACGCAACCTGGCAGGCCGCAGGAAAAGAGGGGGGCGAGAGCGCCCCCCCTCCTGAACCATACCAGGCCACATGCCCTCAACATCTTGAGGACAAGGGCCTCATCCCCACAACCCTAGCCGGTGGTTGTGGGGGTCTGCGAAATCTGGAAGCCCCCTTCTACAGGGGGTCCCCCAGATCCCGCCCGCCTGTGTGAAATGGTAAGGGGGTACTTTACCCCTACCATTTCACCAAAAAGTGACAAAAGTGTTAAAAATGACAAGAGACAGTTTTTGACAATTCCTTCATTAAAGTCTTCTTTCTTCTGTTCTTCTTCCTTCTTCCTTTCTTCATCCTACGGTTTCTTCTTCCATCTTCTTCTTCCTCCGATCCTCTTCTTCTTGCTCCGGTGTTCTCGTCCGGCATCTTCCTCCACGGTGTCTCTCTTCATTCTCGGGTCGCTCCGCGCAATGGGAGGCTCCCACTGTGTGACGCTTCTCTTCTTCTGACAGTTCTTATATAACGGAGGGCGGTGCCACCCGGTGACTCCACCTCCCTCTTCTGAAAGAAGACTTTAATAAAGGAATTGTCAAAAATTGTCTCTTGTCATTTTTAACACTTTTGTCACTTTTTTGGTGAAATGGTAGAGTACCCTTACCATTTCACACAGGGTGAGGCCGGGATCTGGGGGTCTCCTTGTTAAAGGGGGCTTCCAGATTCCGATAAGCCCCCTGCCTGCAGAACCCCACAACCACCAGCCAGTGTGGGGATGAGGCCCTTGTCAACATGGGGACAAGGTGCTTTGGGGGGGCTACCCCAAAGCACCCTCCCAATGTTGAGGGCATGTGGCCTGGTACGGTTCAGGAGGGGGGCGCTCTCTCACCCCCCAATCTTTTCCTGCGGCCTGCCAGGTTGCGTGCTCGGATAAGGGTCTGTTATGGATTTTGAGGGGGACCCCCACACCATTTTATTTTTTATTTTTTTGGGTGTGGGTTTGCCCTTAATATCCATAACAGACCTGAAGGGCCCTGGTATGCTCTTGGAGGGGAACGCATGCCGTTTTTTTTTTTTTTTTAAATCAAAGTCGCCTGGCCTGGGGGGTGACTTACAGTTGTGTTGTAAGTCGCCCCAAGTCGCGCTGTGATTCACACTCAAGTCATGTCCCAGTTGACTCCCAAAGTCGCACTGGAAGTCGTGTTGCCCCTGTGTGAATGGACTGTTAATGATACGGCGAGCGCTATTATGAATTGCACCGGCATATTATGTGTTTTGCTTATGCGTGCGCCGCTTCATACGCTCAGTTGATCATTTATCTGGCGCACAAATGGCGGTATGAACCGGCGCAGCGCATTCATCTTAGTAAATCAGCCCCAATGTGTGTATTTTCTATGTGATGTCACAATAATAAATCTTCTATCTTACAGATGATATTCTCTCTCATTTTCTTGGTTTAGAGTGGAGATCCAATGG
Organism: Lithobates pipiens; assembly: GCA_037367395.1. NCBI lineage: Eukaryota > Metazoa > Chordata > Amphibia > Anura > Ranidae > Lithobates > Lithobates pipiens. The sequence goes on along the minus strand of JAZDVW010001483.1, from coordinate 971,616 downwards.
ATATAGAATTTGAGGTGAAATCAGAAGAAGAAGAGAGGTATGTGAGGGATGATCAGCAGTCTATGGAGGAGGATGGAATAACGGGGACATTTATAGAGGAGGACACTCCTACAGAGATCAGCACAGGTGGGTCATTAACACTAAATCCATTCCTCCACCCATACTGCTCACTGATTGGTCCAGAGTAGGGCAGGGGCTGGGTGATATCAGCCTGTAATCCCCTGGTCACTTTCCTGAGCTGTGTTTCCCGTCCTGTATTCCTGGATTTCTCTCCGATAATCTTCCTTCTCTGTGCTGCCGACACAATTTATGTATCTAGACTGGATTTATGGAGATTCTGGGGATCAGCTGGCAGCAAAATGTTCATTTTCCCCATAGATGTTACTAGATCTAGGCACCTGGGGTATGTGATTTGGGTCTTCTGCCCCATACCCGGGTATGACAAGATCTCTGACAGAACAATCCCCCCAGGATTACTTGTTGTGTTGTCTGCTGGCTGTGCCGGGTGGAGGGATATGTCTGTATAGTCTCAGACCCAAGTCACTGAGTGCAGTCTCAGGAGATGGGAGGCAGCGGTGTGGGACCTCTGCAACGTGTCTCATGTAATCATTTCATCTTCCACTGATTACTGAATACCAATATTATGAGTCCTGACCCTTAGCCCTTGTAAACACGGTCGGAGAATCGGTTGGAATGTGTCCTATCGGACCGTGTTGTCGGATAATCCGACTGTGTGTGGTATGCATCGGACTGATTCCGTCTGACCCAATTTTCCAACTTGTTGGAAATATTTTCCGACCAACTGGTTCGATCGGACATACTCCGATCATGTGTAGAGAATTTTGATCGGACCAAGTGCCACGCATGCTCAGATCAAATTCCTAGATCAAAGCTATTGGCTGCTAGCCTGAACATAGTCCCATCGTAAGGAAATTACGTCATCACGTTCTGAATGATTGGATTTTTCGACAACTTAGTCCGACTGTGTGTATGCAACAGTTTCGGACAAGATCCGACTGACAAAATCCGACGGATTTGGTTGGCAGAATGTCCGACCGTGTGTACAAGGGCTTACACTGTATAATTTATATTGTACATTACATACTCCTGACCCCTGCACTATATACTCTATGTTGTACATTACATCATTCTGATACTATATAGTCCTATCTGTTGTATCTTATACAATATGTTGTACATTACATAGTCCTGACTTCTGCTCTCTCCCCTCCCCCCACTGCTATATATACACATAATATGTATTCTCTTGTGTTACACCCATTTCCTACCAGCTGGACATTTTATATCGGATGATGTGATTGGAGTACAGACTTTTACATGTTGATAATAATGCGATAACATCCTCAGACTTTGGAACCTTAAACAGAAAGTGATAATGAGGGAGGAGTCAATAACCCAATGATGGGGGTCTTCAAGATCAGTCCAGTCTTCATCTTGGTTGTTCTCCCCCCATCCTCACTCTCTGACCTCTGGTGGGGCTCAGCCCCGCTGTTAATTATGACTTATGCCCCGTACACACGATAGGATTATCGTAAGAACGTTCTTCGGAATATAATCGTATACGAGTCTCTAATCAAATCGGCCGCCTCATACACACGTTAAGAATATCGTACGAACATCCATCCAAATATAATCGTATGCGCGTCTAGAATCGAATCGGCAGCGTAGTTATATCAGAAAATCCCCATACGATCAACTCAAACGTCCCCTGTGCATAGGTACGTTCTGCAGCGTGGTAGTCGGAGGTGATGTCAGAACTTGACCTTGTGTAGGCCACGCCTTTGGGTTCACAGTGGCGTGGAGATCGTAGCATAGAAGGACGTGTGTTCATTCGTGAGAATTTCGGTATATACGACAGTTCTTTTCTGAACATGGACATATACATGGAAGAGCAAACACTGCCACTGGTAATACTTGGAGTTTTGGCCATCCAAAATGGCTTGAAAAAAAAGAAGAAGAAAAGGAGCATATGGTCAAAACAGTGGCTGCAGAACCGAGAGAACTATTCACATATGACCTTACTGCAAGAATTACAGGAGAATAATCCTGACGATTACGGAAACTACCTCAGAATGGATGATGAATGTTTCCAGGAATTGTTGCAGCTGGTGACACCATTAAAAAAAAAAAAAAACTACAATTATGCGGCAGCCAATAAGTCCAGAGCAGAGATTAATTGCAACACTGAGGTATCTTGCAACCGGGAGAAGTCTGCAGGACCTAAAATTCTCCACAGGAATATCACTTCAATCACTGGGGAGAATAATACCAGAAACCTGCAAGGCCATCATTGATGCGCTTCAGAGAAACTATGTCAAGGTAAATTATGTCAACCTACCAATAGTAACCACTTAGGCCCCTTTCACACGGGGCGGATCAGTAATGATCCCCCCGTGATGATCCGCTTGCTCAGCGGGGATCGCTCCGTTGTCCCCGCTGAGCCGGCGGTGAACGGGGCGGTCTCCGCACACTGTGCAGGGACCGCCCTGTCAGCTCTCCGCTCTCCTCTATGGAGATGGGATGAGCACGGACCGTCTGTCTGTGTTCATCCGATCCGCTCTGCAGATGGATTGAAAAATAGGATTTTCCTCTGTCTGGAGAATTGGACTATAGCGGAAGCGGACAATAGCGGGTGTCTGCGGATGTTCACCCGCAGACACCCGCTATCCCATAGGGATGCATGTATGTCCGTATTTCATCCGCTAACGGATGGATGAAATACGGACATACTGTCCGCATGTGTGAAAGGGGCCACCGGACCATTTTGCTGGTCAAAGACCAGACCACTTTTTGTGATTCGGCACTGCGTCGCTTTAACTGACAATTGCGCGGTCAAGCGACGTGGCTCCCAAACAAAATTGACGTTCTTTTTTTTCCCCACAAATAGAGATTTCTTTTGGTGGTATTTTATCACCTCTGCGTTTTTTTTGCGTTATAAACAAAAGTAGAGCGACAATTTTTTTTAAAAACGCATTATTTTTTACTTTTTGTTGAATTACAGGTACGCCCGTTTGCCTGCCCGTGCCATTCTGCCAACGTACATCGGCGTGAGCTGGCCGGGAACTGGTTAACTAACTAACTTTGTATAGATTTTTTTTATTGTAAGTTTAATATAGAAAAAAAATCCAAAAAGTATATTAAATAGAATCTAATCTAAAGTATATTAGACAAAGCAGTTTGGGACTTTAAATGAGGCACGGGTTAGCGCCTCCATCCCGGTATTTAGCACAATAAAGAGGGAAAAGGTGGGACTTTAAAATGAAGCGGCTGAAGTGTGAGGGTCAGAAAAAGGTAATTTAATTGAATTCATAATATATGATACAAAGTAAATTCATATATATACATACATGCATGTGCCATTGTTGGGCACAAAATGTGTTATATGAAGACATCAAGGTGTATGTAAAGACACATAAAGTCAAAAAACATATATAAACAATAAATAGTATGTGGAGCAACAGCATAGCCTAAAAATGCCTCAGGGCGACATATCCGGTACCTATGTTTGTAATCACATAATGTAAACATAAATGTACTGAATTAATATTAAATGTAACGTCGGGACGTAGTAAATATCACTGTAGCATCAAATGTAGCTCTACGCGTTTCGTGGATGTATTCTCCACTCATCAGGAGCAGATGCGACAGATACCTGTAAAATATATGGATATGGTAAACCACACTCTGTATAGAGGGGAATAGGTACAGTACATAGAGTGCTTTCAAAAGAGATTAACTAAGCATATCTACCATCCCCGGCAGCGAACACAGCAAACAGTAACTGGTCCATGGTGCGTCGGAGGCGCAGATCGCCCCCCCCGGGAGCTGAGGCGGCATATTTGGGCGACGGATATAGTGAACAGGTGCCTGGGTATGAAGATGAGTTCCATGTGCTAACAGTGTTAGTGTATAGATCATCAAATAGACGTATCTAAAACAAAGTATGTACATGAACGTTAAGTGAGCATGTAGAAGAAATGTAATAAGCTAAAAAAATTGTAAATGTGTGGGATAAAAAAATGAATCTACAAAAATTACATGATAATGAGAAATAGTGTATGGGAATAAGAGTGTATGGAATTAAAATATAGGAAGAGTGTTAGAACAATGCGAGTGAAAACTAGAGGATGAAGTATAGACATATATGTTGGTTGTGATGTGCCTGCAGAGGTATGAAAAGGATGAACAGTGTGGTAAGAGTGTGGGGTGTGAAATGAAGTGAGCCAAAGCAGAGGGAGTGCTAAGTGAGTGTGGTGAAAGGGTAAAAAAGTAAAACAAGTGAGTGTATGGGTGATAAAAATGAAATAAAATATGAAGTGATATAACAAGGGTGGGCAAACAAAAACATAAAAATAACAACCAAAGTGAATCCAGGACCAAATTACACCTACCCGATAGCTGAAAGCCCAGCATCACCCAGTAAGAAATCAACTGGTGTGCAGGAACCACAGGAGGAGACCGGCTGTATATTAAAACTCTTTATTTTTTTGTTGCTTTTACAGTTTCCAAGCAACCCACCTGAGTGGATGGAAGTTGCTAATAAATTCAAAGAATTGTGGAATTTCCCCAATTGTGGAGGAGCCATCGACGGCAAACATGTGCGCATCGTTCCACCACCAAATTCTGGATCCTACTACTTCAACTATAAAGGTTTCTACAGGATCATAATGCTAGCGGTAGTAGATGCCAAATACAATTTTCTATATCTTGATATAGGAAAAAATGGCCGGAACTCTGATGGTAGTGTAATCCAGCAGACAGAATTCTATCACCGTCTCCAGAATGGAACACTTAACCTGCCCACACGTGACGACACATTTGAAAACATGAACTTTGTGTTTGTAGCTGATGATGCGGTCGCATTAAGTGAAAATGTTTTAAAACCACTCCCTATGCGTAACCTGACTCCAGACCAAAGGATCTTCAATTACAGATTATCAAGGGCCCGCAGGGTGGTAGAAAATGCCTTTGGGATCTTGGCCAACAGATTTCGTTTGTTCCTAATAAGCATAAATATGTCAATACCTAAAATTGATATTCTTGTGCTTTGTTGCTGTGTCTTACACAATTACTTACGTCAACATTCGCCAGCATACAGTACCCCTTTACCAAGGGATCCGAACACAATGGCAGTGCCTAGTGTTAGCGGCTTTGGTGGTCAAGAAACTATGGAAGTGCTCACACCGTTGAGCAGTGCACACCCGAGATTGCCTACATTGAATGATGAAGCATCAGCCTGATGATGCATACACCGATATAATAGCTAAAATAAACTATTTAAAAAAAAAATATATATATATATATATATATATATATATATATATATATATATATATACTATTAAAAAAAAAATATATTAAATAGAAAATCAAACATCAATTATGTATCCAACATACATAGACATACCTTTTTGGGGTATACCCAGATTTGAAGATTCATCAAAGGTCATGTGACCACTGTCTTCCTCTTCAATGAACTGTGTTCCTGCATAAATAGATGGCCCCTGGCTTGATTGACAAACTACCACATCTTCGTCCAGTCTTTTCTTTTTGCTAGGATCTATGCAGATTAGAAAGGAATTATGAAAAGGTAAATAGACAAACAATGTATATTAAATGCACTCTTTTATTCATAAATATTGTTAACCACTTACCTACCAGCCACTCTCACCCCCTTCTTGCCCAGATAAATTTTCAGCTTTCAGCGCTGTCGCACTTTGAATGACAATTGAGCGGTCATGCTACACTATACCCCAAAAAAATTATTTATAATTTTCTTCACACAAATAGAGCTTTCATTTGGTGGTGTTTAATCACTGGTGGTTTTCTATTTTTTACAAAAAAAATTCATAACAATTTTCTTAATAAATTAAATCACTGGTGTGCGCTGATGAGGCGGCACCAATGGCCACTAATAGGCTTAACTGGTGGGCATTGATGAGGCGGCACTACAGATGAGGCACTCATATGCTGCACTGATAGGTGGCACTGATGGGCACTGTTAGGTGGCACTGATGGGCGGTACTGGTGGGCACAGATAGGCAGCATGGATAGGTGGAACAGATGGGCACTAATGTCCACTTGCCGCACTGTGTGCCCCCGCAGAAGTTCCGTGCCACCATTTGACGGCAGCCCAGAACAAGAGCTGCACTGCCCCCCATCATTTGACAGTGGGCGGGCAACAAGCAGTTAATAAAGGTATTACCTGGAGGACTTGTCTCTTGATTATGCTCTTCGGGACCTTCTCTATGTACTCTTCTGCGCTTTATTTTCTTTGCTAACTTTAATTTCTTTCCTGTCTAACATAATGCAATACATTTATTTTATAACATGTAATACAGACAAACATCGTTTTGACAAAACAAACATAATAACATTTGCATAATGACAAAGAACATTGCATAAAGATGTTTAACATTAGAAGATGGTTACTTACGTTTCTGAATGGTAACTTGGATTTGATTGAATTGCTCATGTTCTCGTAGCTTCAAGTCTGACCAGCGCTTTCTTAATTGGTCCTTTGAACGGTTAACACCATGTTTTCTTTCTAGGAGTTCAACCACTTTTTCAAGGATGAGATCCTTCCTGGTGTTAGGCCTTTCGCAGTGTTTCTTCTTCCCATCGTAGTCATGCTTTTCCAGGATGAAAACCATGTCCACCATCTCTGCTCTTGACATGGGACTTGCTTTACCCTTTTCTGCTGGACTCTGCTCTTCTCTGTCCTTCTGCATGGAAGTCCTATCATGGCGCTTGGCCGACTTTTTTGTAGGTTTCTTCGGACTTGCATCTGCAATGTCCGCCATGCTACCTCGTGGTTTTCGTTTGTTGACTGATGTCGCAGTTGGCGCATCACACTGACGTTTCACAATGCGGCGTGAAACATATGAGAGGGGCGGAGCTAGGAGCACACAGACAGTGTCATACTTGTGTCGAAAGTTCTTTCCGAAGCAGCGATCGAAGGCCCTGCGATCTTTCAGGCACAGACCCAGCGATTTTTTTTTTCTACCCTGCGATCTGTCAGCATTGCCGAAAGAAGATAGGTCACATTCTTTTTATGATTTTGTGTTAACTATTGTTTTTGTTTTGGACAGTGTAGTCACAGATGAAAGCATATCACACACATATATATATATATATATATATATATATATCTCTAGATTCTACATACTTTTTTGGGATAATATTTGTTTGTGTGTATACACACACACACACACACACACACACACAACAATGTATTAAAGGTATGGGAAAAGAAAAATGTGCTTTGATCCTATTGATTAAATTTACAGATGCAATAATACTTGACTATGGACAGAGGGACAGGGGAAATGTACTTACAATCGGGGACAGTCCCCTCAGAATAATGGACAGTTGTTACTTCTTTATGTCCATGCATGTTATTTTCCATATGCTGAGCATTTCTATGCTTTTCCTAGGTATGGCGGATAAATTCACCAGGCCTGATTTCCTTATACAATTTATTGAGATATATAGACAACTACCCTGCCTGTGGAAAGTTAAGTCGAAGGGATACTACGACCGTAACAAAAGGCATGAGGCACTGGAGAAACTTGTTGAATTAGGCAAAGCTGTTTGCCCGAATCCAACAATGGACTATGTGACAAAAAAAATAGCAAATCTGAGGACTGTATTTAAAAATTAGTTGAATAAGATCAGAGCATCCCAAAAATCAGGTGCTGGTACGGATGATATCGATGTACCACGCTTATGGTACTATGAAAGTTTACAATTTCTTACAGAAGAGATTGACTCCAGATCTTCAAATAGTACTCTGCCATCATCCTCTGCTACTTCACCAGTACCTGATTGTCTCTCCCTGGAACAGGATTGTGAAAACTCGGGTGAAGAATTATTGACACAGGTGAATAGAAATACAGTTCATTAGGAATGTCATCATATAATGTAGGTGTATATAATTATTAAATGGCTCATTTTTTTATATCACCCAGGAAAACACAGAGTCGATTACAACCACCGTTTCCTCATTTCAAACACCGGAGCCAAGAGGAAAGAAGAGAAAATCTTCAGATGGTACTTCTGTATTTCCAGCTCAGGCAGCTGCTGCATTACAGAGGAGACCGGATGACTCCGATGGCTCTGCTATTGTTGTAGCCAACAAACTAAAATTGATGTGCACTGAGCAAAAACAACTGGCCGAGAAGTTACTCCTTGAGGTTCTACACAAAGGTGTTAATGTTAAATGAACCCATAATACCTATTTAGCAGAACAACAAGCTGTACCACCAACACCTGTTCCTCCCATGGTGTCCCAACCATTGCAGCAGCAAGGCCCACATTGGTAATATGCTCCCAGGGATAGGCCACCCTCACAGTGCTCAAATGACTACAACTACACACAGCTGGAAATCATTATTTATTCTTCTTCAGTTATTGTATTTTGGCCTCATACTTATAATAATCGTTAACGTTTAATAAAGTTATGTTAATAAAGTTATGTGTTTGACATTGTTACTATTATTTTTAGATATTACTGGTATATAAATATCTAACAAAATAAATAAATGACATTATAAAATCAGATGCTATTATATTAGGGAAAAGGTACATCACAAATATTAGATTCTATTATAGCCTATAAGTGCTCATCATTGCCATATATCAGTGCCAACATCAGTTGACATCATTACTCATCTATTTAATATTTATTACATTTATTTATCTATTATATATAATAGTATATTAATAAATAATTATATATATATATATATATATATATATATATATATATATATATATATATATATTCTATATGTTAGAGACAGAGCAAACTGCATATATACACAGAACACCCACAACTGATCCACAATGTCCCCCTCACATTTATAGAACATGCATGTAGGCAATATGACATATACAGGTATCTTTGTTTACTTTTTGTTGGTTTTGTTTCCGGTTCGTTCGTTTCCGATCATGCGCAGTACACTTCCCGATATTTTAATTTTCGTACGATAACCATACCAATGATCCGATGATCGTTCGTTGTGTTCACATACGGGAAACATTTTCAATCATGTCCCTTCTATAAATTTCGTACGACCGGCCTTAATCAGATGCGTTAGACGTGTACTAATGATTAGATTATCGAACGATCTCTCCGAAAGCGGGATTTTTCGTGCGATAATCTTATCGTGTGTACGGGGCATAAATCATGGACTAAATAAGGAAGGTCAGGACTTCTTGTGTTGGGAAGATGGCAATGAGTGATAGAGGGGGAGGGGACACTCGTCCTATAATCCCCTCATCACTGTCACTCCTATAAAAGACAGTTCTCGTTGTTTCCTCCCTCTCTGACTAAGGTCCATGAATAAAGAAATGATCTGGTAGGAGATCAGAGGACCCATTTACTAGTTACCTTGAGGGGGGAATTGTAAGATCCTCAGAGACAAAGCTGCCTGATGTGGGCGGAGTCCTGGTTTAGGGGAACCAATCAGCTGATGTCTAGTAATAATCTTTGTATTTCTATTTTAGTAGATGGACGGGAGATGAGGAAAACCTCAGAGGATTGTCTCACTTTGTCTCCAGACTGTAAAGTAGAAGATGAGGACATCACACAGTATAGTCCAGGAGAAAACCCGACTACCTCAAATGTCCATCCGGCACCACACAGTGTAGATGGACCATCGTATTCCTCTTATCCCGAGGAACCTCAGACTGTGCGGGACGGGGCCGTCCTTCCAACAGAGAAGAGCTTTTCCTGTACAGAGTGTGGGAAGTGTTTCCATTCTAAATCCAAACTTATTGTTCATAAAAGATCTCATACTGGTGAAAAGCCATATTCCTGTTTGGAGTGCGGGAAATGTTTTACACAGAAGTGCGATCTTTACCGACATCAGAGATCTCACACCGGGAAGAAGCCGTATTCCTGTCCTGAGTGCGGGAAATGTTTCCATTCTAAATCCCAACTTAATGTGCATATAAGATTTCACACAGGAGAGAAGCCGTATTCCTGTCCTGAGTGCGGGAAATGTTTCCATACTAAATCTGAACTTAATAGACATCAGAGATCTCACACGGGGCAGAAGCCGTATTCCTGTCCTGATTGTGGGAAATGTTTTTCACAGAATTCCAGTCTTTCCACACATCAGAGATCTCACACAGGGGAGAAGCCGTATTCCTGTCCTGAGTGTGGGAAATGTTTTTCACAGAAGTCCAATCTTTACAAACATCAGAGATCTCACACAGGGGAAAAGCCGTTTTCCTGTCCTGAGTGCGGGAAATGTTTTTCAGAGAAGTCCTATCTTTCCACACATCAGAGATCTCACATGGGGGAGAAGCCATATTCCTGTCCTGAGTGCAGGAAAAGTTTTTCACGTAAGTCCCATCTTTCCACACATCAGAGATCTCACACGGGGGAGAAGCCATATGCCTGTCCTGAGTGCGGGAAATGTTTTTCAGAAAAGTCCAAACTTTACACACATCAGAGATCTCACACAGGGGAGAAGCCGTTTATCTGTCCTGAGTGCGGGAAATGTTTTTCAGAGAAGTATAGTTTTTACACACATTAGAGATCTCACACGGGGGAGAAGCCGTATTCCTGTCCTGAGTGCAGGAAAAGTTTTTCACGTAAGTCCAATCTTTCCGCACATCAGAGATCTCACACGGGTGAGAAGCCATATGCCTGTCCTGAGTGTGGAAAATGTTTTTCAACGGGGTGCAATCTTTACAGACATCAGAGATCTCACACGGGGGAGAAGCCGTATTCCTGTCTTGAGTGCGGGAAATGTTTTTCACAGACGTCCAATCTTTCCAAACATCAAAGATCTCACACGCGGAGAAGTCGTATTCCGGTTCTGAGTGAGGGAATTGTTCCTCACTGAAGTCCTGTCTTCCTGTACATCAGGGACCCCACACAACCCTCGAGGTGTATTAGTGCCTTGAGTGTGGGAAATGTCTTCTATATGAATGTTGCTGGACATCACAGCTCTCATGTGGGGAAGAAGCACACCCTGATATACACCTCAGATATACTCCATGGCTGATCTTCATCATGGAAGAAACAGTTGATAAGGAGATCAGAGATCACCAAAGACATGGATGAAGTGTTGTACCGTGTCGGCCATTGATAGCAGGAGAAAAATAAAAATGGAGTCATTTCCTCTCATCCATTTTGTAGCTTTTGTAAATATTTAAATAAAATAGTTAAATGAATGAATGAATGTCGCACTCATTCCTCCCGCTGTGAGGTAATTTCTTTGTAATTCTAAAAACATTTTATTAGAAAAGAGTGCAGTTGTTGTGACATTTATAAAGGAAATGTTACCAAAGCAGCACACAGACCCCCCTGAGGTTCTTCTGTGTATTTGGGGGTCTTTGGAGGGTCTTTGTGCTGCTTAAAGAAAGAAGCCGGCAATGAAATGTCATTTTCTGTAAATTTAAACCAATTAATTTTTCCTTTGTAAAATGTCACATTTTCTGTAGCCCATCCAACAGGAAGGATGAAAAACTGTATAGAGACCCCCAAATATATACCAGACCCTTTGCTTTCCTCCCCCCCTTTCCCTCTCTCCTCCCTCTTTTTCTCTTCCTCCCTTTCCTTTCCCCCTTTCTCTCTAAACCCCCAAAACCCTCCCCCTCTGTTTTTCTTTCCCTTTTTCTCCTCATCTTTTCTATTGAAGTCGCTGGATTGTATATTATTCTTATTCCATCTTTATCAACCAATTAATATTGTTGTGAGTGGTATAGAATCCTAATGAAGATCTCAGCAATTATTCTCAGTGCCTCCAACCTTACGGTAATTTTATAAATGTTATTCTGATTGTCAGTGCATATCACAATCCTTTCCTGAGTTAGTTAATTTATGGGGTTTTCTTACCAAAGTATATAATATCTCCCAACAAATGAATAAGTAAAATAACTTTGACTTTATTAATTAGCGAGTATATTAATACAATTTCATACAGAACTATATTTTCTGGTGATTGAGACTTCACACATACATTATTAAAACATCAATATTTTTACTGAGGAAAACTAATAGAATTACTCAAGGGAGTCCAGATTGATCTGTTGGAAAAATATGTGTGGTAATTCACCTTTTATATTCAAGAACGCAATATCGCTTGTCGCTCAGGGGAGTGGTCCTCCAAACTTCTCCGGCCGGAAGAAATTTGAAGTATATCTCTCAGAGTCCGCAGAACAATAATGCCAATTTGAATTAATTATTAAACCAACAGAGCTTCAGAAATGACATGGAGCAGTAAACCTCCCTGGGATCACAGAAATCTAAATTGATATAAATTTTTGTTCAGATTCCTTAAAACACGGAATATAATAATGCACCCCTCAACAGTCAATAAACATCAATACATAACCTCTAAAATACGATTCCTATAATTTACAAGAGCGGATATAAAAATGTAATTTGTGTGGTCTGGATCTTACCAATCAGCTTAAAAAGGGAAGATGTCCGCCAAAACCTACGCACATCGAATGGTTTCAGTCATAAAGCCCAGCAAGATGGGGAATGGTCAAATATCAGCAGACTTCTTGATGTCGGGGGTGCATCTGGTGTGGGGTCTCTGATCCTCTACTTAGAGCTTTCCCAACCTTTATACCATTTTGGGACAATACACCTATAAAATTTATCATGAGCTCAGCCCAGAAGGTTCGCCTTACTCTCCATTGGTTGGGGACATTTTTATGATCGGCCAGGTACCAACTGTAATATTATCTTCAGACACTGGGGGGTGCCTGAGGATAATGAATGTGTATTCAACTTACTTTGTTAAAAGAAGGAATCTATATATATATATATTTTTTTTTTATATAATGAGTGTTTTCTATATTTTGGGGATGTGAATATATGTCTATATTTTTCAGGTATTCTTAGTAATTGGTGTATAATACAATCCTTGATTTATAAATGTGATTAATTAGAATCACACAAAATGGAGGTTTATATGAACAGTGACGTGACGTGACAATGACGTATTTCCTATTTCAACCTAATTGTCTTGAGACAACACATGTAATATGTAGATTTCTGTATATATGAGGCTTGTCGTTATACTTGTGATGGTTACTTAAACACAATTTTTAATTTGTACTATAGTAAAATATCTAGTGATGCACCGAAATTTCGGCCGCCGAAACATATCGGCCGAAAATGCCCTTTTCGGCAATTTGCCGATAGAGAAAAACGGCCGATAATGGAGCCGAAAATGGGGCGTGGCCTGGGTGGGGCGGGGCTCCGCCCCCGCCCCTGGTGACGCCCATCATGGGGGTTGTATAGCGCAGGAGAGCCGCCTCCGCTGCCTATTTGATCACAGCGCCGGGAACATCACAGCTTTCATTTCAATAGCTGTGTGTTCCCGGCCGCGCGCCGTCACACGCAGCCCCTCCCCCTTGTCCGGGCACTTAGATAGACAGATCATCCACAGGATTGGACAGATGATCTGTCTATCAAAGTGCCCGGACAAGGGGGAGGAGCTGCGTGTGATGGCGCGCGGCCGGGAACACACAGCTATTGAAATGAAAGCTGTGATGTTCCCGGCGCTGTGATCAAACAGGTGGCAGAGGCAGCTCTCCTCTCTGCACAGGCTGCAATGGGACACACTGGCTGCAAAATGACACACTGGCTGCAAAATGACACACTGGCACACTGGCTGCAAAATGACACGCTGGCTGCAAAATGACACGCTGGCTGCAAAATGACACACTGGCTGCAATGAGGCACACTGGCTGCAATGAGGCACACTGGCTGCAATGGGGGACACTGGCTGCAATGGGGGACACTGGCTGCAATGGGGGACACTGGCTGCAATGGGGGACACTGGCCTGTAATGGGGGATGCCTCCTGTACCACGTCCTCTGTCTCTGACCATCTTCTGTACCATATCCCCAGTCTCTGACCATCTCCTGTACCACGTCGTCTGTCTCTGACCATCTCCTATACCGTGTCCCCAGTCTCTGACCATCTCCTATACCATGTCGCCAGTCTCTGACCACCTCCTGTACCATGCATGCAGTCTCTGACCACCTCCTGTACCATGTCGCCAGTCTCTGACCACCTCCTGTACCATGTCGCCAGTCTCTGACCACCTCCTGTACCATGTCCCCAGTCTCTGACCATCTCCTGTACCATGTCCCCAGTCTCTGACCACCTCCTGTACCATGTCACCAGTCTCTGACCATCTCCTGTACCATGTCACCAGTCTCTGACCTCCTCCTGTACCATGTCCCCAGTCTCTGACCTCCTCCTGTACCATGTCCCCAGTCTCTGACCACCTCCTGTATAAAAATATTTTTTAAAAACAGTCATTTTCGGTATCGGTGCTGTTTCGGTATCGGTTTCGGTTTTCGGCCTAGTGTATTTTTCATTTTCGGTATCGGGTTCGGCACCAAAAAACCCATTCGGTGCATCCCTAAAAATATCATATCTCTACTTCTAATATACGTATATTCATGATGTAAAAATATACACACGTTTTCAATGTTTCCTCACAGCGTCTCAAATGAACTTTGAACATTCAGGACACAATCCCATTGTTTACTTTTCTAATAGAGGTGTCTTATTTGTTCTGTTGGGGTAGACGTCCACCTCGTATCTTAGGCCGCGTACACACGGGCGGACTGTTCGCCCAACCTTGTCCGCTGAACAGTGTTTGGGCGGACAGTCCGCTCGTGTGTGGGCTTTCAGCGGACAGTTTCAGCGGACAGTTGGACGGACAAAGTCTTTCGGAAATTCCGAAAAACTGTCCGCTGAAACTGTGTTTGAGCGAACAGTCCGCCCGTGTGTGGGCCTGTCCGCTGTACTTTCGAAATGAGCGGACTGTTCCCGCTCGGAAAGTCCGCCCATTTCGAGCGCGTGTACAGGTAGGCGGGGCCCGCGAAGGAGACGTCGCGGGCTCCGCCGCCTGGAATGGGCTTAAAGGGGAACCCCAACGCCGAAAAAAATCGGCGTGGGGGTTCCCCCAAAGTCCACACCAGACCCTTGTCCGAGCACGCTACCCGGCCGGCCAGGAAAGGGGGGCGAGCGAGCGCGCCCCCCTCCTGAGCCGTACCAGGCCGCGTGCCCTCAACATGGGGGGGGTGCCTTGGGGAAGGGGGGGCCGCGGGGCCCCCCCACCCCAAAGCACCTTGTCCCCATGTTGATGAGGACAAGGGCCTCTTCCCGACAACCCTGGCCGTTGGTTGTCGGGGTCTGCGGGCGGGGGGCTTATCGGAATCCGGGAGCCCCCTTTAAGAAGGGGGCCCCCGGATACCGGCCCCCCACCCTATGTGAATGAGTATGGGGTACAATGTACCCCTACCCATTCACCTGTGAAATAAAGTACAAATAAAAACACAACACAGGGGAAAAAAATATTTTATTGCACAGCCGGGGGTCTTCCGTCTTCGGGGGTCTTCTCGCCGGACTCCTCCGCTATGTGTGTGTAGCTCTTTTGCTAGCGGAGGAGTCCGGCTTTCTTCCTCCCCGCCGCCGGCCTCTTCTCCCGACTTCGGGGGTCTTGTCCCCCTCTTCGGTTCTTCTGCCGGGCCACCGCGCCTGGTCCGGTGGCCCGGTCTTCTGTCGCCGTCTTCCGTTCTTCTGTCGCTGCCTTCGGTTCTTCTGCCGGGCCACCGCGCCTTCTTGTAGCTCTTTTACAGGCGGTGGCCCGGTCTTCTGTCGCCGCCGACTTCCGTTCGTGTTCTTCTTCTTCTTCTTGTTCTTCTCCAGGAGATGTTGACACGTCGCTCCCTCCGGCCGGAATGCCAGAGCCGCCCTGCGCTGTGACTTATATAGTGACAATGGGGCGGGGTCACATGGTATATGTCACATGGGTTGGTCACATGGGTTGATGTCACATGGGGACTATGACATCGTAAGGGGGCGGGGTCACCATGTGACCAACCCATGTGACATATACCATGTGACCCCGCCCCATTGTCACTATATAAGTCACAGCGCAGGGCGGCTCTGGCATTCAGGCCGGAGGGAGCGACGTGTCAACATCTCCTGGAGAAGAACAAGAAGAAGAAGAAGAACACGAACGGAAGTCGGCGGCGACAGAAGACCGGGCCACCGCCTGTAAAAGAGCTACAAGAAGGCGCGGTGGCCCGGCAGAAGAACCGAAGGCGGCGACAGAAGAACGGAAGACGGCGACAGAAGACCGGGCCACCGGACCAGGCGCGGTGGCCCGGCAGAAGAACCGAAGAGGGGGACAAGACCCCCGAAGTCGGGAGAAGAGGCCGGCGGCGGGGAGGAAGAAAGCCGGACTCCTCCGCTAGCAAAAGAGCTACACACACATAGCGGAGGAGTCCGGCGAGAAGACCCCCGAAGACGGAAGACCCCCGGCTGTGCAATAAAATATTTTTTTCCCCTGTGTTGTGTTTTTATTTGTACTTTATTTCACAGGTGAATGGGTAGGGGTACATTGTACCCCATACTCATTCACATAGGGTGGGGGGCCGGTATCCGGGGGCCCCCTTCTTAAAGGGGGCTCCCGGATTCCGATAAGCCCCCCGCCCGCAGACCCCGACAACCAACGGCCAGGGTTGTCGGGAAGAGGCCCTTGTCCTCATCAACATGGTGACAAGGTGCTTTGGGGTGGGGGGGCCGCGCGGCCCCCCCTTCCCCAAGGCACCCCCCCATGTTGAGGGCACGCGGCCTGGTACGGCTCAGGAGGGGGGGCGCGCTCGCTCGCCCCCCTTTCCTGGCCGGCCGGGTAGCGTGCTCGGACAAGGGTCTGGTGTGGACTTGGGGGGAACCCCCACGCCGATTTTTTTCGGCGTTGGGGTTCCCCTTTAAGCCCATTCCAGGCGGCGGAGCCCGCGACGTCTCCTTCGCGGGCCCCGCCTACCTGTACACGCGCTCGAAATGGGCGGACTTGCCTCCTCCTTACGTGGGCGAGTCCGTTCATTTCAAAAGTTGAGCGAACTGTTTGCCCAACCTTGTTCGTCAAACAGTCCGCTCGTGTGTGGGCAAGTCCGCTCATGCAAATTTTGAGCGGACTGTTTGCCCAAACTGTTTGACGAACAAGGTTGGGCAAACAGTCCGCGCGTGTGTACGCGGCCTTAGTCATTGTCTCATTGACATCTGAGTCCATATTGAGGTTGACTTTTTAGGATATCTGTTCACTCTCTGATACAATAGGTTTATTTATTTAAGCCTTCCTTGAATTAAGAGTTTTTGTGGCTTCGGTCTGAGTCAGCTTGAGACTTTTGTTTGTCGCAACCCAGCTTTTCAATGGGTCATATAAATTGGTCAACTAATTCCAATGGGAAGGGAAAGTGGTCCTTTGGTATCGCTGATTTAGATTTTACCAGACTAAAACCAGAATAACAAAATATATTTTGAGGTATATGTTATGACAAAATCCCCCTTTTGAATTCCGGGTATGTCCTGGAAACGTAGCAGGGATTCACTCCATACTGAAAGTCAGAGGGTGATAACTGGGTGTGTAAGGTATTGAAGATTATGGTTGTTTGTAACCTCCGCCAATGAGCCTCAAGACCGTTGGTAATTGTTTGTGGGTTTCTCGGGATACTTTTGACATTCGGATGGTGAGAACCAGTAACCATAGTATTAACAGTCCGATACAAATTAGAATCATTATATCTGTTATTGGAAAATATGTTCTGCTCTCTAATAAGATATGGTCTTTCTCGGAATATTCAAACGCTTCAATTGATATATTGTTCTTTTTTATAGACATCTGGAGGGTGTGGTTAGGCTTAAGTTCTAATAGGAATTTGACGTCCGGGTTCATTGGGATTTCCTGATGTTGGAAGGCATCGACACTTTCAACTTCCCCTTCCCAGACTTTGGTTCCTATCAGATATAATGTGGTTTTCCCGATTAGTGATTCTCGCATTGGTTGGGACCTTGATAATAGATACTGTAGCGGGTAGAGTTATGACATGGCTCATGATTTGCTTTTCATAAAATATGCTCATGTTTTTTTAACAGAGTGCTTACTAGCCATTCGTCTTTCACGAGTATTTCCTTTACTTCTGAGGTATCTGTAGTCTTCCGCATTTGTACTTCGCATTGTTCGGCACCATGTTTTTTTATATTCCATGCCACATAGTGCATGAGTTGTGTCATATACGAATGGGTTTCCGTTGCATTGGAAATTGATGTCTTTGAATTGTGTGCATTCCTTCAAAAGGGATATAGCGTATAAATCCGGCATCCAGGGTTGGTAGGCAATCAGGTCTGGGTAGTAGTTCCCTTTTGAAGAGTTTGTGACTCTGATGGAGGTCGATAGACCGGGTGATAAGTTCTGAATGCAAGTTGACAGTGACCACCGTGTCATTAATGATGGTACGGAAATCGGTTAACTCAGTTTTTTGTGTTTTAAGTTCTTGGTGGATGGCTTGAATATTCATTTGTAAATTTTCAATTTCCATTGCAAGAGTTTTTATGGAAACTGTATTAGCAGCTAGGGATGAGCCGAACCCCCCCCCCCAGTTCGGTTCGCACCAGAATTTTCGAGCGGACCGAAAATTCGTACAAACTTTAGAACCCCACTGAAGTCTATGGGACTCGAATGGTCGAAATAAAAAGTGCTAATTTTAATGGCTAATATGCAAGATACTGTCCTAAAAAGGGTTTGGGGGTCTGGATCCTGCCCCAGGGGACATGGTTCAATGCCTAAAATGTTTTTAAAAATGGCCGTTTTGGCGGGAGCACTGATTTTAATGACGATTAAAGTGAAAAAAAGTGAAATATTCCTTTAAATATCGTGCCTGGGGGGTGTCTATAGTATGCCTGTGAAGTGCCACGTGTTTCCCGTGTTTATAACAGTCCCTGCACAAAATGACATTTAACGGAAAAAAGTCATTTCAAACTGCTTGTGTTTTTAATGTAATATCTGGTTCCGGCAATATGGATGAAAATCATTGAGAAAAATGGCATGGGTAGCCCCCCTGCCCATAACCAGCCCCTTTGGGTCTTGTACGGATATTAAGGGGAACCCCATACCCATATTAAAAAAAGGAAAGACGTGGGGCCCCCAGGCCCTATATACTCAGAACAGCAGTATACAGGCGGTGCAAACAAGACAGGGACTGTGTATATTTGTTGTGTTAAGTAGAATCTGTTTGTAATTTTGAACTGGTACATTTTTAAAGTGTAGCTCCAGTCAAAAAATCTATTTTTAAGCTTTTTGAAAAACATAGGGAAGGGTTATCACCCCTGTATAATTTGTTTTGCCGTCCGTCTTTTTTCATCTTACTTCCTGTTGTCTCCTTCCGTTTGCAAGTAGGAGACGTTTGTAAGTTGGATGTTTGAAAGTGGGGGCCTGCCCTATATGCTCTGCAGAAATGGCGGAACAAGGTGTTGGTGTTGCCACAACATTGTAAGCCCTCAAAGTCACTCTTGGTGGGCGCTGGAGTGCCCTGCTGTGAACAATTATATCAAGAATTGTAATTACATGCCATTGTTGAACAGTGGTAGAAAAATTGGGCCTTTGGTGGTTGTGGTGCTGGTGCCACAACACTATAAGTCCTCACAGTTACTCTGGATGGGCACAGGAACAGGCCCTGCTGTGAAATATTGTATCAAGAATTGTAATTACATGCCCTTGTTAAACAGGGGCTGAAAAATTGGGCCTTAGGTGCTGGTGCCACGACACTGCAGCCTCTCCCATATACTCTAGTTTTAGTGCAGGAATTAGCCCTGCTGCAAAGCATTGCATCAAAAATTGTAATTAAACGCCCCTGTTAAACAGGGGCAGAAAAATTGGGCCTTAGGCACTGGTGCTGGTGCCACGACACTGCAACCTCTCCCATATACTCTAGTTGTAGTGCAGGAATGAGCCCTGCTGCAAAGCATTGCATCAAAAATTTTAATTAAATGCCAGTGTTAAACAGGGGCTGAAAAAATTGGGCTGGTGGCATCACCCAGAACCAAAAATGTTCTTCCAACATATCAACGGAGGAGGAAGAGGATAGACAATCAACATAACAGGACAGCCACTCAGCATCAGCATAGGCAGTCTTGAAGGGATGTGATATTTCAAAAAAATATTCAGTTACATCAGCTTCAGGTACTTGGTAGCTATTGGTGATCCAAGACTGATTCATCTTTATGAAGGTCAGTCGATCAACCGAGTCGGTGGACAGGCGCATCCTGTGATCGGTAACAAAGCCACCAGCAGCACTGAAGGTGCGTTCCGAAAGAACACTGGATGCAGGACAGGCTAGTAGCTCAATTGCATACTGTGCAAGCTCTGGCCAGTGATCCACCCTCAAGACCCAGTAAGCCAGAGTATTTTCGGTGGGGAAGGTGTCCAAGTCTGACCTTGCCCCTAGGTATTCCTGCACCATGTAAATCAGATGCTGGCAATGGTTGCTGGAACCGATCATACCTTGGGGCTGCAGACTAAAAAATTGTCTGAACGCATCGGTCAGACGGCCACCTTCTCCACCGCTCCTTCTGACCGAAGCCTCAGCAACACGTTGTCCAGGACCAGGAGTTTGTAACCTCCCAGTCTCTGGGAACGCGTTGCACAGACCTTTCTGCAAGGCCTCATGCTCTGCTCCCTCTGCGAGGGCAAGATAAGGTCCGCAACCTTACCCTTGTACCGTGGATCAAGGAGAGTGGCCAGCCAGTAATGGTCCCTCTCCTTGATCCGAAGAATACGAGGATCCTTCCGCAGGCTTTGCAGGATCAGGGAGGCCATGCAGCGTAGGTTAGCTGAGGCATTCGGTCTGGAGTCCTCGGGGTCACTAAGGACAACATGATCCGCAGCTACCTCCTCCCAGCCACGTACAAGTCCACGGGTTTCTTGGGACTGTAAATCATCCCTACAAGACTGCTGATGCTGAGTGCCAGCCTCCACCTCCATGCTGACACAATCATCCTCCTCCTCATCCTCTTCCTGTGTGATGGGTGGGGCAGCAGGAACACTGTCTGGATAAAGGGGGCCTTGAGAGGCAAGGAAGTTCTCCTCTTCCTGCCTCTGTTCTGCCAACAAGTGGACAAGAGGTACAGTGTCACTGATGCATGCACTGTCACTGCTCACCATCCTCGTGGCCTCCTCAAATAGTGACAGGACAGTGCATGCATCCCTGATCATGCCCCACTGGCGTGGTGAAAAAAGCGAGCTCCCCTGACACCGTCCTGGTGCCATAGTCATACAGGTACTCATTAATGGCCCTCTGCTGCATGTGCAGCCGCTGCAGCATTGCTAGCATTGAGTTCCACCTGGTGGGCATGTCACATATAAGGCGGTTCTTGGGCAGGTTTAACTCCTTTTGGAGCTCAGCCAGCTGAGTTCTGGCATTAAATGATCGGTGGAAATGCACACAGACTTTCCTGGCCTGCCTCAGGACATCCTGTATGCCCAGGTACCTGCCCAAGAACCGCTGCACCACCAGGTTAAGAACGTGAGCCACATAGGGCACATGGGTCATTTGTCCCTGCCGGAGGGCAGAGAGGAGGTTGGTGCCATTGTCACAAACCACCATTCCTGGCTTAATCTGCCATGGCGTCAACCACCTCTCGGCCTGCCCCTGCAGAGCTGACAAAATATCTGCCCCAGTGTGGCTCCTGTCCCCCAAACAAACCAGCGCAAGCACGGCATGGCATCTTTTTGCCTGCGTACTTGCACAGCCCCTTGAACGCCTACGGAGCACCGCTGGTTCTGAGGACAGAGCACTGGAAGAGGCCATGGAGGAAGAAGAAGAGGAGGGGGTGGAGGAGAAAGGTGTGTCACAAACAGTAGAAGCATTTTGGATTCGTGGTGGCAGAACAACCTCCAACACTACTGCACCTTGTCCTGCATCCTCCCCAGCTGCCAGAAGAGTGACCCAATGGGCAGTGAAAGACAGGTAACGTCCCTGTCCATGCCTGCTGGACCATAAGTCAGCGGTAATATGCATCTTACCGCTGACCGCCCTGTCCAGCGAGGAAAGGACATTGCCTTCCACACCCCGGTAGAGAGCCGGAATCGCCTTCCCTGAGAAATAGTGGCGTTTGGGGACCTGCCACTGAGGAACCACACATTGCACAAACTCACGGAAGGGGGCCGAGTCTACCAACTGAAAAAGCAGCAGTTGAAGTGCTAGCAATTTAGCCAAGCTAGCATTCAACCGCTGGGCATGTGGATGGCTGGGAGTGAACTTCTTTCGACAATCCAGCAGCTGGGGCAGGGATATTTGCCTGCTACAATCGGACGTGGGTGTACTGCTAGCAAAATTCCCCGGAAGCACTTGGCTGTGACACACCTAATTCTACACCTTCATTTCTCTCAGTGCAGGTTTCAGTGAGGACTGAAGGTCTAGTGGGGTTGGAGATCCCAGCTGATGAGGAGCAGGGAAAGGTCCGCTTTGTTCTTTGGTGTGGGTCTTTAAGGTACGCTTGCCAACAAGCTGCATGGCAGGTCAACAAATGTCTGGTCAAGCATGTGGTGCCCAAGCAGCTGATGTTTTGACCACACGAAATACGATTGAGACATATGTTGCAAATAGCAGCTGTGCGATCTGATGCACTCGTCTCAAAAAAGGCCCACACCAAAGAACTTTTGGAATAACGTGCAGAGGCAGGGCCCTGCACAGGCAGAGCTCTGTGGTGTGATTCAGTCGGTGTGCTGCCCCTAAGCTGGCCCCCGGAGGGCATCCTGCCTCATTGGAGATGTGCCTCCTCCTCCTCTCTCCTATCAGGCACCCACGTGGAGTTAGTGACCTCATCATCCTGTCCCTCTTCATCACTGGAGCAATCCTGGCAGTATGCTGCAGCTGGTGGAACATGACTGCTAGATTGCTGTCCTTCTTGAGCATCCCCTCTCTCTGTGCTCACGCTACTGCCTTCCTCTAGCTGGGTATCATCATCAGAACCTTCAAAACGCTGGGCATCCTCCTGGAGCATGTAACCAACATTGTGCTCAAACAGTTCGGGGAACTCCTCAGGAGGATGTGGTGGGTCTAGGGAAGGAGTGACTTATGACATTGAGATGAGGGAAGAGGACGTGTTGGCAGCTGCTTTGCTAGTACCCTGAGCCTGGGTGAGAGAGGATGAGGAGGGCTTGGTCATCCACTCTACCAAGTCTTCAGCATGATGTGGCTCAACATGTCCAGCTGCCAAAAATAAGGACAAGTGCGTCCCATGGCCACGTGAAGATAACGATGCACCACGTCCATGACCAGCACTGTTGTCTCTTTTATTGGCTCATGACTGTCTGCCTCTCATTGTTGGCCTTCCAGACATAGTAATGGCCTGCAGGGAGATGGGAAAAACAGCAATTGGGTAGTGTATATTGTGCCGGAGGCACACAACACCCACTGTAAATGCTGCAGATGCCTGTATTAGAGAACACCAGCAATAAAGGGTAACTATGGGTGTATACTGTGCTGGAGGCACACAACACCCACTTTAACTCCTGCAGATGACTGTTTTAGAGAACACCAGCAATAAAGGGTAGCTACAGGTGTATACTGTGCTGGAGGCACACAACACCCACTTTAACTCCTGCAGATAACTATATTAGAGAACACCAGCAAAAAAGGGTAGATACATGTGTATACTGTGCTGGAGGCACACAACACTCACTTTAACTCCTGCAGATGCCTGAGAAAAGAACACACTGTCCCTGCCTATTCTTCTCTCCCTGCATGCCGGAACACACTACACAAGGCCGGTGCGCTGGCAGCCTTATATAGTGTGGGGCGTGTACTAAACCCCCTGAGCTATAATCCTGCTTGTGGCCAATTATGTCTCTCCTCGCTGCCGGCGCTGTGATTGGCCAAGCATGTGGGGTTACAGTGCATGCTTGAGCAGTCATGAGCCAGCAATGCACTGCAATGATGCAGTGCATTGTGGGCCATGAGCGCCACACAAATTTGGAGCGAACGGCCCATAATGTTCGCTATTTGCCGAACGGGCGAACAGCCAGTGTTCGAGTCGAACATGCGTTCAACTCAAACACCAAGCTCATCCATAATACACTGTTCTGGTTGAGATGAAAAGATAGAAACCACTTTAGATAAAAAAGAGGTCAAAAAGCTATCTTACCATGAAGGAAAAGACTAAGAAAGACTCCTTACAGAAAAGGACAGCAAGTTCCGAAGTCCTATGAGCTGAAGTAATGGCAACCAGAACACACAACCTTCCATGTCAAACAACAAAGGGAACAAAAAGGAAGCTCCTGAATAGGCTCAAATGGAGAATTCTGTAAAAACAGGAACCAAATTAAGATCCCATGAAGCCAATGACGGGCTGACTGGAGAAACAACATATGTGATCTAGTACAAAGGCATGCACCAAGAACAGGAACAGCAACCAGCCTCCAAAAGACAGTCAAAGCCGAAATATGACCCTTGATTATACACAAGGCCAGAAACAAATCATACCGCCTGCGGAGGAATCCAAGATACAAGCAGGAAACCGCTAGGTCAACACCAAGAATTCCTTGACTTAGCCATACTAGCCTTCAAAAAAGCAGGAAAAACAAAAGGCCTAGACACCCCTATCTCTTAAAACCTTTTTGACTGCAATAGCCAATCTGGTATGCCGACTGACAACATAAGGCTGAAATAATCTGGCGTTTCAACTGCAGTATTTGACTATCCAGAGATCCAAGGATTGTCCTCTGACAAGTCACAACATTGGAACACCAGGTTCTCCTGGTCCCCGTCAGAACATACAGAAGCACAGGAATCCTCCACCTGAATGCAGTGAAGCAAATGAGGGAAAAATGCAGCAGAGGGAAGGCAGAAGCAAGGATTACCGATCCCACAATGTCACCAGAGCAACTAACACAGATGCACTAAGGATGCTGGTCTTACACTTGCTTAGTTCCCCATTGAACCTGGACTCCAGAAGTCCACATCGGGAGAGCCTCACCATTGACTGTGCTCCAGAACACCTCCAGATGAAGAGCTTGCTTCTACAGAGACAACTGCTGACAGCTGAGAAAAATTCACCTGGCAAACATCCATTACTGGAGGATGAGCAATTACTAGAGCTTTAACCCTTTTGCTGCCAAGCCCTGCAATTCACTTTTCAATTCAGGTGGCCAGTTTGCAGTTTTTCCATTGCTTTTTTTTTCCTTTACAGCTTTCAGAGTTTGTTAAAGACCCCCCAAACCATACATTTTCTAAAAGCACATGACTTATAGAATTAAACAAAATATGCTAATGGTTTCTTTATGCCTCACAATAGTTGCGCATGTTTATGAATTCACTGTTTTCTTAAAAAAAAAAAAACTAAAAAACTAAAAAGTGTATACAGACATGCCAAAACTTACAAAATTCCTGCTAAATATAAAAGCTAAGACTGTATTGAGTTAATAAATATTTGTCAATTTAGAATTGTGTCTTTTTATGAAATGGTGAAAACTGAAGGTACACAAAATGGTAAATAAAAACAATTTACTCTTAAAATCTGATGTTATATTTTTTTCCATTACAGATTTCAGAGTTTGTAAAAGACCCCTCAAACCATATATTTTCTGAAAGCACACGACCAGCAGAATAAATAAAATGTGCTACTGATTTTTTAGGGTCCACAATAGTTGCGCAAATGGTTAGCAAAATGCTATTTCCACTAAAAATCATTATTAGTGGACAATCATAACATAACTTATAACATTTCTGATAAATTCCTACTAAATCCTCATTCACATGGGATGGACGCCTGTGGAGGGCCATGTTTACCCGTATGGGGATTCCCAGGTGTTCCGTGCATCCCCATGCAGGCAGTCCCATTCATGTCAATTAGGATGCAGTGGCACAGCCTCTGCTTCTAATCTGACATTGGTGTGGGTGTACGGCCCAAACATAGATGGTGTGAGCTCAGGGACATGGACCCGGACCCACATGGATGTCAAATTAGGAACAGCTGCTGTTTGTGCAGTTGCTACTGTAATGGAAATTTGTAGGTTCTGTATATAATTGTATTCTATTTTATATGTATTGCACAATGCCCTCACTGTGCACGGCACTAATAATGTTTTCAGTACATGTTTTGCATTCTTTTGAGTCCTGATTAGAATTAGCCTGCCTATGTAATGTCCCTTGTTACCATAAACGTACAGTTGTAATATTAATGTAATACCTACATAATCATGTGTATAAAAACCTTCAAATGCGTCATAATAAAGGAGAACAGTTATTTGGAAAGATGCTAAGCGTATCTTTTGTGTCTGTTCCCTACTGCAGTAGTTATTAATTTGGAACCACTAATCAATATGAGGATAGGAGTTGCCTATCATCAAAATATCCATTTCAGGTGGTGAGCTTGGCCAGCAGGGGTTATCAGGTGACTCTGAGTATCCAAAACGAGGAGCTTGAGACGAAACGGGAATTTCTGATAATCAGCCGGCTGAGGAAAGCCTTTTGCTTACATTTGAGTTATCAGACTTCCTTGATCGGTAAGGCATTTTCGGGACAAAGGGTACCTATTTTACTCCCCTTAATTGATCTGTATTGATTGGTGGTTATATGTTATGTTGTCACTGTCTACTGTCCATCGGAGTGTTATAGAGAAAGGGAAGAATATTGCTGTTCACAGGTATATGTAGTACATCTGCTAGATAAAGTAGTTTAGAGGCAAGAGGGTATAGGCACACGTAGAGAAGACTGACCAGTCATTATGGGCATTAAATTAAGTAAGGGAATGAAGGGTAAGAGACCCTAAAAAATGCCCAGCGCAAGAGGAGCGCTATTTATGAACCAAAGGTGCGGTTCTGCCTATACTGATCCCCTAGATTAATGGCTAAAGTGGGCAGGGATCCACAAAGGGTAACTG
This sequence comes from Lithobates pipiens, assembly GCA_037367395.1. Classification (NCBI taxonomy): domain Eukaryota; kingdom Metazoa; phylum Chordata; class Amphibia; order Anura; family Ranidae; genus Lithobates; species Lithobates pipiens. The sequence continues at coordinate 944,880 of JAZDVW010001483.1, read as the reverse complement.
GGTTACCACCAAAGTCCACAGGGACAAGGAATTATGCAGAGGATACAGCTAGAGAAACGGCTATCTATGTGAGCAGGATGGATCAAGGGTGACAATTAACACTAGACAGAAAGGGACATTTTGATGTTAAGTTGTGGGATGAATTTGGGGCCAGGCACTACAACTAATAAAGTCAAGAAACAGTAATGAGAGTTACAACAGAATGCTTTATATGTTGTCAGAGAGGGAAGATGGGATGAGCACTATGGCTGCCCGTCTGATCATAGAAGGTACAGTATGGGAAGTATGGGATTACAATACATTGGTTGCAAAGGATATCAGAACAAAATAAAGAAAGCAGAAGTTTAAGCAAGGAAGTATTAAAAAGTATTAAAATAAAGTGAGAGAAAGATATGCATGTGTTGTGTACAAATGGGAATAATGTAAGCGATTTTAGAGATATATTTGAGTATGTTTGTGAATGCTGGAACCTTTAGTTCTATCACTTGTATGTGTCATGTACGCAAATGTGACCCCCTCCTTTGTGCTCTTATGAAAGAATGTGGCTGGGATGAGAGGTTGGTGATAAGCTGGAAGGACACCATGCCAATTTCAGTTTTTTAGACAAAACATTTATAACAAAATGTGTCGGGTTAACGAATCTAATGATAAACAATGTGATCACAATTATTTTTGAATAAATATAGATATATTGAAACTGGTTTAGACAACCTTTGGTTGGAAATGAAATCCAGGTTAATGGGGAAATTGGTAAAAATGGAATTAGTTTAGATTAAGATAACAATTTTGTAATTTTACATTTATTGAATGGAAAGAAAAAAAAAAGATTAAGATGAGGTTGTTAATTTTAATAGAGCTGCAATAATGTTTAACAAAGCCAAGATGGATGGGATACATAAGAAGTTTTTCTACAAAAATGAAATCTTAAAGTCTGATAATAACTTGATGTGCGGTCCATGATGTGAGCGTAATAATAAATAAAATGTAAATATAACAGACCCATCACATCACGTCCACACACCCTGTTAGGATAGCTGCTGCCTGCAGCCAGTTGGTTTATAGTTTTTGATGGTCAAGTGATTTCTCGTCCGTCATACATATTGTTAGTCCTTTTGTTTTTATGTATTTTTATTTTTGAAATCCAAAGCAGAATGTGTGGATTGTGAAATGATGTGCCCCTTTTCCTTGTAAGTGCAGTGGGTATAAGTAGAAGAATATTTTGGATTTATGGACATCTCTGCATGACTGCAGGGTATTCTTATCATTTATTATAATATTGCCAGGAAAAAGTTGTCTTTTTGAAACATGAAACTGGTGTTCTTACACAAACCGCATGATAGAAAACAAGCCATTGTTATATTTATGGAAGCTGGACCCAGTAATGAAGGGTTCACTCCGATATATCAGAGCTGTAGCTTTATGCAAAGTTGCTATTAGACAAAGTTACAGATATTATTTTGGTTGAATATTTAATTTTTAATAGTCCGACATTCTGCACAGCAAATATATAGCTAAGTGTTTGTCTAATGAAAGGTTCAAAATAGGAATTTGTTTTGTGTGTTTGTGTACAAATCTAACAATGAAAAATGCATACTTTTGAATCCAGCCACCTTATTGCCTCTATTGGAGGAGGCTGGAGACAAAGAAAAAGCACATGTGTTACATTGATGACGTGGGAATCAGCTGCTGTGAGCCCAGTGCAGGACACACTCCCTGAAGACCTGAGTATTTACTTTTTTGTAGTGTTATTCCTGGTTTTATACCGAGGATGAAGTTTATCACCCAGAAGCATTCTCTGTATTCAGAGTCATTGGATCATTTTTACCCCGCTCAAGAAGCAGAGCTCCATGCTTTAGAAAAGCCTGTGAGCTATAAAAAGAGTATATATTTATATAGATAGTCGAGATATAGAGAGCTTTTGGTTCCATTTGAAGGGCCAGAAGTTTGTTTTTACTTCGGCAGGTAAACCAATCAAGCACGCTAAGTTAATTTGATCGGCTGTTTTAAGCCTTCCAGGTTCTTGCTGAGGTAGCCATACTAACAGTAAAACTTGCATATGGAAGCAGACCAGGCGACTCTAAGGATGCTGCATTTACAGCCCCGGACACTTGCTGGGTCTGTGCAACTCACAGATTCCACCCTAGTTCTGGCCCAGTATAGCTGGGATTAATAATCCAACTTTAAGGACCCCAGAACGAGAAGAACAAGTGGTCCACAAAGGGCAACTTCTTATGAAACAAGACTTTGGAAAAGGTGATCATTTATGTCTGCCAGCCACTCTTTTCCCTCCAGCTTGACACATGGACCGTGTCATCAGTCACAAGTAGTTATGGCTGCCTTAGTAAATGAGCGTGGGATAGAGCCAGGGTTCTCCACAGTTGTTTTTATAACATACCACTTCTTGTTTTACCTGTTACCAAAGGTGTTACCAAAAGCTGAACATCCCTTCCAGAGATAACAAAAAGATATATCCAGATGCCCAAATCTAACGAGTATGCATTTTGTTTGTGTGGACATGTTTTCTGGATGTCCAGTGGCAAATGCTACTGCAAAGGCCACAGTAAAAAGGTGTTCTCAGAAGTAGTTTTTAAGTGCAGAGTGCAGAATCTACAGAGAGTAACAGAGGAAATCATTTTTATAGGAGAGTCCTTATTAGAAGTTTTGAGGTTTTATTTTTACACCCCCTACTGTCTACAATGTAGCGGACAAAGTAGAGTAAGAAACTAGAAAACTTTTGCCTGAATGTTTTCTTATATTCCCTATGGGATTTGGTTTGGGAGTGTGTTACTCACTTGCTTATATTTTGTCTCAGCAGCTGAAGTCCTCCATTCGGATCTCACAGAGAATGTTGCTGATTTTTTAAGGTTTTTGACAAACTTATTTATGTGTTTTCTCCCCAATTCCAGATCCTAAAAGTTTGGAAGGATCTAAAACTAAAGCCAGGTGACATGTGGATTGTTAAGAGACATTTATATATAAGGAAATGTTTGGAGACTCAATACAGCATCTATTTCATGTACAGTTTTGCAAAACTTGAAGAAAAAAGTCACCTGGATCCACACCAGACACTGTAATATGACTAAATGAAAGAAATCTCTGTGTTTTGTAAGGGATATATATATATATATATATATATTTGAAAAGTAGTTTAGCCATGTTGAAGTCATATTTGTCTTTTGTACCTCTTCCATTTTATGTAGAATTGTCCGTGTTTACATGTGCTGATAAGTCAGCATACCAGCAATTAAGCTAGAAGGCCATTCTGGCCACAGAAGTGTACAGACAGTACTCTGTAAATATGTCTTATCAATCATTTGTTTTTCACAGTGAAAAGTCGTTTTGTAATGAAAAAAGCTGCTCAGCTATTATTTTCTCCACAATGGAGTTTTTGCCTCTTTGGCCAGGACTACCTCCACCTAAGCATGTGGAGGTTCCAGGCTAAAGGTGATAGCAGGTATGGTTAGTAATCAAAATATTGATCAAAAGAGAGGAGACTGTAATGGAAATTTGTAGGTTCTGTATATAATTGTATTCTATTTTATATGTATTGCACAATGCCCTCACTGTGCACACGGAACTAATAATGTTTTCAGTACATGTTTTGCATTCTTTCAAGTCCTGATTAGAATTAGCCTGCCTATGTAACGCCCCTTGTTACCATAAACGTACAATTGTAATATTAATGTGATACCTACGTAATCATGTGTATAAAAACCTTCAAATGTGTCATAATAAAGGAGGACTTGTTATTTGGAAAGATGCTGAGCGTATCTTTTGTGTCTGTTCCCTACTGCAGTAGTTATTAATTTGGAACAACTAATCAATATGAGGATAGGAGTTGCCTATCATCAAAATATCCATTTCAAAAGCATAAGGGCCAAGGACCAGTACTGGGTGGCAACGTACTTAGACCCCCGGTACAAACACAAAATGGCGGAAATGTTACCGCCGTCACAGAGGGCTGTCAGAATGCAGCACTTCCAGGCCTTGCTTCGAGAAATGCTGCATTCTGCTTTTGCATGCGCTGGCAGAGGAGGAATTCCCACTCCCAGAGAAATAGTTGCGGGTACCAATCCAACAGCGCCTGCAAGAAGAGGCCGGTTTGAAGATGTGTTGGTGACTTCTGATATGAGATCATTCTTTCAGCTGACCCATCGACAGGTCTCATCCGGATCCAGCATCAGTGAACGCCTAGACTGACAGGTGTCCGACTACATCGGGTTAACGGCCGATGTGGACGCTCTGAGGAGTGATGAACCCCTGGACTACTGGGTGGGCAGGCTTGACCTCTGGCCAGAGCTTGCCCAATTTGCAATGGAACTGTTGGCTTGCCCCTCGTCCAGTGTCCTGTCCGAAAGGACGTTCAGTGCAGCAGGGGGTATTGTGACCGATAAGCGCACTCGCCTAGCTCACGACAGTGTTGACTACCTCACATTTATAAAAATGAATGAGGCATAGATCTCGAAGGAATGCAACACATGTGACCAGTAGACCATGTATATGCATAACTCTATAAACTATTTAATCTAGCACACAGACCTTTTTTCTACCTTTGGCTCACTTGTACAAAAAAAGCACACTGTACTATATGCCCATACCCTCCTGTTTGAAGAGGTTGAGCGGTGTCATATTTTTGGGTCCCGCAGTGAGTTGCTGGTATCAATGCTGCTGTCAGTGCTCTCTATCTCGGTGCTGGTGTCAGTGCTCTCTCTCTATCTCGGTGCTGGTGTGGTCTCAGTGCTCTCTATCTCGGTGCTGGTGTGGTCTCAGTGCTCTCTATCTCGGTGCTGGTGTGGTCTCAGTGTTCTCTATCGTGGTGCTGGTGTGGTCTCAGTGCTCTCTATCTCTGTGCTGGTGTGGTCTCAGTGTTCTCTATCACGGTGCTGGTGTGGTGTCAGTGCTCTCTATCTCGGTGCTGGTATTAGTGCTCTCTATCTCAGTGCTGGTGTCAGTGCTCTCAATCTCAGTGCTGGTGTCAGTGCTCTCTATCTCTGTGCTGGTGTGGTGTCAGTGCTCTCTATCACAGTGCTGGTGTGGTTTCAGTGCTCTCTATCTCGGTGCTGGTGTCAGTGCTCTCTATCATGGTGCTGGTGTCAGTGCTCTCTATCATGGTGCTGGTGTCAGTGCTCTCTATCTCAGTGCTGGCATGGTCTCAGTGCTCTCTATCACGGTGCTGGTGTGGTGTCAGTGCTCTCTATCTCAGTTCTGGTGTCAGTGCTCTCTATCACGGTGCTGGTGTCAGTGCTCTCTATCCCAGTGCTAGTGTCAGTGCTCTCTATCCCGGTGCTAGTGTCAGTGCTCTCTATCTCGGTGCTGGTGTCAGTGCTCAGTCGCTATCGCGGTGCTGGTTTCAGACAGTGAGGGAGATAGCGGAGAAGCCAATCAGCAGGCAGTGCCAGCACCATGGCTGGTGTGGTGTCACTGCTCTCTATCTTGGTGCTGGTGTGGTCTCAGTGCTCTCTATCACGGTGCTGGTGTGGTGTCAGTGCTCTCTATCTCAGTTCTGGTGTCAGTGCTCTCTATCCCGTTGCTGGTGTCAGTGCTCTCTATCTTGGGCTGGTGTCAGTGCTCTCTATCTTGGTGCTGGTGTCAGTGCTCTCTATCACGGTGCTGGTGTCAGTGCTCTCTATTTCAGTGCTGGTGTGGTCTCAGTACTCTCTATCTCGGTGCTGGTGTCAGTGCTCTCTATCTTGGTGCTGGTGTCAGTGCTCAGTCGCTATCGCGGTGCTGGTTTCAGACAGTGAGGGAGATAGCGGAGAAGCCAATCAGCAGGCAGTGCCAGCACCATGGCTGAGGATCAGCACTGGACTGGCACCTCCGGACCACCGCAGTGGAGCCCTGCATAGGTGGCAGTAAGGGTTGGGCAGAGGGAGGGGCTCAAGCACAGGTTGGGACACTGGCACAGGACTGCGCTGCCCTGACTGTGGCACTGATCATCTCCTGCACCCCCTTCATAGCCTGCCCTGACCTTGCCTCTCCTCCATGGCCTTCATGCGCTCCTGAATTGTCAAAATTTCACAGATAAAAAAAATGCTTGTCGTTGTCGATCCCAGATTCACTTCATACTTCTGTTATGTCAGTGTCCATGTGGTGGGACTATGTGTGCACAGCTAGTAAGTATTTTGTGGCTGAAAATATGACCTGTAGGTTTTTAAGGTTCGCCTGCCATTAAAGTCAATGGGGTCCGCCGCAAACTTTGCGGTTCGCAAACTTTTGGCCGCGTTCGCGGTTCGCGAAACGTCCCGTCCGAAGTTTCGGCCATCACTAGTGACGACAGCTACCCTTCTACCTCCGACCATGCCAGGTTCTCCGGCCAGCAGAACCGTCACTTTTGGTTGGACTGCAAGCCACAGTACCAACCCTGTGCTGCTCTCTTACTTCTGGATAGGCTCTTAGACAGCCTAGCAGCCAGATGTGCCCGGTATAGGCCCAATCTCTAGTCTAGCAGCCCGGGGAAATACGACACATGTCCACCCAGACAGCCATCCAGAAATCCCTACCCATTAGCTGAGATGCCCCATATAACCATAACCTGACCTTGGTTTGACCTTCTCATACCTAGTACCACCAAGTCCCTGGCCACCTAGTGGTGGAAGAGAAAAGTGCAACAAGGCCAAACTCAGGGAGAAATCAATAGATCTCTAACAATCAACCAGGATAACTATTTCTGGCAAGTAAATTTGTGAGGAGCTCCCTGACTAAACTCCAGGGTGCTACATAAATAAAACTTACCTGCTAGTGCTAGAAGAGATCAGGCCTGATTTAGCCAACACTGCGGTTATGTGTGCAATGTATCAGAGGAGCCAGTGATCTACTGACACTGCACTTGTTGGGGGCAGAAGGGCTGATCCTGCTAACACTGCGTTATTAGGAACACTATACTAAGGGCGGACACTGATATAGTTCTGTTCATGATCAGAATATTGATCCATATAGACACTATACTAGCAATGGCAGTGATCTGGATATTGATCCATACAGACACTATACTAGTAATGGTGGTGATCAGGATATTGATCCATACAGACACTATACTAGTAATGGCGGTGATCAGGATATTGATCCATACAGACACTATACTAGTAATGTTGGTGATCAGGATATTGATCCATACAGACACTATACTAGTAATGTTGGTGATCGGGATCCTATAGTGTGAGTGTGATAGTGTGCGGACAATCTAATGCTAGCTGACCCTGGCACTATCTGATGTAACAAGTGACCCTAATACAGCGATTGGTGAAAAATACTGTACACTGACGTTGTACTAATGGCCCTGGTTGGGTGACAGGGGGGATCAAAGGGTGAATGAGGGCAATCAATGGGGTTAAATGTGCCAATCTAAGGTGTGTGGGTGTAAAGTGTGGTGATTATACTCACAGTGTGGTGTTCTCTTCTCTTCCTGAACAGAAAAGGACTCGGGAAGAGAAGAAATCACAAGATAGCTCCCCGTGTTTACAAAATAAAACACAGGAGTGATTTGTCATTGGCTGCAGGTGATCAGCAGGGTACGGGGCAAAATCATTGGCTGGGACCTGCTGACAAACTTGTCCTACAGCCAGTGACAGTGGAGGTTTCTGGGTGTGCGCGTGCATGAGTGCGGACCCGGAAGAAAGCCATGACATAAAATTACATTACCAGACCTGTATGAGCCGCCCATCCATTGTATATACTACTGCAGGTCAGCAACTGGTTAAAATTGTTGCTTTGATTGACCAATTCCCACCCGGCCTATAGCAGAATGATGGTCGGGCGGCGGTTAAGTTATCCTGACTGGATGTCATATGACGTCTAGCAAATAATATGCCGGTATACTCCCGCGGGGGCACGCAGCGCAGCGATCAATAGTGCAGTGTGCTACTTTGATACACCGCATCTCCGATCGTGGTAAGTAGCCTCTGACGAAGGCGCCTTACCACATGATCAGCTGTGACCAATCACAGTGTAAACCAGGAAGTGGTGGGAAAAGGCTTTCCTTGGTTTGTGCCGATCGGGGGCTCTCCCTGTCAGAGGGGGGTCTGCGCTGATAATCAGCACATTGATTATCAGCAAAGCCCCATCAGAATTGCCACAAAGCATGCCAATCAGTGCCCACAACAGTGCCAATCATTGCCCATCAATAAAACCTGTCAGTACCTCATCATCAGTTCCACCTGTCAGTACCCATCAGGGCTGCATGAGTGCCGTCTATCGGTGCCCATCAATTCTACATATCAGTTCCAACTCATCAGTGCCCATCCATTATACATATCAGTGCCACCTTATCAGTTCCAACTCATCAGTGCCCGGCCATGAAGGAGAAAACAAAATTTTAGAACAGAAACAAAGAAAAATTTTCTTTTCAAAGATTTTGATATTTTTTCGTTTGTTTAGCAAAAATAACCCCCCCCAGTGATGATCAAATACCACCAAAAGAAATCTCTATTTGTGAGAAAAAAATGATAAAAATGTTGTCTGTGTACATTGTAGCAATTGTCATTCAAAGTGCAACAGCACTGAAAGCTGAAAATTGGCCTGGGCAGCAAGGGGGGGGGGGGGGGGGGGTGCCCGGTATTGAAGAACTTCTATCCTTCAGTGTGTACTGTACACACCAGTGTATGAGGATGAAACCATGTCTAACAGAGGAAACTAAGGGGTCTACTTCTAGAAGATTCATTTGACAAATATGACAATCATTCATCCAACCATTACACATTCTGGCCATAACGCAGTGATTTCCTATCATCATCAGCTCCATCTAGTGGCCATAATGAGATATTTTATCTGTCATATCATATCACAATAACGCATTATGGCCACTAGATGGAGCCAAGAAAATCAGTGTATGAAATAAAATACATCCAATATTCATCACAGCCGGGTGAATGTTTGTCACATTCATTCAACTAGTTTTTTATTTTAATAGACCTCTAAGTGTTTGTGAAATCTTCCACCACAAAATGTACTCAGCCAATGAGAGGTAATGACTCCATTTTTATTTTTCTCCTGCTATCAATGGCCAACACGTTACAACACTTCATCCATGTCTTCGGTGATCTCTGATCTCCTTATCAACTGTTTCTTCCATGATGAAGATCAGCCATGGAGTATATCTGAGGTGTATATCAGGGTGTGCTTCTTCCCCACATGAGAGCTGTGATGTCCAGCAACATTCATATAGAAGACATTTCCCGCACTCAAGGGACTAACACACCTCGAGGGTTGTGTGGGATCCCTGATGTACAGGAAGACAGGACTTTAGTGAGGAACAATTCCCTCACTCAGGACAGGAATATGGCTTCTCCCTCGTGTGAGATCTCTGATGTGTGGAAAGACTGGACTTCTGTGAAAAACATTTCCCGCACTTAGGACAGGTATACGGCTTCTCCCCATGTGAGATTTCTGATGTCTGGAAAAATTGGACTTGTCTGAAAAACATTTCCCACAATCAGGACAGGAATACGGCTTCTCCCCGGTGTGAGATCTCTGATGTGTGTAAAGATCGGACTTCTGTGAAAAACATTTCCCGCACTCAGGACAGGAATAAGGCTTCTCCCCTTTGTGCAATCTCAGATGTGTGGAAAGATGGCACTTCTGTGAAAAACATTTCCCACACTCAGGACAGGAATATGGCTTCTCCCCTTTGTGGAATCTCAGATGTGTAGAAAGATGGGACTTCACTGAAAAACATTTCCCACACTCAGGACAAGAATACGGCTTCTCTCCTGTGTGAAATCTCTGATGTCTGGAAAGATTGAACTTCTCTGAAAAACATTTCCCGCACTCAGGACAAGAATACGGCTTCTCCCCCGTGTGAGATCTCTGATGTGTGTAAAGATCGGACTTCTGTGAAAAACATTTCCCGCACTCAGGACAGGAATACGGCTTCTCTCCTGTGTGAGATCTCTGATGTCTGGAAAGATGGGAATTCTCTGAAAAACATTTCCCGCACTCAGGACAAGAATACGGCTTTTCCCCTGTGTGAAATCTCTGATGTCTGGAAAGATGGGACTTCTCTGAAAAACATTTCCCGCACTCAGGACAGGAATGCGGCTTCTCCCCAGTGTGAGACCTTTTATGCCTATGAAGATTGGATTTTAAATTGAAACACTTCCCGCACTCAGTACAGGAAAAGCTCTTCTCTGTTGGAAGGACGGCCCCGTCCCGCACAGTCTGAGGTTCCTCAGGATAAGAGGAATACGATGGTCCATCTACACTGTGTGGTGCCGGATGGACATTTGAGGTAGTCGGGTTTTCTCCTGGACTATACTGTGTGATGTCCTCATCTTCTACTTTACAGTCTGGAGACAAAGTGAGACAATCCTCTGAGGTTTTCCTCATCTCCCGTCCATCTACTAAAATAGAAATACAAAGATTATTACTGGACATCAGCTGATTGGTTCCCCTAAACCAGGACTCCGCCCACATCAGGCAGCTTTGTCTCTGAGGATCTTACAATTCCCCCCTCAAGGTAACTAGTAAATGGGTCCTCTGATCTCCTACCAGATCATTTCTTTATTCATGGACCTTAGTCAGAGAGTGAGGAAACAACGAGAACTGTCTTCTATAGGAGTGACAGTGATGAGGGGATTATAGGACGAGTGTCCCCTCCCCCTCTATCACTCATTGCCATCTTCCCAACACAAGAAGTCCTGCACTTCCTTATTTAGTCCATGATTTAGTCATGAATAACAGCGGGGCTGAGCCCCACCAGAGGTCAGAGAGTGAGGATGGGGGGAAAACAACCAAGATGAAGACTGGACTGATCCTGAAGACCCCCATCATTGGGTTATTGACTCCTCCCCCATTATCACTTTCTGTTTAAGGGTCCAAAGTGTGAGGATGTTATCACATTATTATCACCATGTAAAAGTCTGTGCTCCAATCACATCATCCGATATAAAATGTCCAGCTGGAAGGAAATGGGTGTAACAAAAGAGAATACATATTATGTGTATATATAGCAGTGGGGGGAGGGGAGAGAGCAGAAGTCAGGACTATGTAATGTACAACATATTGTATGAGATACAACAGATAGGACTATATAGTATCAGAATGATGTAATGTACACCATAGAGCAGTGATGGCGAACCTTGGCACTCCAGTTGTTTTGGAACTACATTTCCCATGATGCTCATGCACTCTGCAGTGTAGTGGAGCATCATGGGAAATGTAGTTCCAAAACATCTGGAGTGCCAAGGTTCGCCATCACTGCCATAGAGTATATAGTGCAGGGGTCAGGAGTATGTAATATAGAATATAAAGTATACAGTGTAAGGGTCAGGACTCATAATATTGGTATTCAGTAATCAGTGGAAGATGAAATGATTACATGAGACAAGTTGCAGAGGTCCCACACCGCTGCCTCCCATCTCCTGAGACTGCACTCAGTGACTTGGGTCTGAGACTATACAGACATATCCCTCCACCCGGCACAGCCAGCAGACAACACAACAAGTAATCCTGGGGGGATTGTTACATAGTAGGTGAGGTTGGAAAAAGACACAAGTCCATAAAGTCCATCCTATGTGTGTGATTATATGTCAGTATTACATTGTATATTCTGTATATTGCGGTCATTCAGGTGATCACCAAATCGTTTCTTGAAATCATTGATGCCCCGCGCTGAGACCACCACCTGTGGAAGGGAATTCCACATCCTTGCCACTCTTGCAGTAAAGAACCCTCTATGTAGTTCAAGGTTAAACCTCTTTTCTTCTCATTTTAATGAGTGGCCACGTGTCTTGTTAAACTCCCTTCTGCGAAAAAGATTTGTCCCTATTGTGGGGTCACCAGTCCGGTATTTATATATTGGGGGTCACCAGTCCGGCATTCATATATTGTGGGGTCACCAGTCCGGTATTTATATAATGTGGGGTCACCAGTCCGGCATTCATATAATGTGGGGTCACCAGTCCGGTATTTATATATTGTGGGGTCACCAGTACAGTATTTATATATTGTGGGGTCACCAGTCCGGTATTTATATAATGTGGGGTCACCAGTCCGGCATTCATATATTGTGGGGTCACCAGTCCGGTATTTATATATTGTGGGGTCACCAGTACAGTATTTATATATTGTGGGGGGTCACCAGTCCAGTATTTATATAATGAAATCATATCCCCTCTCAAGCGTCTCTTCTCCAGAGAGAATAAGTTCAGAGCTCACAACCTTTCCTCATAACTAATATCCTCCAGACCCTTTATTAGCTTTGTTGCCCTTCTTTGTAGTCGCTCCATTTCCAGTACATCCTTCCTGAGGACTGGTGCCCAGAACTGGACAGTATACTCCAGGTGCGGCCGGACCAGAGTCTTGTAGAGCAGGAGAATTATTGTTTTATCTCTGGAGTTGATCCCTTTTTTAATACCAATATTCTGTTTGCTTTGTTAGCAGCAGCTTGGCATTGCATGGCATTGCTGAGCCCATCATCTACTAGGACCCCCAGGTCCTCTTCCTTCCTAGATTCCCCCAGAGGTTCTCCCCCAGTCTATAGATTGCATTCAGATTTTTGCCACCCAAATGCATTATTTTACTTTATTTACATTGAACCTCATTTGCCATGTAGTTGCCCCTCCCCCCATTCATTGTTCTGTCAGAAATCATGCTATACCTGGGCATGAGGTAGAAGAACCAAAGCACATGCCCAAGGTGCCTAGGTAGAGCAACATCTATGGTGAAAATCAACCTTTTGCTGCCAGCTGATCCCCAGAATCTCCATAAATCCAGTCTAGATACATAAATTGTGTCGGCAGCACAGAGAAGGAAGATTATCGGAGAGAAATCCAGGAATACAGGACGGGGAACACAGCTCAGGAAAGTGACCAGGGGATTACAGGCTGATATCACCCAGCCCCCGCCCTACTCTGGACCAATCAGTGAGCAGTATGGGTGGAGGAATGGATTTAGTGTTAATGACCCACCTGTGCTGATCTCTGTAGGAGTGTCCTCCTCTATAAATGTCCCCGTTATTCCATCCTCCTCCATAGACTGCTGATCATCCCTCACATACCTCTCTTCTTCTTCTGATTTCACCTCAAATTCTATATCCATTGGATCTCCACTCTAAACCAAGAAAATGAGAGAGAATATCATCTGTAAGATAGAAGATTTATTATTGTGACACCACATAGAAAATCCACACATACGAATATCCCACTAAAGGGGGCGCTATGGTGCTACGACTCTCTCCCTCTAAGCATGAAAACTCGCCCCCTCCTGGGAACCACGTTACACCAAGGTAGACAGGCAGCTGTACAATTTTCGATCACCCTGAACAAATCCCCTCTCTATCCAATATTGGGACACCCGGACTTTACGCCAGGCCTCCAATCTACGGAATTCACTGACTTGATGAACGCCGGTTCTGACCATGCAGCTAAATTTGTGGTACTGGACCGATGGCCTAACCTGATGGAACTGACGCAGCAGGCGCATTTTGACTAAACTTCTGGAAAGAGGTGCAGTTGCACCACTTTCTTCACTCGATCCCTGGCCCTCGGGACTTCATCAGCCAACGGACAGTCTTCGAAGAGTTTTGCGTAGGCACTGAGTCTATGCCATGTCAAGAACCCTCTCCAATATGTATGTATTACTCAATTCACCCCACACCCAACCACGCCTAATTGGCCTAGAAAAGTGGGAGAAAGACCTAAACCGAACGTTCACCGACACACAAAAACAGAGGATTATCAGCAGAGACAAACTATAAAGTTCTTTCAGGGTGGTATCTTACCCCCTCAAAACTTCAGAAATGTTTCTCTGACACCTCGGATCGATGCTGGGCTGTGGTGAGGAAGAAGGTACGATGCTTCACATCTTCTGGGCCTACTCCAAGCTTGAGAATTTCTGGAGAGCAGTCAGGCATATCACTCAGAAATGTACGGAATATGTAATTCCAGATGATGCCGCCTTCTTCCTCCTACACCTGTCAACAATTCCCCTGAAAAAGTATAAAAAGTCACTGGTGCGTCACCTTCTAAATGCAGCGAAGACATGAATTCCGCTTCGCTGGAAACAGCAATGCCCACCAACGGTGACAGATTGGTTACGTAAGGTGGGGGAAATCAAAAAATGAGAAGACTTGGTCCTCACCGTGCAACATAAAAGTGAGCAATTTTCTGCTACATGGGCTATTTGGAATACCTATATATACTCAGCTGAGGGAACTACCCTCTTAGGGTCATAATGGGCCTCTATCAGTAATGATCCGTTACACCTGGGGTTGTCTGTCTAGGATGACCCTCGCCTCGGCTGACATTCCTCCCCCATCTTTTCTTTATCTCTTTCCCCTCTTCCTCTGAAGATAGTGTGGAAAATGGAAAGGAGACTCCCACCCCTGGCCAGGAGTTGTTACGGTGGAGTATTGTGTGGCCCTATACGTTCTCCAGGTTTAATGGAAGTTTGATGTGATATACCAGGCCATGTGAGACTATCTGTAATATTGTTATAATGAACAAGAGCTTTGTACCTAATTTTCCATTGACTGTATTGTTGGGATTTCTCCCATGAGTGGCGTTTAATAAAATGTATATTTGCAAAAAATAAAATAAAAAAATCCACACATCATCTCTAGGAGTCCATGTTCTAGATGCTCCATCCCACCAACCTTGTAACAGTGGGGGATGGTGTGATCTTCCTGTGTGGAATCCCGGGAATACAGAGGACGGGGACATCTCTCTGGTGGGTTCCTGGTATTTGGTGGCTCCATCATATCCTTGTGTCCTTCTGAAAACTCCTCCATCACTCCATACTCCTCATCCTCCTCTTTATACTCTTCTTTAACATCAATATTATCATCCCCGAGGTTTCCACTCTGAATATATAATAAAACATTCATTGTAACAAACATGCTGTGTATAAATCAGAACTACCAATAATTGTCAATCATCTACCTGATGATGGTGGGGGATGGTGTGATCTTCCTGTGTGGAATCCCGGGAATACAGAGGACGGGGACATCTCTCTGGTGGGTTTCTGTAGCTGGATGACTCCACCATGGTGTCCTGGTACAGATCTTTGTGTTCTTTTAGAGACTCCTCCATCACCCCATCCTCATCATCCTCCTCTTTTATCTCTTCTTTAACCTCAACTTTAGAATCTCTCAGGTTTCCACTCGGAATATATAATAAAAATGACATCAATGGTAACAATGCAGATAATGTACAGATCCTAATGATACTATCAGTGATTGTTCCTCATCTACCTGATGATGGTGGGGGATGGTGTGACCTTCCTGTGTGGAATCCCGGGAATACAGAGGAAGGGGACATCTCTCTGGTGGGTTCCCATTACTGGATCCATCTGTAGGAAACACACACACTGACTGAATACATTGTTTCTATGTGTTTATCAGATGATGGGGGATCTAGGTGGAGCCTCCGTACTGCTCTCTCCTTTACAATAAAGTCTCCTCTTACCCGGTGATGTGAGGGGCGGCTGATTGTCCATCATGACGTCCTTGTAGAGATCCTTGTGTCCTTCTAAATACTACCACTCCTCCATGGAGAAATAGACAGTGACATCCTGACACCTTATAGGAACCTGACACACACAATGATACAGTCACCATCCAGACACATCCCTTGTCTGTTACTGGATAATGTCCCAGAATTCCCAGAATCCTCCTCACCTCTCCTCCATCATCTCTCTGGTGACTTCTAGAATCTTCTTTGTATTTCTCTATTCTATCAGGGAGGGAGGTGGAGGCAATGTGATGTCATATGATCTCCAGACTTCACAGGAGGAAAACTCTAGATCTGAACACAAATAGTAAAATCAAATGATATTCCCAGAATCCTCCTCACCTCTCCATTCAGGTCTCCATTTTATTAAAGCCCTACTTCAGACTGATATGATTTACACACACAGGACCCCCACACTATGCAGGATAAAAGCTTGCAACAGGCATTCTGATGTCATTACATACAATGCAGGACCAACAGTCCCACTTTGCTAGTGAGGATGCCAAGACTCCGCCCACATCCTAAGAGTATCAGAAGAAAAAGTCAGAAAGAGGGACATTGGGAGGAGGAGCTGTGAGGTCAGTGTGATGTCATAGGACATATAGACTTTGGATGGAGGGACATTTGGATAGGAAGATTTGAGGGGTCCTCTATATGAGGCTCCTGTGAAAACCAAATCATTGTTCCTGGGTGCGTCCTTCCTCTCCTAAACTGAAGAGTGAACTTTGACCTTTACCATACAGAAATCTGTCAGGAATGTGTGAAAGTAAGCTCTCATGTGATCAGGTGACGTGCGGAGGAACGGAGTGTAAATAGCAGACAATTTTCTCCAGAGCTCCTAATGGTGGGGATGGATTTTGCTGAGTGCTGGTGCCAAGTTTCCACCCTCCAGGATCACTACAGGTGTGGAGAAAAGCTGTGTAAGAGGATATGGAGGAGAGATGAGGAGGAGATCCAGGAATCAGGATAAAGGTCAGGACAAGCAACAGACGAGCGCATCCAAGAGATGAAGCCGGGGTCACTACACAGAAAATCAATCCAAGGAAACAACAGGCAGGACGAGGAATAGCAAGAAGGAGCTCAGAGACAAATGAGAATATTGCTCAGCCAATGGGAGATGATCTCAGCATAACTTACATAATGAAGGAGATGAGGGGGAGGGGAGGAAGTCACTTATGGTGACCATAGAGACATGGAAATTCAGCTGGTCCAGCAGGGATCGGTCACATTTCCATCCATGTGTGGTCACTGCCGGATAAAAGTCACTCCATCAGCGACTGCAACCAATAGCTTCATCACTGATCTGTTTATTCTGAGAGCGGAGGAGCACCCCCCATTGTCAGAATACAATAGTGCAGCGGGGAGGATTCCCCCATCCCCCTCTAATGTGTGGATGGGGGAATCACTTCCGTTTTTTCCTCTTATCCCGCCGGATGAACGATAAAGCAGGAAATGTCTCACTGTCTGTGATTAGCGCTGTGCAGTGTCGGCTTCCTGGCGGGATCGGGAATGTGGGATTTCCAACACACCGGAGCCCATCACTATTCATCATCAACTGATCCCCCTGAAGGGGTTAATCTACATTTCCACACTATATATGTGTGTATTATCATCCGCTGGAGATAAAAGACATCACAGTGACTATGGAGGAAGAGGACGGAAATGACGGGGGTTACTGGGTGTAAATAGAAAATAAGATCTTATTACCTCCTCTGCTGCGCCTTCCAGTAACGTCTCCTCACTACTTCCTCCCGACTCACCTCTCACCCGGAACTTCCTGTCTGTACCTGAAATCACTTCCTGTCTTCAATAGAGACTTCCTGTCTCCCTAGACCGAAGCTCCACATTTGACAGGAAACTTGCTTTTTTATTGTTTGTTTAATGAACTTTAATGTAACAAACATTCAATAGAAATGAGAAACAATGTTTCCAGTTACATCTGTATTTCTTGATGGTATCTGGTTGCAGACTGGAGCTCCGCCCTTCACAGGAGTCATGTGACCTCCACAGATTTTTTTTTCAACTTTAACCCTTTAGCTGCCAGTCTTTTTTTTTCTGCACATGTTTAAAAAACCATTGTAGGCCTGAAGATTACATAAAAAACCCAAAACATGATATGTTTTCGGAAAGCAGACACCCTAGAGAATAAAATAGTGGTAAGTTCCAGACGATGAAATGGAAGGATTTCTTGCACATTGTACAAGGAATCCCTTTGGAATCTCATTCACACATGTGGTAAATGAAAAGTCCTTGGTCTTTCTAGACCTAGAGCTACGGGCCGACGATAATGGAGTAATGTTGGCGACTCTTACCTTCACGCCCGCAGCCATCATCATCCTAGGTCGATTGTCCCCTTTGGTCAGTTTTGTAGACTTAGGCGGACTTGTACACTAAAAAATGATTATGAAGAACAAAGCCTGATTCTAAAAAGAACATTTAAAGAGAAGGAGTATGAAGATGAGCACATAGAAGAAGCCTTTCAAAAATATCTACAGCTGTATGACAATGTCTGTGCAGGGGGTGAGAAAATGACAAAATATGATAGAGACCAACAACCACAAGTAAGGTTTTGTACTAGATTTAACAACAAAGTCACCATTATACAAAAAAATCTTCAGAAAAAAACTGGAAGATTCTTGAATCAGACGCCGATCCTGAAGACCAGTTTATTGTGACACCAAAATCTAGTCTTTAGGAGACCCAAGCATCTAAGGAGTGTCATTGCCCAGAGTAGAGTGAAGAATAGGGATGGCCGAACGGTTCGCCCGGCGGTCGTATCGCTGCGAATTTTGGCTGTTCGCCGTCCGCCAAATCGGTGGACTATTGCCGCCGTTCGCCTGGCGGACTTCCGTGTTTACTGTGTAAAAGAACTTTGACCTATGATGACACATCCATCGTGGGGTACAGGACAGCCAATTGAGACATTACAGCACATGGACACTTGGACATTCCCCCTAACTTATAAATAGACCCGATCCAGCGGCCATTTTACATTCTTTCTTCTGTCACTATAGGGAGAGGTTGCTGTGTGGAGCAGGGAGAGATTGCAGTGACCCAAATCGCTAGCTATTTGGTATACAAAAGTTCTTTTCAGGACTGGTATAGGTGTTAGGTGTAGTTCAGGATATAGGTTTGAGGCACTGCTGTGCTAGTGATTGTTGCAGCAGCCTGAGTGTCTTTTGTCAGTGTAGAGAAAGGGACAGGATGGTGTGTGCTGCAGGGACAGTCAGTTCAGTCATTAGCTGTTACTATTAGGTCCACAAAAGTGCTATTCAAGTTATTGTTCCAGCAGCCTCTGTTTTGTCTGTTTACATAGGGACAGGCAGGAAGCTGTGTGTGAGGCAGTGAGGGACAGTCAGTTTAATCAGTAGCTGTTACTATTAGGTCCACAAAAGTTATTTTCAGGACTAGTATGGTAATAGGCTTTTACACGTATAATATTCTTTCTTCCAAATATAGAAAGAATATTATACTTGACTGCTGCCCTTCTGCTGCAGTCTGCTAATCATTCAAAACCTACTTGTTCCACAAAGGTCCTTATAAGGACTGGTAAGGTCTAGGGTGCTACAGTACATAGGGTTGAGTGAGGTACAGTATGCGATTCCTGGTATAGGTCCACAATACATAGGGTTGAGGTGCACTACTGCTGACTGCTGCCCTATACTGCAGCAGTCCTTCATCAATATAGGGACTGGCGTACAGTCTGCTAATCATTCACAACCTACTTGTTCCACAAAGGTCCTTATAAGGACTGGTAAGGTCTAGGGTGCTACAGTACATAGGGTTGAGTGAGGTACAGTCTGCTATTCCTTAAGGACTAGTATAGGTCCACAATACATAGGGTTGAGGTGCACTACTGCTGAATGCTGCCCTATACTGCAGCAGTCCTTCATCAGTATAGGGACTGACGTACAGTCTGTTAATCATTCACAACCTACTTGTTCCACAAAGGTCCTTATAAGGACTGGTAAGGTCTAGGGTGCTAGAGTACATAGGGTTGAGTGAGGTACAGTCTGCTATTCCTTAAGGAATGGTATAGGTCCACAATACATAGGGTTGAGGTGCACTACTGCTGACTGCTGCCCTATACTGCAGCAGTCCTTCATCAGTATAGGGACTGACATACAATCTGCTAATCATTCACAACCTGCTTGTTCCACAAAGGTCCTTATAAGGACTGGTAAGGTCTAGGGTGCTACAGTACATAGGGTTGAGTGAGGTACAGTCTGCTATTCCTTAAGGACTAGTATAGGTCCACAATACATAGGGTTGAGGTGCACTACTGCTGACTGCTGCCCTATACTGCAGCAGTCCTTCATCAGTATAGGGACTGACGTACAATCTGCTAATCATTCACAACCTACTTGTTCCACAAAGGTCCTTATAAGGACTGGTAAGGTCTAGGGTGCTACAGTACATAGGGTTGAGTGAGGTACAGTCTGCTATTCCTTAAGGAATGGTATAGGTCCACAATACATAGGGTTGAGGTGCACTACTGCTGACTGCTGCCCTATACTGCAGCAGTCCTTCATCAGTATAGGGACTGACGTACAATCTGCTAATCATTCACAACCTGCTTGTTCCACAAAGGTCCTTATAAGGACTGGTAAGGTCTAGGGTGCTACAGTACATAGGGTTGAGTGAGGTACAGTCTGCTATTCCTTAAGGACTAGTATAGGTCCACAATACATAGGGTTGAGGTGCACTACTGCTGACTGCTGCCCTATACTGCAGCAGTCCTTCATCAGTATAGGGACTGACGTACAGTCTGCTAATCATTCACAACCTACTTGTTCCACAAAGGTCCTTATAAGGACTGGTAAGGTCTAGGGTGCTACAGTACATAGGATTGAGTGAGGTAAAGTCTGCTATTCATTAAGGACTGGTATAGGTCCACAATACATAGGGTTGAGGTGCACTACTGCTGACTGCTGCCCTACTGCTGCAGTAGTCCTTTATCAGTATAGGGACTGAGAGTTTTGTCACAGGGTCATTTAAAAAATGACAGGCAGAGGAAGAGGCAGGCCCTTCTGCAGGGGTGGTAGGGGTAGGGCAGGAGCAACAGGCTTGAGCCAAAGTGGGAAGTTGCAGAAGGTGCGTTCAATTCATTTAAAGGACGCACCAGACTTGGTTGAGTGGCTCACTCAGCCTTACTCTTCTGCACCCTCCTCATCCTCTCGATCTGCACCCTCTTCTTCACTCTCTGCTATGTGCACCCCCAAAGACACTACCACCAACAACACCACCACCACATACCTTCCGCTTGAGTCACAGGAATTATTTTCCGATCCATGTCAAGACATTTCTGATGCGCAGCCACTCTTGGTATTGGATCAGGAAGAGGAGGTAGCAACAACCGCTACTCAGCAGTCCGACGACAGTACCCAGATCATCCCAAGGAGGAGGTTGGTCCGCAGTGTTGCTGCCTACTCCGAGATCTCTACTTATAGAGGTCGGGAAGGTGATGTCGATGATGACGTGTCTACTGATGTTATGTGGGTGCCCACAAGAGAGGAAGAGGAGGGGAGTTCAGAGGGAGATATGGACCAGCAGATAGGGAGGAGAAGCAGGAATAACTTACATTGCACAGGAGGGACAAAGCAGACTGCAAATGTATCAGGAGCGAGTCATCGACCATGTGCGGTCACATCTGGCGCTCCCAGGACACCGGCACATGGCTCCGCAGTGTGGGCTTTTTTTAACGTGTCCGCTGCTGACAATAGCGCTGCTATCTGCAATCTTTGCAGTCAACGCATTAGTCACAGTAAGCCCAACACTCACCTAGGGACGACCGCCTTAAGAAGGCACATGAGCTGCCATCACCGAGCCCGGTGGGAGCAACAGAACACACAAAGCCACACTCCAGGCTCTCACCGTCCAGCCTCGTCTTCTACTTCTCCTTCTCCTCTCTCCTCACAATTGTCCTCCACTCCACCTTCCATCACGCCAAGCTCACGTTTTTCTGCAAAAAGGCAGGCTTCCGTGGGCCTAATGTTCGAGCGTAAAAAAATGATGACGCCGGATAACCCTCTTGCCCAACGGTTGACGGCTGGCTTGTCAGAACTCATAGCCCGCCAACTACTGCCATATAAACTGGTGGACTCGGAGGCCTTTCGAAAATTTGTGGCCATTGGAACACCACAATGGAAGGTCCCAGGAAGGAAGTATTTCTCAGAGAAGGGCATCCCAGAGCTATATGGCCATGTTCAGCGGCAAGTGAATGTATCTCTGGCACACAGTGTCAGTGCCAAGATACATCTGACCACAGACACGTGGTCTAGCAAACACGGGCAGGGAAGGTATTTCACTTTTACTGCCCACTGGGTGAACCTTCTGACGGCCGTCAAGCATGTAACCGTGGCTCCCGTGTAGATTTGGTTTTACCGCCACGGATTGCATGCAGGCCTGACTCTTCTTCTCCTCCTCCTCCTACTCCATCCTCCTCGGCTGACTCCTCCTTTTCCGCTGCTAGCGTCTCTTGCGCTGGGCCGCCCAAGCTTCCCAGAACCTATTTGACATGCCAGGTGAGACGTTGCCATGCCGTGCTGCGTCTGTTGTGCCTGGAAGCCAAGAGCCACACTGGCCCGGCACTCCTTTCAGCTTTGCGTTCACAGGCAGATCAGTGGCTAACACCGCTCAATTTGACAGTTGGTAAAGTGGTGTGTGACAACAGTGCCAATCTGCTTAGCGCATTGAAACAGGGCAAAATTACGCACGTGCCATGCATGGCACACGTCTTAAACTTGGTCGTGCAGCGATTCCTTGTCAAATACCCTGGGGTCGAGGAAATCTTGCGGCAGGCAAGGAAAATCTCGGCCCATTTCAGAAGATCTTACACGGCCATGGCTCACCTTGCTGACATTCAGTGGCGACACAATCTGCCGGTCAGACGTCTTATTTGTGATTGCCCGACGCGATGGAACTCAACCTTCTATATGCTTGATAGGCTGCTCCAGCAGAAGCGTGCAGTTAACGTCTACCTGTATGAACTCTGCGGCAGAACAGGTTCTGGGGAGCTGGGGTTTTTTTCACCGCGCCAGTGGCTGCTCATGCACGACACATGCAGACTTCTGCGCCCATTTGAGGAGATCACCAAACTGGTCAGTCGCAGCCATGGCGCCATCAGTGACATGGTACCTTATGCCTTCTTTATGGAACGTGCATTGCGTCGTGTCATTGATCTAGATCTCATTGATGAAGCTGTGGAGGAGCAGGAGCGGGAAGATGAGGAAGGATGAATTCCCAGGGGGGGCTACTCTATCTGAGACAAGTGAACAACAGGAGTCTGAAAAGGAGTCAGAGGAGGATGGTGCCGGGGCGGATGAGGAGGAGCAAGAAGAGCATGCTTTAAACCTTTCTGGGATCCCTGTTGTGCGTGGATGGGGAGAGGAGAATGAAGGGGATGACATTATCCTGGATGATGAGCAGGAGCCAGGCCACCACACCGCTTCCAGTTTAGTGCAAATGGGGGCCTTCATGCTCCAGTGTTTTAATAGGGACCCCCGTATATAAAAAGCATAAGGGTCAAGGACCAGTACTGGGTGGCAACGTACTTAGACCCCCGGTACAAACACAAAATGGCGGAAATGTTACCGCCGTCACAGAGGGCTGTCAGAATGCAGCACTTCCAGGCCTTGCTTCGAGAAATGCTGCATTCTGCTTTTGCGTGCGCTGGCAGAGGAGCAATTCCCAATCCCAGAGAAGGAGTTGCGGGTACCAATCCAACAGCGCCTGCAAGAAGAGGCCGGTTTGAAGACGTGTTGGTGACTTCGGATATGAGGTCATTCTTTCAGCTGACCCATCGACAGGTGTCATCTGGATCCAGCATCAGGGAACGTCTAGACCGTCAGGTGTCCGACTACATCGGGTTAACGGCTGATGTGGACGCTCTGAGGAATGATGAACCCCTGGACTACTGGGTGGGCAGGCTTGACCTCTGGCCAGAGCTTGCCCAATTTGCAATCGAACTGTTGCCTTGCCCCTCATCCAGTGTCCTGTCTGAAAGGACGTTCAGCGCAGCAGGGGGGATCGTGACCGATAAGCGTACTCGCCTAGCTCACGACAGTGTTAACTACCTCACATTTCTAAAAATGAATGAGGCATGGATCTCGGAGGAATTCAACACATTTGACCAGTAGACCATGTATATGTCTATAAACAATTTTTTTTAATCGAGCACACCGTACTATATGCCCGTACCCTCCTGTTTGAAGAGGTTGAGCGGTGTCATATTTCTACTGGGGCTGCTTATTATGAGGGGCTCCCACCATCCCTGTGCTATGCTGACATCCTCCTGGGGCTGCTTATTATGAGAGGCTCCCACCATCCCTGTGCTATGCTGACATCCTCCTGGGGCTGCTTATTATGAGAGGCTCCCACCATCCCTGTGCTATGCTGACATCCTCCTGGGGCTACTTATTATGAGGGGCTCCCACCATCCCTGTGCTGTGCTGACTTCCTCCTGGGGCTGTACCTCTGCTGTACATATTATGAGGGGCTCCCACCATCCCTGTGCTATGCTGACATCCTCCTGGGGCTGCTTATTATGAGGGGCTCCCACCATCCCTGTGCTATGCTGACATCCTCCTGGGCTGCTTATTATGAGAGGCTCCCACCATCCCTGTGCTATGCTGACATCCTCCTGGGGCTACTTATTATGAGGGGCTCCCACCATCCCTGTGCTGTGCTGACTTCCTCCTGGGGCTGTACCTCTGCTGTGCATATTATGAGGGGCTCCCACCATCCCTGTGCTATGCTGACATCCTCCTGGGGCTGCTTATTATGAGGGCCTCCCACCATCCCTGTGCTATGCTGACATCCTCCTGGGGCTGCTTATTATAAGAGGCTCCCACCATCCCTGTGCTGACTTCCTCCTGGGGCTGCTTATTATGAGGGGCTCCCACCATCGCTGTGCTGTGCTGACTTCCTCCTGGGGCTGTACCTCTGCTGTGCATATTATGAGGGGGTCCCACCATCCCTGTGCTATGCTCATTATGAGGGGCTCCCACCATCCCTGTGCTATGCTCATTATGAGGGGCTCCCACCATCCCTGTGCTATTCTGACTTCCTCCTGGGGCTGCTTACGGTGCTGATGTCAGTACTCTCTATCACGGTGCTACTGTCAGTGCTGTATATCACGGTGCTGGTGTTAGTGCTTTATGTCACGCTGCTGATGTCAGTGCTCTCTATCACGGTGCTGGTGTCAGATGACTCTATCACAGTGCAGGTGTCATTGCTGTATGTCACGCTGCTGATGTCAGTACTCTCTATTACGGTGCTGCTGTCAGTGCTGTATATCACGGTGCTGGTGTTAGTGCTTTATGTCACGCTGCTGATGTCAGTGCTCTCTATCACAGTGCTGTTGTCAGATCACTCTATCATGGTGCAGGTGTCATTGCTGTATGTCACGCTGCTGATGTCAGTGCTCTCTATCACGGTGCTGGTGTCAGATGACTCTATCACGGTGCAGTTGTCATTGCTGTATGTCACGCTGCTGATATCAGTACTCTCTATCACGGTGCTGCTGTCAGTGCTGTATATCACGGTGCTGGTGTCAGTGCTTTATGTCACGCTGCTGATGTCAGTGCTCTCTATCACGGTGCTGGTGTCAGATGACGCTATCACGGTGCAGGTGTCATTGCTGTATGTCACGCTACTGATGTCAGTACTCTCTATCACGGTGCTGCTGTCAGTGCTGTATATCACGGTGCTGGTGTTAGTGCTTTATGTCACGCTGCTGATGTCAGTGCTCTCTATCATGGTGCTGGTGTCAGATCACTCTATCACGGTGCATGTGTCATTGCTGTATGTCACGGTGCTGGTGATCATCTCCTGCACCCTCTTCTTTGCCTACCCTGTCCTTCCCTCTCCTCCATTGCCTTCATGCGCTCCACAGTCCTGAATTGTCACAACAATTTCACATATAAAAAAAGAATGCTTGTAGTTGTCGATCCCAGATTCACCTCATACATGTGTTATGTCATTGGCCATGTGGTGGGACTATGTTTGCACAGCTATTAATTATTTTGTGGCTGCAAATTTGACCTGTAGGTTTGCAAAGTTCGCCTCCCATTGAAGTCAATGGGGCCCGCCGCGAACGTTGCGGTTCGTCGGAAGTTCGTCCATCACTAGTGAAGAAGATAAGGACCATAGGGCTCAAAAATCCTTGGACCACCATCTTTGACCAAAAAGACAGTTATATGTGTGGAAGTAGTAATTGTGGCAATTGCGCACATATGTACCACAGGAAAAAGGAATGTAGTCGAAGTTGATGTCAAGGGCCCTAAGACCAAGCAGTTCATCAACTGTGGCACCCCATATGTCATATATGGCCTCCTGTGCCCCTGTTGCCTCACATATGTTGGTCGGACTTCACGGCCAATGAGAACAAGGATGAATGAGCACAGAAGTAATATTTCAACAGAAAAAGAAAAATATTTGGTACCAAGACATTTCAAGGAGGTCCATAATAGTAATACAGACAGCCTCAAAGTGTTTGGAATAGAGGCCATATTAAATGACTTAGATAGTGGTAAAAAGTATCAGATATTATGCACAAGAGAGGCGTTTTGGATTTTTACTTTGCGGACTTTCTCCCCACATGGCCTGAATGAGGAAATTGAGCCCACAGAGGCCTCTAGTACATGTGTTTTAGCTATGGTGATCCTTTCCTCTTACTTTTATCGCTAATCTGGTTTGGGCGTGTGGCCCCCCTCTTTCTCTGATATAGATATTATCAATAGGGGCTCGGCCAAAACACCTAGTCTGGTCATACCCATGGCATTGAGCTATGTTGCCATGGGGATAGAAGGGCGCATTGAATTTTGGAACTAGATGATAAGCACAATGGGTCTTTTTGCTACAGATAAGGATAGGAGTAATGTGTAGATGGTAGGTAGGTTTGTATATGGTAGTTCGATAGTGAGGTTAAAGGTCTGTAATAGAATTTTAGAATAATGAATCTTTTTGTAACACTATTTTTTTAACTAACATGCTTTGTTTTTATGAAATGTATTAGACTAAAGTGGGCTCTCCATGAAACAATGGAATATAATGACCGTATATTTATTGCTAATTGGATACGGATATTACAATTATGTTTACTATGTACATTTGTATTTATTCATTTCAGTATTGCTGCATACATGCATGTATAGGCTTGTATTTGTATTTTTATATACGTACTTGTCTATATATGTTTTAATGGTTTTTAGTATTTTTAGTATTGGTTGAACACACACGTATATCTATATACAGGTATGTGGAGGGTTTTGTACAGCTGTGGATATAAGTTTAATGCTGGGAATGCTTTTATGGAATGGTTATGGGATTCCTTTGAACATTTCCATTGCCTTTTAAGAAAACGTTTTAAATTATTCTGTAACGACACCCCGAGTAGGAAAGGGGTTAAAGCCATTTAGGACATTCCATTTCCGAACGCAAAGGCAGCTACCGAACACTTCAATCAGCCGAACAAGAAACCATACCAATAATTCTCCCCCAAGTACAAGACGAGGCTCTGTATTGAGGTTCAAACAGGAATGAATTTTTATTTTGAGATCTCACACAAATATATACAGCAGGATGAAAGTACAACCTCAGACCAGAAACCTAATTAACATGATCTAATTATCTAATCCTTTAGACAGCCTAGGTGACTCAGAGACATGACCTTTAGGACAGACTTCACGTCTCCTAGCTCACCAACTATACAATACACATTATCATACATCTCAATACAGAACTCCTTCATACAATTGCAGGGTTAATTAGCCCAGACAACAATGGCTGAAAGAGAAGCCACACTAGACTCATTTACATTATAGCAGACACAGGCAGAGACAGGTGGCTGGAATTGACATGAGCATCTCCTAACAGTATTTGTCCCAGCATTATGAATCAGCCACTATTTCTAATATGGCAGATACATGGTTCTTTATTTTCTTGGTCACCCTGTGCCCAAAAGTGACTCCCGTCACATGGCTCCCTCTTTGTGTTACACTCCAGCTTGATGCTGGAGGTTAATAATGTGTCCAATGACACCAGTGCTGGGGGTTAATAATGTGTCTGCTAACACCAGTGCTGGGGTTTACTAAAGCGTTCGCTGACACCAGTGCTGGGGCTTAATAATGCATCTGCTGACACCAGTACTGGGGTATAATAATGCGTCCGCTGACCCCAGTGCTGGGGTTTAATAATGTGTCCGCTGACACCAGTCCTGGGGTTTAACAATGCATCCACTGACACCAGTGATGGGGGTTAATAATGCGTCCGCCAACACCAGTGCTGGGGGTTAATAATGAATCCGCTGACACCAGTGATGGGGGTTAATAATGTGTCTGCTGACACCAGTACTGTTGTTTTTTAAGTTTGCATGCGGCCCCCATGGGATATGAAAACTTGTCTTGTGGCCCTCAGGTAATTTGAGTTTGAGACCCCTGCTCTAAAGCAAACAATGGTTAACAAAAAAACACAATAACGATATGAGATTTACGCAATAAAAACACTTTTTTTTAACTGAAATCTATACCAAAAAGATGAAAAAAATATATATGCTGGAGCAAAGGAGCAATCCACTCACTGACCACACAGGCCCCTCATGCTTGGGTATACACATTTTTTTTCCTCCTGCAGCACTGCAGGCAAGAATGTTTATATTCTGAGAGCAACACCCTGCTGCTGTCATAATAAACAGATCAGTGCTGCCGCTGATTGGTGTTCCTGCGAAGTAAATTACAACGGTTAAAGTGTAATTCCACTTTTGTTGAGAAAAAAACATTCCCCTCTGGGTGATCTGTGTACATTGCAGGGATTATAACAATCTTTGTTGTGGATTCCTACCTTTTGTTATTCTGAAGAAATCCCTGTGTGTGTGTCTGTGCCTCTGTTCTGAGTGAGTCTAATGGGAGTGGTTTCATAATTAACCGTCAGCTGTGCAGCTGCAGGGCACTAATGAGGAAAGCTGCTGGGCCTGCATCCCTTTAGACGTGTTCCTATTGAAAGTATCTCTCTAAAAAATGAAATTTTTGTTTCAGGGAATGCCTGAAATCTGACTTGTATCTTAGGGCAGACTTCTGGGAAAATTGGTGAGCCAATCACACAAGCAGGAAATGATGTTTCTGGGGAGTGGTCAGTACACACTCTGTGTACAGAACAACTCCAGGTAATCATATTGCAATGTATTCTCAGAAAATTACACTGGCTGCAGATTGAAAAGGAAAGGTCATTTTTTAATAACATTCAATTACGATATGATTAGTGTCACAATTATATGCGCTATATTATTTTTTTTTTATTTGCTTTTTTTTTGCCACGCAAGTGGAGTTACCCTTTAACCACTTCACGCAAATTGCTGTACCCGTACCTCGGTACTTTGACGCTAAATACCATTTTTATGGCAGCAGCTAGCTTACATAGTTACATATTAGAAGAGGTTGAAAAAACACACAAGTCCATCAAGTCCAACCTATGTGTGTGATTATATGTCAGTATTACATTGTATATCCTGTATGTTGCTGTCGTTCATGTGACGGACTGGGGTTTATATGGTCACAAAACAGACACCCCAAAGCAAAGTACATATTCATTTTTTTTTATATTTCTAAACATGGCCCTTCTATTCTATTAATAACCAGTAGATGGCAGAGAAGGTACACAAACAGAGTCTATATAAGGCCACACACCATGTGACTGGAAATTAAACTACTTCCAGCTATAAAGTCAGTGGTCATATCTCATGCTGTTTGTGTGATTCTTTGCAGGTATGTACTCTAAATTGTTCCTAATCTGTATTAACCTGTGATAGAAAGATTCCTAAACATCTTGAGCAGATGCAGAAAAAGTCTCAGCAGATTTTATGCTATAGTTTTGCTGTAATTAGAAGTTTAGAACAGCATGTGTCAGAAACAAGGGAAAAGTGCATAAGAACATGAAAATACTGCATTAGTCAGAACAAATGTCTATGATAAACACTAAACCTTTCTAAATAGGTATGTTTAAACCTGATTTATTGGAAATTGCATAGATTTATAGAAGCACATGTTTTCTGTTATTTAATATAGAAAAAAAACCTATTGTATGTAAAGCTTATGTATTGCATCATACAGACATGCAATGTGCACCATCTAGTGGTTAAAAAAGAGTACTACCATGAAAATATTTGTATTAAAGCAATGCATTGCTAGTATGATTATTGCATACTTAAAGTGTACCAGAGAGATAAAGATAATTATCTATAACACTGAATAACATGGATATATATGTTGTTAAATTTAGTAATGTTCATTGTTATAACTACGTTTTAAAATACTTTAGTTAAAATCGGTATTATATATATTGTTAATGGTTATAAACATGTGACTATAAAAATGTAAAAGATGTATTGTTATGTAAAAGTTAAACTACTTCCAGCCATAAAGTCAGTGGTCATATCTCATGCTGTTTGTGTGATTCTTTGCAGTCCACGCCAAGCTGATCACCTTATCTCATCGCGTCTACAATCATCGGCTCTCTTAATTCACATTTTGAGGCCGGTAACATTTTGGGGGCTTGTCCGGGATTCGTTGTGTTACCAGTGAAAGGGAAGCGCGAGACAAGCGTGAGCCTGCTACAGAGCTACAAGGAGAGTCGCGAGTGTCGTCTGCCTCGTGAGTGCAAGTCTTCAGATTGCAACAGAGATGGCGTCTCCTCGTCGTGCGCTGATTTGGGATATCCGGAAACAAATTCATCTGCTTAATGAAGAACAGCTGCATAGCCTCACTATTACGCTGGAAGATGAAAGAGACGTGGACGTTCCATCAGTGACTGGTACCAACGAAATGGAACTTGTTGAATTTATTAAAGACTACTTGAGAAGTGATCAGCTGGAAAAGTTGGAAGATCAAGGTATGTCTTACCTACTCATCATCCAAGACAAGATCAAGGAACTAAAACTTAACAAGGAAAGTACACCAACTGTGGACATTGCAACCGCTGCAAAAAAAATAAGTAGTGGAACTGCAAGGACTGAACAGGTATCGGAGGTGGTGAGATTAACTGATGTTGTTGCTTTATTGCCACGTAGAGAATTTAAAATGCATGGTGGTGTAATTTCAGATCATGGTTCGGACATGAGTTACAGTAGCGCGTGCAGACAAATTGACGAGGGTCTAACAGAAAAATTCCCTGAATCTGAAATTATACGCACAGTGTTGAGAATAATCAAACCTGGTAATTTTAAAGATATGTTGACTGACAAAGATGATCTTACTGTTGCTGAATTGAAAAGGTTTTTGAGGTCACATATGAGAGAACGAAGTGGTAATGAGTTATTTCAGGACCTTAGCAATGCTACCCAGCAAGAAAGAGAAACAGCACAACAATTTGTTTACAGGCTAGTGGGGTTAAAACAAAAAGTTCTGTCTACATCACAACATGATAGGCGAGAGTTTAACTATGACAAAAAACTGGTGCAAAGCATATTCCTTCATACACTGTATCAGGGACTAAATGAGAAAAATTCTAATGTTAGACGAGATATCAAGCCTTATGTGTCTGATTTGACAGTAACGGATGACTTTATCATAGAGCAAGTCACCAGATCAGTTGATGAGGAAACAGAAAGGCAGAGACGCTTAAACAGTGCACCTAAACATAAACCTTTTACTGTTCATTCATCACAGACACCAGGGAATATTGAAAAAGACACCTTGCAAAAGAGAGTTGAGGGAGATGTTAGGGCAAATCACACTGCATTAATGGAACTAACAACACAGGTCTCTGCTCTCACAAAGAACCTGGAAAAGATGATGAAGCTAACTCCTATTGTTGGAAACCAAATGACTAAGCCACTAACCAATGTTCAAGTTCCAGATACAACTCACTGCAAGCCCAGGTGTGATGATTGCATTAAACGAGAGAGTCAGAACTGCTACCATTGTTTCTACTGTGGTTGGACAGGACACAGAGCGGTTGATTGCTTGAAGAAAAGAAGGCAGTCGGGAAACGACAGACGGTCACTGGGAAAGGGACAACCAGTGACCACCTCAAATGATCTGTCCCATGCTAAGGTAAACAGGGTATTCACCCACCGGTCAACTAGAACACTCTCAAAAGAGAATGGATTCTCCAAACAACACATAGCACAATTAATTGGAGGAAAATGCCTACTGTCATGTCGGATGAATGGTGTACCGGTTGACATGTTGATGGATACAGGAGCTCAGGTCAGCATTGTCGGGAAGGCATGGTTAGAAAAGTTTCTACCCAGCGTCTCCATTAGGCACATACAAGATTTACTTTGTGATGACAACTTATCCATTACAGCTGCAAATGGTTCTATCATTCCATTCATCGGGTGGATTGAAGTCTGCCTGGAATTCGAAAATAGTGGACATGGAAACTCAGCCATTTATGTGCCAATGCTGGTGAGTGACTGCTGTAATGACAATCCAATTCTTGGGTTTAATGTTATCGAAGAATTGATCAGAGAAAACCGTGACCGACCAAACAGCACCCAAAACCTGACTATCTTGCTGAGTGAAGCTATGAAAGTAAGACAGAGTGTAGCGAATAACATTGTCAATGCTGTCAGTCAAGCAACTGACCCAGGAGAAATATTCGATAGTCGTATGGTCAAAGTGGGGAAGAAGGGACTCCAGATTAAAGGAGGCGAGCTCTGTGAAGGAATCATGCCATTTGAACCACTTCCCGAATATCCAGTTGAGGAAGGACTTGAACTATTTCCTTCAGTGGTAGATGTGCCAAATGGGTTCTCTAAACTGGTGAAGATACCTATACTGAACCATACTCTACATGACATCTACCTTCCACCCAGAACAGTATTGGGTACCATTTCTCCAGCAGCTGAGATTCTACCATTGTCTCCAAACAAAGACGATGGAAAGAGAATTGACCAGAAGAAAAGGGTGTTTCATGTAAACCAGTTGAATCAAGTGGACACTGGAAATCAGCTACCCACTAACAAATCTGTTAAGTGGCACCCACCTGTCAATTTGGAAGATCTCTCAGAAGAAGAACAGGAGATAGCGAGACAAATGTTATATGATGAATCAGATGTCTTTGCTCGAGATGAGGGAGACATAGGATGCATCCCTAACCTGAAACTGAGGATAAATCTGAAAGATGAAACTCCTGTCCAGAAATGCTACAATTCGATACCGAAACCCCTATACAAAGAAGTGAAAGAATATATCCAAAACCTTCTTGACCGAGATTGGGTAACAAAATCTTCTTCCGCATACTCATCACCAGTTGTTTGTGTTCGAAAGAAGGACAGTAGCCTACAATTATGTGTTGACTTTAGGGAGTTAAACCGAAAGACTATCCCAGATAGACATCCACTACCCAGAATACAAGATCTGCTGGATAGCTTAGGAGGATTTACGTGGTTTTCAATCCTGGACCAGGGTAGTGCGTATCATCAAGGCTTTGTGCATGAAGACTCCAGACATCTGACGGCTTTCAGCACCCCCTGGGGACTCCTGGAGTGGAACCGTATTCCATTTGGATTAACGAATGCCCCAGCAACTTTTCAGAGATGCATGGAGAATGTATTAGAGGGCATCAGAGACAAATGTTGTTCTCCATACTTGGATGACGTACTTTGCTACTCCAAAACTTTTCAGGAGCATGTCAATGATATTAGGCAAGTGCTTAGTCGAATGCGTGAGCATGGTATCAAACTTAGACCGAAGAAGTGTGAACTCTTTAAACGACAGATTCGATACCTTGGACGAATGGTGTCAGAAGAAGGCATAAAAATTGACCCAAAAGATCTTGAAGCGGTATTACATTTGAAAAGGAAAGAACCCAAAACAGTGGGAGGAGTCAGATCTTTGTTAGGATTCCTGAGCTACTACAGGTCCTTCATTCAAGATTTCTCTCGACTTGCTAAACCACTGTATGAACTTTTGCAGAACACTGAGAAAGAATCTGCTACATCCATCCCCAAAAACAATCGGAGGGAATCTACAAAGAAAAACGGGAACAAAGCACAAGTGCCATCTAAAACACTGATTCAATGGACACCCAAACATCAAGCTGTAGTATCCAGACTGGTGGACATGCTAACCAATCCACCAATTCTAGCATACCCTGATTTTGACTTACCCTTCGTCTTACACACTGATGCTTCCAATGAAGGCCTAGGTGCTGTACTATACCAACGACAAGGAGAAAAACTTTGTGTTATTGGGTTTGGCTCCAGAACATTGACTCCAGCAGAGCGCAATTACCATCTTCACTCTGGTAAACTTGAGTTTTTAGCTCTCAAGTGGGCAGTCTGTGACAAATTCAGAGATTACTTGTACTACGCTCCAACATTCACTGTTTACACAGACAACAACCCATTGACAATGTATTAAGTACTGCCAGACTGAATGCTGTGGGTCATCGCTGGGTTGGCGAGTTAGCTGCTTTCCACTTCGATATCAAGTACAGGCCAGGTAAACAGAATGCAGACGCAGATACACTGTCACGATTTCCGGTGGAACTCACGAAGAATCTGAGTGAGTACACAGAGCTTGTACCATCTGAGGTTGTGTCAGCTATGTGGCAAGGGAGCAAAGCTGTTGACGAAGAAGAGGCATTATGGGTGGCTTCATTGACTCTTCACTCAGAAAGTGATGTGGCCGAAGAATTGCTGAAAGGACAGACAATCTGCCCAATGACTCAGGAGAATATCAGAGCATTACAACAAGACGATACCAACATTAGAGAAGTGGTCTGGCTTAAGGATTCCAAACCACAAAGAAAAGGAGAGTATGACCAGCAAAACAAGACGTTTGATACATGAATGGAATAAACTCAGAGTCGATGAAGGAATCCTCTACCGACATTCTGGAACCCGAAAACAGCTAGTTCTACCAGAAAAGTTAAAACCATTGGTCTTAAGAAATCTTCATGATGACATGGCTCACATTGGTACTGACAAGGTAACCCACCTAGCACATGAACGATTTTACTGGCCATTTATGCAAAAAGACATTGATGAATATGTGCTGAAGAAGTGCAGCTGCATCAAACAAAAGCGTCCAAATATCACTGAAAGAGCACCTATGGGTTCGATTACTACCAGTTCACCTTTGGAGTTAGTATCCATTGATTATCTTCACTTGGAGTAAAGCAAAGGAGGATATGAGTATATACTTGTAATAGTTGACCATTTCACACGCTTTGCACAAGCGTATCCAACTAAGAACAAATCTGGAAAAATGGCGGCAGAAAAGATCTTTCAAGATTTCATACCACGTTTTGGCTATCCAGAGAAACTCCACCATGATCAAGGAAGAGAATTTGAAAACAACTTATTTCAGACATTGCAACGATTGGCAGGGATTTCTCATTCAAGAACTACTCCATACCATCCACAGGGTAACCCAGTGGAGAGACTGAACCGTACTTTGTTACAGATGCTTCGCACCTTAGAGGAAGAGAAAAAGTCAGATTGGAAAGAACATCTTCCACATATGGTTCATGCATATAATTGCACCAGGCATGAAGCCACAGGATACTCGCCATTCTTTCTATTGTATGGAAGATCTCCTCGTTTGCAAATTGACCTAATGCTCAACCTAAATTTGGAAAAGGAATCAGAAAGTCAACCAATATTTACTCAGAAATGGGCATCTAGAATGCAAGAAGCTTACAAAATCGCATCCGAGAATAGCAAAAAATCATCTGCTAAAGGGAAGAAGTACTATGACAAACAG
Organism: Lithobates pipiens; assembly: GCA_037367395.1. Taxonomy (NCBI): domain Eukaryota; kingdom Metazoa; phylum Chordata; class Amphibia; order Anura; family Ranidae; genus Lithobates; species Lithobates pipiens. The sequence continues at coordinate 909,728 of JAZDVW010001483.1, read as the reverse complement.
ATAAAAGGAGCACCTCTTCAACCGGGTGATCGGGTCTTAGTACGAAATCTCTCTGAAAGAGGAGGACCTGGTAAACTTCGTTCATACTGGGAAGAATCAGTACACAAAGTGGTAGAAAGAATCAAAGATGGGCCTGTGTACAAAATTCAGCCTGAAAGTGGTAAAAAGACTATTCGAGTACTGCACAGAAATCTTTTACTACCAGTAAATGACCTACCAATTGAAGGACACATTCCAAGAGTACCGATGAAACAAAGACAATCAAGTAACAGAAAGGATACCAGAATGGATCTGGACCAGGAGGAGGAATGTTCAGATGAAGAAAGATGGTATTATCCTTATATACCAGAGACTACAGAAAGTCATGATTGTGTTGTGTCTCAACCAAACACTCAAAACGTACAGAAAATCCCATTAAGAGTTTCTGCTGAAGAGTTCTATCCTACAACTACCACACCCAATGTTGAACAAGAACAAAATGATGGAACAGTAGTTGGCGACCAAATCTGGGCTACAGACATGGTGGGAGTAGACACTGCAGAATTACCCTCATTAAGTCAAGACTTACCTGTGAACCAAGATATGCAAATGGAAAATGATGTTGATGGAGAAGACTCAACTCCTGTCAGAAGATCTACCAGACAAGCTAAGCCTAAAGAGATCTTTACATATGACACACTAGGTCAGCCAAGATACATACCAAGTCAGATTCACACCATGCAAACTCCTACAATGCTAGCTACTCCCATGACATGCCAGGTAGTTAACGTAGCTCCTTGGTGGCAACAAGTACCTATTTGGGTTACTTAAATCACTAAATAGTGTTCAGATACCAATTGAGTTTAATGTCGGGAGCCATTAACTGAAGGAGGGGAGAGTGTGACGGACTGGGGTTTATATGGTCACAAAACAGACACCCCAAAGCTAAGTACATATTCATTTTTTTTTATTTTAGTTCTAAGTATGTCCCTTCTATTCTATTAATAACCAGTAGATGGCAGAGAAGGTACACAAACAGAGTCTATATAAGGCCACACACCATGTGACTGGAAATTAAACTACTTCCAGCCATAAAGTCAGTGGTCATATCTCATGCTGTTTGTGTGATTCTTTGCAGGTATGTACTCTAAAGTGTTCCTAATCTGTATTAACCTGTGATATAAAGATTCCTAAACCTCTTGAGCAGATGCAGAAAAAGTCTCAGCAGATTTTATGCTATAGTTTTGCTGTAATTAGAAGTTTAGAACAGCATGTGTCAGAAACAAGTGAAAAGTGCATAAGAACATGAAAATACTGCATTAGTCAGAACAAATGTCTATGATAAACACTAAACCTTTCTAAATAGGTATATTTAAACCTGATTTATTGAAAATGGCATAGATTTATAGAAGCACATGTTTTCTGTTATTTAATATAGAAAAAAACCTATTGTATGTAAAGCTTATGTATTGCATCATACAGACATGCAATGTGCACCATCTAGTGGTTAAAAAAGAGTACTACCATGAAAATATTTGTATTAAAGCAATGCATTGCTAGTATGATTATTGCATACTTAAAGTGTACCAGAGAGATAAAGATAATTATCTATAACACTGAATAACATGGATATATATGTTGTTAAATTTAGTAATGTTCATTGTTATAACTACGTTTTAAAATACTTTAGTTAAAATCGGTATTATATATATTGTTAATGGTTATAAACATGTGACTATAAAAATGTAAAAGATGTATTGTTATGTAAAAGTTAAACTACTTCCAGCCATAAAGTCAGTGGTCATATCTCATGCTGTTTGTGTGATTCTTTGCAGTCCACGCCAAGCTGATCACCTTATCTCATCGCGTCTACAATCATCGGCTCTCTTAATTCACATTTTGAGGCCGGTAACACTTGGGCTGGAGTTTTGAGAAGGGAGTGGGTGTAAGGCGGATGGCAGGGTTGTCCCTCTCCTCCTTTGTTCCAGTTTTAGTATATGGGGGCGGTACAGCCACATTATCAATTCTGTGATACACATACATAGTACAATTTGCATCTTTCTTGATTTCCTCTTCTATCCAACCCTCTTTGCAATGCCCTTGCCGTCCTGTACCATGCTTCTGCCACATCCAATAAGCCGTTATTACACAGAGCGCCCCTTTGTTCTCTTATCAGCACACGCCATTCCTCTGCTTCTTGCAACATCTTCTCTCCTCTTCACAATATCACATGCTAGCATTCCCTTCTCTCTCTCTGTCTCTCTTTCAGCGGACGGCTTAAGAGGAGAATACAGGCAACTAATGGGTTAATACTCCTCTGGCTGCTGTCTTATCAAAGAATTCCTAGGGTGGGGGCTCGCATCCCTGCGAGAGATCTGTCTCCTCGCACACTCCTGACTGTTCTATCTCTTTGAGGGTCAAAACTAGCACGTCAGAGGTGGTGTGGAGCAGTGGCTTATGGCCCAACTGAATCTTCAGGTAGCCACCTTCTCCTCAACCCTCCTCGTGTATGGCAAACAGTAATCGACAAATACACTCAGTAAAGGACATGACACCTGACATTCTTTGAACTGCAAAGATAGCTCTCTGGAAAAGCTCCCCTGAGTTACAAGACTGCCAAATTCCAGCTAGCCTTCGTTCAGTCTGCCCAATTTCCGCAGCTGAGATTAACCCTCAAGGAAAGCTCACCCGAGAAGAACATTTATAGACGTTTGCAAGACTGCCACTTCCGCAAGCCTTCTTTCAAACTGCCCTAATTCACAGCTTGAGATTAACCCTCAGAGGTCCTACACAGCCAACCTCGAGTAACCCTGTCTATAAACGCCTGCAGAATTCCACCCCACCACTAGAGGTAGAATCTAGGGGTGAGGATGGACACACGCCTGCAGCTGCACTTTCAGTCTGCTAAATTTGCAGTCCTTCAGAATGACAGACACTGAACAGATAATAGTCAGCAGAAAACCATTAGCAGGTTCGTTAAAACAGCTCCAGGTGAGAAATAAGTTACCTGCCTCTTTGAACAATCGAAAGGAGCCAACAAGACAAAATCAACCAGCCCAACCAGAGAAGTCGTACAAATGGTAAGGATAAATATGCTTACTGTACTGTTAGGGCTGCGCGTTTAACCCCCTTCTCTGATCTGGCCAGCTGTTCAGTCCTGGAATGCGGTCTCCCTTCGATTGTGGCCTGAAGCCCCACACTCGGGCGCCAGTTGAAATGGATAAGAACTACAAATTAGTTCTTGGTTATCTGCTGCTATTCCTAATTAAAAAGTATAAATGTGCAAGCACATTAGAAATAAACACTCTCTGAGACACGTTCAGCTCAGGCTACTTCTAACTTCTCCTCTATTGGTGGGCGGTGTTAATATTTTATACAGAAAGATACATCATTGCTATGTCAGTCTAATAGGTACATCTCATTGGTTACAATGCAAGAGAAATGAAGAAACTTGATGCTTGAAGTTTGGTTGAAGCTGGTTCCCTTATCTCAAATGCATTCTTCTAACGCGGGGAATGTAGGGTATAGACGCCATCTTTAACTCCGAATGGAAAGTCAATCTGTATATTACATACTAAGTAAGGAGCATAGGAACATGTATACACATAAGCAAATAGACATTTTCTGATTATCATTATGTACATTAGATTCCTTAACAAAATAAATAATCCATAAATGTCACCAGCATACAAGTTCCCAAACCAAGAGGCTTAAGATATGGTGGGTTTCCATGGATATGGTTCTCAACATGTTTTGCGGTCTTTATACCGCTTCGTCAGGGGAAAAAAATCGACAAGTAATTATTACGCACTATATATCAAAACAATTGAATTACATACTGTATATAAAACATTACATTCAATGGAAGAAATTAAACAAGGAGGAATAAAGCGAAGGGAGATGTTGCTTACCCAGTACACAAAGCCTCAGCCGAGGTCAGAGCACCACCAAGGTCCCCCCCCACGACGGCTGCGGGGGACGTGCTATCAATGGACGTGTATCTATATTAATTGGTTAATAAAGATGGAATAAGAATAATATACAATCCAGCAACTTCAATAGAAAAGATGAGGAGAAAAAGGGAAAGAAAAACAGAGGGGGAGGGGTTTGGGGGTTTAGAGAGAAAGGGGGAAAGGAAAGGGAGGAAGAGAAAAAGGAGGGAGGAGAGAGGGAAAGGGGGGGGGGAGGAAGGAAAGCAAAGGGTCTGGTATATATTTTGGGGTACCCTATACAGTTTTTCATTCTTTCTGTTGGATGGGCTCCAGAAAATGTGACATTTTACAAAGGAAAAATTAATTGGTTTAAATTTACAGAAAATGACATTTCATTGCCGGCTTCTTTTTTTTAAGCAGCACACAGACCCTCCAAAGACCCCCAAATACACAGAAGAACCTCAGGGGGGTCTGTGTGCTGCTTTGGTAACATTTCCTTTATAAATGTCACAACAACTGCACTCTTTTCTAATAAAATGTTTTTAGAATTACAAAGAAATGATCTCACAGCGGGAGGAATGCGTGCGACATGCAGGTAGGTTAATTGGCTTGTCCAAAATTGGCCCCAGTATATGAATGGGGACCTCGGATTGTGGCTCCTTGAGGGTCGGGACCGATGTGAGTGCAATGTACAGGGATAGGGACAATTGTAGACACTCAGGTTGAATTGGATGGACTGGTTCAACCTCGCTAACTATGTAACAACATTCATTTAACTATTTTTTTTTAAATATTTACAAAAGCTACAAAATGGATGAGAGGTAATGACTCCATTTTTATTTTTCTCCTGCTATCAATGGCCGACACGGTACAACACTTCATCCATGTCTTTGGTGGTCTCTGATCTCCTTATCAGCTGTTTCTTCCATGATGAAGATCAGCCATGGAGTATATCTGAGGTGTATATCAGGGTGTGCTTCTTCCCCACATGAGAGCTGTGATGTCCAGCAACATTCATATAGAAGACATTTCCCTCACTCAAGGCACTAATACACCTCAAGGGTTGTGTGGGATCCCTGATGTACAGGAAGACAGGACTTCAGTGAGGAACAATTCCCTCACTCAGGACAAGAGTACGGCTTCTCCCCCTGTGTGAGATCTCTGATGTGTGTAAAGACTGGACTTCTCTGTAAAACATTTCCCGCACTCCGGACAGGAATACAGCTTCTCCCCCGTGTGAGATCTCTGATGTGTGTAAAGACTGGACTTCTCTGTAAAACATTTCCCGCACTCCGGACAGGAATACGGCTTCTCCCCCGTGTGAGATCTCTGATGTCTGGAAAGATCGGACTTCTGTGAAAAACATTTCCCACACTCAGGACAGGAATATGGCTTCTCCCCCGTGTGAGACAACTGATGTCTGGAAAGATTGGACTTCAGTGAAAAACATTTCCCACACTCAGGACAGAAATGCGGCTTCTCCCCTGTGTGAGTTCTCTGATGTTTGTAAAGATTGGACTTCACTGAAAAACATTTCCCGCACTCAGGACAGGAATGCGGCTTCTCCCCCGTGTGAGATCTCTGATGTGTGGAAAGATGGGACTTCACTGAAAAACATTTCCCACACTCAGGACAGAAATATGGCTTCTCCCCCGTGTGAGATCTCTGATGTTTGGAAAGACTGGACTTCACTGAAAAACATTTCCCACACTCAGGACAGGAATACGGCTTCTCCCCCGTGTGAGATGTTTTATGCCTATGAAGATAAGATTTATAACGGAAACACTTCCCGCACTCAGTACAGGAAAAGCTCTTCTCTGTTGGAAGAACGGCCCCGTCCCTCACAGTCTGAGGTTCCTCAGGATAAGAGGAATACGATGGTCCGGCACCGTCCCGCACAGTCTGAGGTTCCTCAGGGTAAGAGGAATACGATGGTCCAGCTACACTGTGTGGTGCCGGATGGACATTTGAGGTAGTCGGGTTTTCTCCTGGACTATACTGTGTGATGTCCTCATCTTCTACTTTACAGTCTGGAGACAAAGTGAGACAATCCTCTGAGGTTTTCCTCATCTCCCGTCCATCTACTAAAATAGAAATACAAAGATTATTACTAGACATCAGCTGATTGGTTCCCCTAAACCAGGACTCCGCCCACATCAGGCAGCTTTGTCTCTGAGGATCTTACAATTCCCCCCTCAAGGTAACTAGTAAATGGGTCCTCTGATCTCCTACCAGATCATTTCTTTATTCATGGACCTTAGTCAGAGAGGGAGGAAACAATGAGAACTGTCTTTTATAGGAGTGACAGTGATGAGGGGATTGTAGGACGAGTGTTCTGCTTCTCGTTATTGAACTGTTGTATAACACAGACAGTCAGACAGCTTAACAATAATTCAGAAGTCAAGAAACGTGAGACATCAGATCTGTATCTATTCTTTTTTCCAAATAACTTTGTAAAACTACAACATGAGCATAAAAAACATATGTGTCAGAACATTACAACATTATACAGCAGCCTCACTCTATCAGTGAAAGAACTCACAGACAATTCCAATTCCACCATTACTCCAGGAATAGTTAAGATCTCTACTGCATGCTTGCATATCTCGGATGTCACTTTAGCTAGATATAAGAGTTCCTTAACTAAGCATCTCTTAAATGCGGCTAAGATGTTGATCCCTAAGTACTGGAAAAGCACTTCTATACCCTCGATTAGAGAATGGCTATTCACGGTAAATTACACCTTCCAGCTTGAAGACACTTTAGCCATAGCTAATGAGTCTGCAGATAAGTTCCATAAAACGTGGGCTCCTTGGATTGAATTCAAATTTTCTGATAGGTACACGCGGCTGACAACCGGGTGAGCACTGGGTTTTGGCCCAGTATGGTGTCTATGTTCTCCTTAACATTGCCTGAAAGGGTCGCTGTCGGTCGGCCCTGCCCATTGCCTTTGGCCCTGGGTGCCCGACTAGTGGATGCCGGTTGCCCCTGCGCGGGAGAGGGAGTTTTATTTTTATTTTTTATTTTTTCTCCTCCTCTCTCTTTCTCTCTCCCTTTTCTCTCTTTCTTTTCTCTTTTCTAGCTCTTCCAGCACATCTACGCTACTTTAATATGGACAGATCTTAGGTCTCTGATGGATCGTTACCTACCCAATGTGTGGTTATACAAGATCTGGACGAGTGATTCATCTATACTGTTACTGGGTTAGATTTCTCCTGCTTTTATTTTATGATCTGTATTGTATGTAATTGTACCTGGAACCTTGTAATTCCTCTTGTCTGTGTTCTTTTACTTTGTATTTCTACTTGAGTAATAAAAATTTCTATTGGAAAAAAAAAAAAAGATCTCTACTGCATGCAGTCTGCTTGGATCAAGGACCAATCATGGAATGAAGGAAATACAGTTCCAGGTTAAAGGTTATTACCTTTCACTGTGAAGAAAATATCACTTCCTGTCAAGCTGTGGCAAAATAATAACTAACTCTGACCACTAGATGGCAGCAATGTGAAACTAACATTGCAGTATAATCTGTAACAGCACATAGCACATATTACTATGATAAATATGGACAGAACAACGAGTGTCCCCTCCCCTTCTATCACTCATTGCCATCTTCTCAACACAAGAAGTCCTGCACTTCCTTATTTAGTCCATGATTTAGTCATGAATAACAGCGGGGCTGAGCCCCACCAGAGGTCAGAGAGTGAGGATGGGGGGAGAACAACCAAGATGAAGACTGGACTGATCCCGAAGACCCCCATCATTGGGTTATTGACTCCTCCCTCATTATCACTTTCTGTTTAAGGTTCCAAAGTTTGAGGATGTTATCACATTATTATCACCATGTAAAAGTCTGTGCTCCAATCACATCATCAGATATAAAATGTCCAGCTGGTAGGAAATGGGTGTAACAAAACAGGACTATGTAATGTACAACTTATTATATAGGATAGAACAGTTAGGATTTTATAGTATCAGAATAATGTAATGTACACTATAGAGTATATAGTGCAGGGGCCAGGAGTATGTAATGTTCAATATAGAGTATATCGTGCAGGGGTCAGGAGTATGTAATGTACAATATAAATTATATAGTGCAGGGGCCAGGAGTATGTAATGTACAATATAAATTATATAGTGCAGGGGTCAGGAGTATGTAATGTACAATATAGAGTATATAGTGTAAGGCGGCCCTCAAATAATTTTTCACTCGCCTACTCGCATTTTGCGAGTGGAAAATGATGGCTGCCTCGGAGGAGGGAGGCGAGCAACACCTGCAGGCAGAGGTTGAACAGGAGCTATTGTACTAGCCAGGGGAAGAGAGGAGAGGAAGAGTCAAGCTGGCCTATCATCAGAGAGTGGGGATTGCCCAATTTAACAGCTTTCTTTGGAATTGCTGGGTTCCCAGCACCGCTCACATCACACAGTCCCCACCTCCTCATTACTCCCCGTCACATACAGCCCGCCTCCTCGCCCAGCACCGCTCACATCACAAAGTCCCCAACTCCTCACTACTCCCTGTCACATACATCCCGACTCCTCACCCAGCACCGCTCACATCACACAGTCCCCACCTCCTCATTACTCCCCGTCACATACATCCCGCCTCCTCACCCAGCACCGCTCACATCACACAGTCCCCACCTCCTCATTACTCCCCGTCACATACAGCCCGCCTCCTCGCCCAGCACCGCTCATGTCTTTTTTTTTTAATTCTTTATTTCTTTGCAAAGATACAAAACATAAGTTGTTAATAATAATTACATATACGAAACATTTTCTGGTAGCCACATGTTCCATTAAAAAACATCAATAAGAAAACAACATAATGTATTCCTGCCATTTTTATAAACAAAACAATATCAATACGATATCAATACAATATCAATTCCCCATAGCGGTCCTCTTCCTTCTCCCTTAAAAAGGGAGAAAACAAAAAAAAAAGGGGGGGAAGGGGGGAACAAAGAGAGGATAGGGAAGAGGGAGAGAAGGGGAGGAAACCGACCCCACCCACCGAACGGGAGGGTTCACATCACTCGACCAGTTAGTCTAATCCTCGGCCTCCTCTCCAATCAACCTCTTCCCCTCCTCCGACTGTAAAAATATTTCCCATGGGGCCCAGACTTGCACTATAGATTCCTTTTCCTCCGGAGGCATATGGATCAAATTCTCCATGATCCCTTACTTTGTTTAACCATTGCAAAATTTGCGGTGCCCCTGTTTCCTTCCAGCAGGTGGTGATGCAGCTTTTAGCTGCATTCACCAAGTGACATAGCATTGAATTCTTGTATCTCTCTAATGGAATATGTGTACGTTGTAATAGAAACAAGGCCGGGTCTTCCTCAAGATAATATTCAGTAAATAGTTGAGAGATTTTCCGAACCTCTTCCCAAAACTGTCTAATTACTGAGCAATACCAAAAGATATGGTCAATAGTGCCTCTCTCCTTACCGCACCTCCAACATCTGTCCGATGACTCTGGAAAGAAAGTACGCATTCGTGATGGAGTATAATACCAACGCATTAATACTTTATAATTTAATTCCTGTATCTTGACACATCTAGATGATTTAAAAGTCAAATGTATTATTTTCTGACGTTGGGCCGGGGTAAAGGTTTGTCCGAGATCTCTTTCCCATTTATCTAAACTCATTATATCAATATCCTCCAAAGGAGAAATTAATAAAGCATATATCTTAGAAATAATATGGGAGAGGGGCTCCTTCTCCACACAATATCCTTCAAACTTAGTAAGTGGCCGATCAAAATCCTCAGTCGATCCCAAGGTATCCAAGAAATGTTTAACCTGTAACGCCTGCCAAAGGGGTAGTTCATATTGTCCTCCTGATTGCATCAACCACTTGCCGCCCGCCCTATTACAAATTGACGGTGGCAAAGTGGTTTCATAATCCTGACCGGACGTCATATGACGTCCTCAGGATTATGAGCCGCTGCGCTCCCCCGGGGCGCGCATCGCGGCGATCGTTGTTGCGGGGTGTCAGTCTGACACCCGGCAACTACGATCTCGGTAAAGAGTCTCCGACGGAGACTCTTTACCACGTGATCAGCCATGTCCAATCACGGCTGATCACAGTGTAAATGGGAAGAGCCGGTGATCGGCTTTTTCTCACTCGCGTCTGTCAGACGCGAGTAGAGGAGAGCCGATCGGCTGCTCCTCTGACGGGGGGTCTGTGCTGATCGATTATCAGCACAGCCCCCCCGAGGATGCCCACACTGGACCACCAGGGACGCCACCAGACCACCAGGGAAAAGGTAATCCTCCCTAGACCACCAGGGATGCCAGTCAGCACAATGGATGCCAATCAGTGCCCATAATGGATTCCAATCAGTGCCCACAATGGGCATCACTGATTGGCATGCATTATTGTTTGGCACTGATTGGCATCCATTAGTACAGTATACTCCAATGCCGCCTATGAGTGCCCACCTGTGCCGCCTATGAGTGCCCACCTGTGCCGCCTATCAGTGCCCACCCATGCCCATCTCTGCCGCCTATCCATGCCAATCTGTGCCAGCTATCAGTGCCAATTTGTGCCACCTATCAGTGTCCATCCGTGTCGCCCATCCGTGTCGCCTATCAGTGTCCATCAATGCCACCTCATCAGTGCCACTTCATTGGTGCCCATCAGTGCCACCTTATCAGTGCCCATCAGTGTAGCCCCATCAGTGCCCATCAGTGAAGGAGAAAACGTACTTATTTACAAAGTTTTGAAACTGAAACAAAAAAAAACCATTTTTTTTTTCAAAATTTTCGGTATTTTTTTATTTGTAGCGCAAAAAATAAAAACCGTAGAGGTGATCAAATACCACCAAAAGAAAGCTCTATTTGTGGGAAAAAAATGATAAAAATTTCATTTGGGTACAGTGTAGCATGACCGCGCAATTGTCATTCAAAGTGCGACAGCGCTGAAAGCTCAAAATTGGTCTGGGCAGGAAGGTGTTTAAGTGCCCTGTATTGAAGTGGTTAACATTTCTATTGATGGCCATTTTTTAGACCTCAAGAAATCTGATGCCTGAAAACATCCCTTCTCTCTTAAATTTCTAAATACTCCGGGTTCCAGGCCGGGCAGGAAATGTGGATTCCCAAGAATGGGAAATAAAGGAGATTCTGGGGATCCGTACGGCTTTAGCTCCCATCTGGAGCGTAGGTCCTATTAAAGGATGGGCTCTTAATATAGGAGGTATAGCCGTGCCACACCACATGGCTCTATCTAAAGGAATAGGGCTTACTTGTTGTTCCATAGCGACCCACCTTTTACTGTCTCTATGGCGGCACCAGTCCACAATTCTACCAAGCTGAGTAGCCTGGTAGTATTTGTATAAATCCGGTGCTGCAATTCCACCCGCCTCTTTAGGCAGTGTTAACAGCTTCCTATTAATCCTAGGATGCTTGCTTGCCCATATAAACTTTATAAAAATTGTTCAGATTTTACTAAAAAAGGCCAGTGGAATCCGGATCGGTAACGCCTGGAACAGATAGAGAAACGTAGGGACTATGTTCATTTTCAAGATATTGCTTCTCCCAAACCAGGAGTGTGAGGATTTACTCCATTCATTCAACGTTATGCTGATTTCACTTAATAAGGGTGGGAAATTCAATGCGTATGCTTCTATTAAGTTAGGTGGAATCTGTATCCCTAGATAGTTCAGCGCTGTCCATTTAAACTTGAAATTGTCCCTGGAGGACAATAGCACCGCTCATGTCAGACAGTCCCGCCTCCTCACTACTCACCGTCACATACAGCCCGCCTCTTCGCCCAGCACCGATCATGTCAGACAGTCCCGCCTCCTCACTACTCACCGTCACATACAGCCCGCCTCTTCGCCCAGCACCGCTCATGTCACACAGTCCCGCCTCCTCACTACTCACCATCACATACAGCCCGCCTCTTCGCCCAGCACCGCTCATGTCACACAGTCCCGCCTCCTCACTGCTCACCGTCACATACAGCCGGCCTCCTCGCCCAGCACCGATCATGTCACACAGTCCCGCCTCCTCACTACTCACCGTCACAAACAGCCCACCGCCTTGCCCAGCACCGTTCATGTCACACAGTCCCGCCTCCTCACTGCTCACTGTCACATACAGCCCGCCTCCTCGCCCAGCACCGATCATGTCACACAGTACCGCCTCCTCACTACTCACCATCACATACATCCCGTCTCCTCGCCCAGCACCGATCATGTCACACAGTCCCGCCTCCTCACTACTCACCGTCACATACAGCCCGCCTCCTCGCCCAGCACCAATCATGTCACACAGTCCCGCCTCCTCACTACTCACCGTCACATACAGCCCGCCTCTTCGCCCAGCACTGCTCATGTCACACAGTCCCGCCTCCTCACTACTCACCGTCACATACATCCCGCCTCCCCGCCCAGCACCGATCATGTCACACAGTCCCGCCTCCTCACTACTCACCGTCACATACAGCCCGCCTCTTCGCCCAGCCCCGCTCATGTCACACAGTCCCGCCTCCTCACTACTCACCGTCACATACAGCCCGCCTCTTCGCCCAGCACTGCTCATGTCACACAGTCCCGCCTCCTCACTACTCACCGTCACATACATCCCGCCTCCCCGCCCAGCACCGATCATGTCACACAGTCCCGCCTCCTCACTACTCACCGTCACATACAGCCCGCCTCTTCGCCCAGCCCCGCTCATGTCACACAGTACCGCCTCCTCACCGTCACATACAGCCCGCCGCCTCGCCCAGCACCATTCATGTCACACAGTCCCGCCTCCTCACCGTCACATACAGCCCGCCTCCTCGCCCAGCACCAATCATGTCACACAGTCCCGCCTCCTCACTACTCACCATCACATACAGCCCCCCTCCTCGCCCAGCACCGCTCATGTCACACAGTACCGCCTCCTCATCCGGCATATTTGATAGACAGAACATCAGTCCATTGCCAAGAGGCACAGGGTGAATAGGTGGGACTGTGTGATGTGAGCGGCAAGGAGGCAGGACTGTGTGATGGTGAATGGCACCAGGAACCCAGCAATTCAAATAAAAGCTGTTACAGCAAGAAATCCCCGCTCTCTGATGATCGGCCAGCTTGACCCTTCCTCTGCACAGGTGAGACTGTATTGAGGGGCACTGGTCTCACAGATTACGCCCCTTTCCGAAAGTCCCCCGCTGCCTGCTGGGAAACACACAGATCCCAGAGGCAGCGGGTCCATCCTTATTGCGCAGCGCGACTCGCACATGCGCAGTAGAGAACCAGGAAATGAAGCCGAAAGACTCCACTTCCTGATTCCCACAATCAAGATGGCGGCGGCAGCACCCGAGAGACGATCGAGAGACAAGTTGCAGAGGTCCCACACCGCACCGTCCCACCCACACCGCTGCCTCCCATCTCCTGAGACTGCACTCAGTGACTTGGGTCTGAGACTATACAGACATATCCCTCCACCCGGCACAGCCAGCAGACAACACAACAAGTAATCCTGGGGGGATTGTTCTGTCAGAGATCTTGTCATACCCGGGTATGGGGCAGAAGACCCAAAGCACGTACCCCAGGTGCCTAGGTAGAGCAACATTTATGGTGAAAATAAACCATTTTGCTGCCAGCTGATCCCCAGAATCTCCATAAATCCAGTCTAGATACATAAATTGTGTCGGCAGCACAGAGAAGGAAGATTATCGGAGAGAAATCCAGGAATACAGGACGGGGAACACAGCTCAGAAAAGTGATCAGGGGATTACAGGCTGATATCACCCAGCCCCCGCCCTACTCTGGACCAATCAGTGAGCAGTATGGGTGGAGGAATGTATTTAGTGTTAATGACCCACCTGTGCTGATCTCTGTAGGAGTGCCCTCCTCTATAAATGTCCCCGTTATTCCATCCTCCTCCATAGACTGCTGATCATCCCTCACATACCTCTCTTCTTCTTCTGATTTCACCTCAAATTCTATATCCATTGGATCTCCACTCTAAACCAAGAAAATGAGAGAGAATATCATCTGTAAGATAGAAGATTTATTATTGTGACATCAGATAGAAAATCCACACATTGTCTCTATAAGTGTGTTTTATAATCTCCGTCCCACCAACCTTGTAACAGTGGGGGATGGTGTGATCTTCCTGTGTGGAATCCCAGGAATACAGAGGACGGGGACATCTCTCTGGTGGGTTCCCATTACTGGATCCATCTGTAGGAAACACACACACTGGCTGAATACATTGTTTCTATGTGTTTATCAGATGATGGGGGATCTAGGTGGAGCCTCCGTACTGCTCTCTCCTTTACAATAAAGTCTCCTCTTACCCGGTGATGTGAGGGGCGGCTGATTGTCCATCATGACGTCCTTGTAGAGATCCTTGTGTCCTTCTAAATACTCCCACTCCTCCATGGAGAAATAGACAGTGACATCCTGACACCTTATAGGAACCTGACACACACAATGATACAGTCACAATCCAGACACATCCCTTGTCTGTTACTGGATAATGTCCCAGAATTCCCAGAATCCTCCTCACCTCTCCTGTCAGCAGCCCCATCATCTTCTTGGTGACTTCTAGAATCTTCTCCATGTTGTGTCTCTCAGGTTTTAGGGAGTCACATGGAGGCACTGTGATGGTCATATGATCACCGGACTTCACAAGAGGAAATCTCTGTATTGAAGAACCAATAGGAATATCATGTTAGAATCCCAGAATCCTCCTCACCTCTCCGGTCAGGTCTGTGTTTTATTAATAGAGATAAGAGTGATGTCATGTGACCTCCCAGAATCCTCCTCACCTCTCCGGTCAGGTCTGTGTTTTATTAATAGAGATAAGAGTGATGTCATGTGACCTCCCAGAATCCTCCTCACCTCTCCGGTCAGGTCTGTGTTTTATTAATAGAGATAAGAGTGATGTCATGTGACCTCCCAGAATCCTCCTCACCTCTCCAGTCAGCAGGTAGATGATCTCCAGGGTGAAGTTTAGTATCTTCTCAGTCATGTGACTCCAATCCTCCTCCATCCTTATTGGCACCATCATTTGATCTATACAGGTCTCCTTTTAGATGGATGTCTTTAGTAAATGAAATTAAGAATTATTTGGATGGTATTCGTCACACAATAGGATGTAGATGTGAGGGGGATAATAGAAGGGTTGCTGTATATTGAAGAACTACTGCCCTCATGGGAACATATTTAATCTGGACTGTTTAGTGTTTGCAAAATTTTTGAGTTCCTGGGACCCTCTTGCCCTGCCGGACCAAAAATTCCCTTTTGTCTGTTGTTTTTTTTTTGGTTTTCTTAACTTGATTTGGGGAGTTTTAGATCTGCAGATAAGGAATGATAAATACAATATTTCTTTGATTTGTTTTCTCTGAGGCAGTGCTATGAGGTCAATGTAGGGTCATTGGGACTTTTGGCCAGAGTTGCCAGCTAATTAGCATAACTCCACATGCAAGACTCCAATCTCCAGCAGCCTGCTGACTGATCGGAGTGATGTCACTCTCTGCAGTAAGAGAAGGGATCAGATTGGATAACAGGAGGATGCTGCTGGTGCAGTAGAGAGCTGTGAGGGAGCTGTTCTGTTCTCTCCAATAGCAACTCAGTGTGGGTAGGAAGAGGACAGCAGTGGGGAGGGGTTGTTCTCTTAGTCTTGGTCTATTTTGTGTCCTGCAATATATTTCTTGACCAGTGAGATGGTGAGGTTAAGGTTTCCTTCATTGCTGGCAGGAGTTCTCTAAGAAGGTCAGAATTGTAAGTGCAAGTGAGCTGGGAGGACCATCAGAGGCCAAGAGCCCCTATGAGCCCTAAATGCCCTTCTTACCTCAGAGCCTTACAACCTACCACTAAATACCCCCTCCGAGACCCCCACAGCCCTTCGGCCCCACTAACCTCTCAGAGTTGTTCAGCACTATCACTTCCTGAGAGGACCCCAAAGTCCTTCATCTACAATTCCTCTTCAGGGGTCCCAGAGACATTTAGTCCCACTACCTCCTCAGAGACCCCTCATCCCCGCTACTCCCCTCAGTATTTTCCTCCCTCTGACACCAATGATGGAACATATTCTTCATGGCAGCCCGGGAAATGTTTTGTTCCTCCTGACCAGCAATGTAAGGGGCTCTATGCTCCATACTCCTGACCCCGGCACTCCATCATTGTGTTGGCTGCATAGTGTAATGATTGCCCATTGGCTGCCTGTGTAGTGTAATAAGTGCCCTTTGTAGGCCATGTATGGTCAGGATGGTCATTGTCGTGTCTATTTATTGTCAGTGATGTTTGTTTAGAGGAACATATTACTAGAATTTATCTCCGAAATGAAGCAAATGTTCCGGCCCCATAAATTGGGAAATGTTCTGCCTCTGAAGGGGTTAATCTAGGTTACCACACTATATATGTGTGTATCATCATGTGCTGGAGATAAAAGACATCACAGTGACTATGGAGGAAGAGGACGGACATGATGGGAGGTTACTGGGTGTAAATAGAAAATAAGATCTTATTACCTCCTCTGCTACCACTTCCTGCAATGTTGTCTCTCTACTTCATTTCGACTCACCTCTCACCCGGAACTTCCTGTCTGTACCTGACATCACTTCCTCTCTGTATTCCATAGAGACTTCCTGTCTGGGTAGAAGTGAGATCACCACCTTTTGGAGCTCAGAGGAACTGCAGTCCTGAAAAACGTCTGGTAGTGTGAACACGGCCTTGTGTGTATGGTATGGACTGTATATCTGATTTGCCAGGACAGTCACTCTCTTTAGCTATATGTCCCATGATGTCTGTGTCCCAGACTCTATCCTGAGAATTACAGCATAAAGTGTAAGTGTTTTTGGGTTTAGACACAGGGAGACCAATCAGCATCTAAGGTGGGTCTGTAAGCAACCAATGAGCATGCAGTGATTATCAGTGGGCGGGTATCAGAGAATGCCTGGCTTCTCCAACCCTGCCAGGTATGTAGAAGTCATTGATTCTCACTGTGTATCCCATCCTCTGAGAGGTGGTAGTGCCCAGAGGAGGGGAGTTGGGGGGCAGTGTGTGTGGGGGGGAGGGGTTTTGTATGAGAGTTATCTGTGTGTGGTGGAAGAAGGGGGATTGGGGTGCTGTGTGGTGTTCTGGTGGAAAGAAAAGGCCACCCCTCCCCCTTCCATGTCCCACCACCTAGCTGGGGAGCAGCTCCCAACTTCCTATCTTCACCGAGCATGTGATATCATTGCCAGCTGTCCACTTCTAGGAGCAAATTCCCCCATGTACCCTATTCATCCCCTCATACTCCTAATTACACCCATGTCCTTCTCCTCACCCCACTCTTCTTCCCTTACTGCCCCTCTCCACTGTTCTTTATTTTCTTTTAACCCTTTTCATTCATTATCTTTTCACCACCCCACCCCCTCTTCACTGCCATATTCCCCTCTTAACTGAACTGTCCCCATCTTAACCCTCCTATTGCCCTTCCTTCCCCATCTTCACCCCGTACCTCTATTCACCTTCTTGTCCTGCTTACTCCCTCTTGCTCCTCATCACCACCCCATCCCCCTCTTCACTGTGCTGTCCCCTTTATCGCTCCTTCTCCCCTATACTACGCTTCCTCTTTTTTCACACCCCTTTCCCTTCTTCTCCTTTTCATCCCCTTC
Source organism: Lithobates pipiens (assembly GCA_037367395.1). Classification (NCBI taxonomy): domain Eukaryota; kingdom Metazoa; phylum Chordata; class Amphibia; order Anura; family Ranidae; genus Lithobates; species Lithobates pipiens. Next base: position 892,210 of record JAZDVW010001483.1, on the reverse strand, counting down.
CTGACCCCCTCTTCACCCCATCCCCTACCCCCTCTACACCCACCTTACCCCTATCCTCTTCTCCTCCTTTGCTCCCTCTTCCCCCTCTTCACTTTTCTGTCCCCCCATCACTCCCTGTTTACCATTTTCACCCTACTACCCCCCCCCCCCCCCCCCCACACTTTACCTTCCCTTCTCCCTCTGCAACCTCTTTGTGTAGTGGTGCAGATTTTCAGTGTTAATGGAAGTGGTGATATATTGCCTCCCAGCTGCCTGCCAACCATTCTCTGAAAATTGTTCCAACACAGATGCTGCTGAATATGTAAACGAGCCCTAAAGACTAAAACCAAATCCATAAATCATTTTACTAATGAGGGAGACCTTCTTGTCTGTCCTTATTATGATAATTCTTCCTGTATATACAGTATTATAAAATGTGATTGTACAATAGGTTATCAATATGCTTCTTGTAGAACCACACCCATTTAATATGAATGCCCCGCCCCTAATTAACCACTTTCCAACCGGGCCATAGCCAAAAGATGGCTACAGCGCGATCAGCTAATTCTGGGAAAGCATCCAGGGGCGTCCTCTCAGAATCACTCTTCCCACGCACCCCCCTGGGGCGTGCACCCAGGAATGTCCATGACCGTCGGGTCCTCCCTTTACCACATGATCGCCCCGTCCAATGACAGAGTGATCAGTTGTCAACAAACCAGAGCATGTCCGGTTCAGCTCCTCCCCTCTCCTCACACCAATCGGGACAGTGAGTGAGGAGAGGAGGGAGCAGGAGCAGCAGCGCTGTGGGCTTGATCTGAAGTGCCCACAGCGCTGATCTGTGCCCATCCATGCTTGATCCATGGCTCATCCATGCCCATCCATTCTCCATAACAACAAAAAAGAGAGAATATAGTTCTCCCAAGAGACAGGACACAGTGATTGATTCAAAAAAGTTTATTATATTGAAAAAAACACAAACAAATTAATGAAGAAGAGGGGACTAACAGTTTACCACACAGATAGTTTAAAAATGGGATAAGGTTGTCATATGTTAAAAAGAAGGGGAATTGCAGCTGCGCACACCATTCACACCCGCATTCACATTTTTTTCCCCCTGTTCGGTGGCTCAATTCACAATAATGCGATTAAAGTGACTACTGAAGAGCGACGTTTAGCCCTTCAGCCTTAGTGAAGCGCGAGAGTAAATATGTTTTTTCACATTTCTTCACGCTGTTTATGTTTAAATTTCACGGAAAAGGCCTTTGTCCGTGGCAACCTATATGCTAATTGAATGAACAAGGGAAGAGCGATGGTTCGCTCTTCGGGTCTAAAACTGCTATCTTTAACATAAGGCTCCCTTCTGTGGCTGAATACATAAACCAGTGCACTCAATGTTTTCCTTGCTGATTGTTAAGTATGGAAGGTGGTATGGGTGACATCCAGCGGTCAAACACACGCACTACATGGTTTTTTAGACTATTTAAAGAGGGATGTTACTTCCTCTTTTGTTAGCTGCTACAGCCTGCAAAAGAAAAGCATAATGGGCTAGTATGCATGCCCATTATGTTCCACTTACCTGCAAAAGAATCCAGCGATGTCCCCTGTGTGGGCAGCGTCCATCTTTTTGCTCTCTTCTTTCGGGGCCGTGGACTCCGGCTCTGTGATTTGCTGGAGCCGCGTGACGTCTCTCCCACACATGTGCACGTGAACCGCGGCTAGTGACATATGTTAGGGAGGAAACTGAATTTTGTTTTGTTTCTTCCCCGTACATGCGCCGTACAAATTTCTGGTGGACTACAAGTGAAATATCTCTTAAATGGCGCACGTTTAGGAGATATTTCCACTACCTATAGGTAAGCCTTATTCCAGGCTTACCTATAGGTAAAAGTACAAAAAGTGGGTTTACAACCACTTTAAGCCCAGCTCCCAAAACCCCTCCTAGCTCTGAGGAAACTCGAGTTGATTGGCTAGTGAAACATGTCAGCATGACATCAGCACATCGGCTGGGGGATTGCCTGTTTGCAGGAAGATGGAAAAGGAACGACAGCTTGTAATCTTATGATTGGAACCAAAAAAACAAAAAACCTGAAAAGCTCAAGGCGTCGGTATATCGGCTCACCCTGAGCATGTGTTAATCAGGACTGATGGGTAGAGGTGCAGTGAAAGGACCGGGGTGTATGACGTGGTGAACGAAGTCTATTTACACAGTTGTGTTTGTTCCTGTCCCCGGTTTTCAACCTCCCCATCTGACGGCCTTTGGAGACGTATCCACACTCTACAAGTGACTCAATGCCTAAGCCTGCTCCTCTGGATTATTTCAGCTTCAATATAATTACTTCCCTGCTTCACCAGGTCTAAGCTGTCTAGTTATTCAGAATCCAAAGGGACTGATCATAATCCATGTGTGGGCAGTAATAACGATACCCTGTGTGTTTTCTGAGTACATGGCAGCTAAGAACTCGCCAATTCTCCTAACACCCCCCACATCTACACGGGGTTTTCACTCAAGATTTTTAGTCTACAACCAAGTTGCTCTGTAACTACATCAGTATTATAATGTTGGCTTTTGAGAATTGAGCTTTATACTACTATATAAGTCTGTAATTACAAGTGCTAATGTTTGACTAAAGTGATTGTTCCATTTGGGTACTGTGAATGCGGGTGTGAATGGTGTGCGCAGCTGCGATTCCCCTTCTTTTTAACATATGACAACCTTGTCTTATTTTTATACTACCTGTGTGGTAAACGGTTAGTCCCTCTTTTTCATTAATTTGTGTGTTTTTTCAATGTAATAAAACTTTCTTGAATCAATCACTGTGTCCTAGAAGTGGTCCTCTTGGGAGAACTATATTCTCTCTTTTTTTTGTTATATGCGTCTTAGGGACGCTAGGACTGAGTCTTTTTGGTTATACCATCTAGGTGAAAGATTGATAAACTATACATAATATATATATATATATATATATATATATATATATATATACATATAGTCACCCAGAAAAGAGCATTGAAGCAGGACTATCGCAGTACAGATATTAAACAATTTATACTCAATATTGATAAAAAGTATTATACAGTTTTATTAATACAAAAGACAAGACATTTGATACATTTGTAAAAAGTGCAAAGTAACAATCCATAAATGTCACCAGCGTACAAGTTCCCAAACCAGCAGGCTCAAGATATGGTGGGTTTCCATGGATATGGTTCTCAACATGTTTTGCAGTCTTTATAGCGCTTCGTCAGGGGAATATCGGCAAGTAATTATTACAGTATTAAGCACTATGTATCAAAACAATTGAATTACATATATAAAACATTACATTCAATAGAAGAAATTAAACAAGGGGGAAGAAAGCGAGGGGAGATGTTGCTTCCCCAGTACCCAAAGCCTCAGCCGAGGTCAGAGCACCACCAAGGTTCCCCTCTCCATGGCCGCGGGGGATGTGCAATCAATGGACGTGTAACTATATTAATTTGTTGATAAAGATGGAATAAGAATAATATACAATCCAGCGACTTCAATAGAAAAGATGAGGAGAGAACGGGAAAGGAAGAAAAACAGGGGTTGAGGGGGGAAGGGGTTGGGGGGGTTAGAGAGAAAGGGGTAAAAGAAAGGGAGTAAGAAGAAAAAGGAGGGAGGAGAGAGGGAACGGGAAGGAGAGCAAAGAGTCTGGTATATATTTTAGGGGGACTCTATACAGTTTTTCATTCTTCCTGTTGGATGGGCTCCAGAAAATGTGACAGGATTAGGACCCCCTCCCCCGGGATTAGTACAATCCCCCCAGTATTAGGACCCCCCAGACATGTTATTTAACCAGTTTAGATCTTTGGAGGTACATAGTACACCCAGAGAGTGAAGGGTTAATCACAAGCCAATCCCGGCAGTAGATTTCTTCAGCCGGCTCCCAGCTGCACAGTCAGCGTGATCCGGGGGGCTGTATGACCCCCCAAGTGTAGATCCTGGGCTCTCCTGCTCATCCTGGGAACCTGAGACCACATCCAGGAAGGAAGCCAAGAGAGAGGAGACTGGTGAACGTCCATCCCCCGATCTCCTCTGAATGAAGCCGGCAGTCCTCATTGTTTCCTCATTCCCCGGATGATACCGCCAAGGAAGCATCTAACCGAGCGCCATCTGTGCATTGGAGGGTAGAGGAGACATTGGAGGTCTAATACACCCCCCATGTCTCATAAAGAGGACCTGTCACCTGCCCAATGATATCACATGGGGGGATTGTTATCCACATGTGAGAGAAATACAGTTAAATAAGAAAAAAAATAATAAACAATTTAAAAAATATGAATTATAAATAAATTATTAAAAAAATTAAACAAGTAAAAAAAAAAGACAAAATGTATATTAAAAAAAAAGTATGTGACCCCCATTGCCCCGCACACACCTGTAAACGCACCCATACTGTGTATATGTGTATGTAGAACGTGATTGCACCACACATGTGAGGGATCACCACGAATGTCGGAGTGAGAGGAATAATTCTACCACCAGAGATCACACTTAAAAATTCTACTAAAATGTATTAATAAATAAAGTTACTGCACACACCGGCAAATGCAAATATTTTATATACCTTTTTCCCCTTTTTTATAAGTAATAACATACCCTCTATTATCAACTGCATAGAGAGCTGGGAGAGATAAAAAGCAGTACACTGGTCTTCCCAGTAGATGAGATGTGCCAGCAGAAGTCTAATCTTTGGAGGAGAGCAGGCTGAGTTCTCAGTACAGCCCGCACACTGACCACACTGTGCTCATGCCTAGTGTGATCAGTTTTTAATAGGAAAGCAGAGGGAGTGGCAGGATCACCAGAGATTTCACACAAAGGAATCTATACGAAGAGAAGAGGAGAGTTCTTCATACCAGTACATGGGACAGCAGGCACATATCAGGAACATGACGTGTTGGGGTTACATGCTCTCTAACTTATGTCCTTCAGTGTGCACTGTACTGATAAGTGTATGATCTCAGGTATTAGTATAAAATCATTCCTGATGAAGGAAACTAAGGAGACTATAAATAGAAAATGTGTTGGAAGAGCATGACAAGCATTGTCCCAGATGTTATAAATGTGTGATATAATTGTATTGATGTGATTTCCTATGATCGTCAGCTCCATCTAGAGACTGGAATAAGTATTTATTTTCTAAAATACCTCCATACGGAAAATTAGAGCAATACCACATTATTGCCACTAGATGGAACCAATGGTAATAGGAAATCATTGTATGAAATAAAATATGAGGGATACTTTAGATTCCGGGGCTTGTTCTGCCGCCTCTCTTTTCTTCCAAGACTACATCTCAGTACACACTTCCTACAATTATTACTGGACTTTCCATGACCAGCTTTGTCATGTTGTCCATAGAGACAAGACGCCCCGTCACAGTCTCCGAATATCAACACATTTCACATGTCTTTATTATGCTGAATATTGTTTCTACAATCGCATGTTACTGATGATTGGAGTCACTGCCCTTTTGTGTATTCCGAGGCCTTTGTGCCATCGAACTTCACCTCTTTTATCATAACATGTTTTTGGAAATACAAAAAAATAACCTCACAGCGGGAGGAATGCAAGCAACATTCATTCATTCATTCATTCAATGATTTTTTTTAGATTTACAAAAGCTACAAAAGGGATGAGAGGAAATGACTCCATTTTTATTTTTCTCCTGCTATCAATGGCCGACACGGTACAACGCTTCGTCTTTGGTGATCTCTGATCTTCTTATCAACTGTTTCTTCCATGATGAAGATCAGCCATGGAGTATATCTGAGGTGTATATCAGGGGGTGCTTCTTCCCCACATGAGAGCTGTGATGTCGAGCAACATTCATATAGAAGACATTTCCCACACTCAAGGCACTAATACACCTCAAGGGTTGTGTGGGATCCCTGATGTACAGGAAGACAGGACTTCAGTGAGGAACAATTCCCTCACTCAGGACAGGAATATGGCTTCTCACCTGTGTGAGATCTCTGATGTGTGGAAAGATGGGACTTCACTGAAAAACATTTCCCGCACTCAGGACAGGAATACGGCTTCTCCCCTGTGTGAGATCTCTGATGTGTGGAAAGATGGGACTTCACTGAAAAACATTTCCCGCACTCAGGACAGGAATACGGCTTCTCCCCTGTGTGAGATCTCTGATGTGCGGAAAGATGGTACTTCACTGAAAAACATTTCCCGCATTCAGGACAGGAATACGGCTTCTCCCCTGTGTGAGATCTCTGATGTGCGGAAAGACTGGACTTCTCTGAAAAACATTTCCCACACTCAGGACAGGAATGCAGCTTTTCCCCCGTGTGAGATCTCTGATGTGTGGAAAGATGGGACTTCTCTGAAAAACATTTCCGGCACTCAGGACAGGAATATGGCTTATCCCCCACGTGAGATCTCTGATGTCTGTAAAGATGGGACTTCTGTGAAAAACATTTCCCACACTCAGGACAGGAATATGGCTTTTCCCCCGTGTGAGATCTCTGATGTGTGGAAAGATGGGACTTCTCTGAAAAACATTTCCCGCACTCAGGATAGGAATATGGCTTATCCCCCACGTGAGATCTCTGATGTCTGTAAAGATGGGACTTCTGTGAAAAACATTTCCCACACTCAGGACAGGAATACGGCTTCTCTCCTGTGTGAGATCTCTGATGTGTGGAAAGATGGAACTTCAATGAAAAACATTTCCCGCACTCGGGACAGGAATACGGCTTCTCCCCAGTGTGAGATCTCTGATGTTTGGAAAGACTGGACTTCTCTGAAAAACATTTCCCGCACTCAGGACAGGAAAACGGCTTCTCTCCTGTGTGAGATCTCTGATGTATGGAAAGACTGGACTTGTGTGAAAAACATTTCCTGCACTCAGGACAGGAATACGGCTTCTCCCCTGTGTGAGATCTCTGATGTTTGGAAAGACTGGACTTCTCTGAAAAACATTTCCCGCACTCAGGACAGGAAAACGGCTTCTCTCCTGTGTGAGATCTCTGATGTCTGGAAAGATAGGACTTCTGTGAAAAACATTTCCTGCACTCAGGACAGGAATACGGCTTCTCCCCTGTGTGAGATCTTATATGCATATTAAGATGGTATTTAGAACTGAAACACTTCCCGCACTCAGTACAGGAAAAGCTCTTCTCTGTTGGAAGGACGGCCCCGTCCCTCACAGTCTGAGGTTCCTCAGGATAAGAGGAATACGATGGTCCATCTACACTGTGTGGTGCCGGATGGACATTTGAGGTAGTCGGGTTTTCTCCTGGATTATACTGTGTGATGTCCTCATCTTCTACTATACAGTCTGGAGACAAAGTGAGACAATCCTCTGAGGTTTTCCTCATCTCCCGTCCATCTACTAAAATAGAAATACAAAGATTATTACTAGACATCAGCTGATTGGTTCCCCTAAACCAGGACTCCGCCCACATCAGGCAGCTTTGTCTCTGAGGATCTTACAATTCCCCCCTCAAGGTAACTAGTAAATGGGTCCTCTGATATCCTACCAGATCATTTCTTTATTCATGGACCTTAGTCAGAGAGGGAGGAAACAACGAGAACTGTCTTTTATAGGAGTGACAGTGATGAGGGGATTATAGGACGAGTGTCCCCTCCCCCTCTATCACTCATTGCCATCTTCCCAACACAAGAAGTCCTGCACTTCCTTATTTAGTCCATGATTTAGTCATGAATAACAGCGGGGCTGAGCCCCACCAGAGGTCAGAGAGTGAGGATGGGGGGAGAACAACCAAGATGAAGACTGGACTGATCCTGAAGACCCCCATCATTGGGTTATTGACTCCTCCCCCATTATCACTTCCTGTTTAAGGGTCCAAAGTTTGAGGATGTTATCACATTATTATCACCATGTAAAAGTCTGTCCTCCAATCACATCATCAGATATAAAATGTCCAGCTGGTAGGAAATGGGTGTAACAAAAGAGAATACATATTATGTGTATATATAGCAGTGGGGGGAGGGGAGAGAGCAGAAGTCAGGACTATGTAATGTACAACATATTGTATGAAATACAACAGATAGGACTATATAGTATCAGAATGATGTAATGTACAACATAGAGTATATAGTGCAGGGGTCAGGAGTATGTAATGTACAATATATAGTATACAGTGTAAGGGTCAGGACTAGTGATGGACGAACTTCCGAACTTTGCGAACGCGGACCGCGAACGAGGCCGATCGTTCACGAAACCGAACGTTCGCGGCGGGCCCCATTGACTTCAATGGGAGGCGAACTTCGCAAACAGATCGATAGCTACAAGCATTCTTTTTATATGGGAAATTGTTCTGACAATTCAGGACTGTGGAGCGCATGAAGGCAATGGAGGAGAGGGAAGGTCAGGGACCAGGGTAGGCAAAGAAGAGGGTGCAGGAGATGATCACCAGCAGCGTGACATACAGCAATGACACCTGCACCGTGATAGAGGCATCTGACAACAGCACCGTGATAGAGGGCACTGGCATCAGCAGCGTGACATAAAGCATTAACACCAGCACCGTGACATACAGCATTGACAGCAACACCGTGATAGAGAGCACTGACATCAGAAGCGTGACATACAGCACTGACATCAGCACCGTGATATACAGCACTGACAGCAGCACCGTGATAGAGAGCACTGACATCAGAAGCGTGACACACAGCACTGACATCAGCACCGTGATATACAGCACTGACAGCAGCACCGTGATAGAGAGCACTGACATCAGAAGTGTGGCATACAGCACTGACATCAGCACCGTGATATACAGCACTGACAGCAGCACCGTGACAGAGAGCACTGACATCAGCACCGTGATATACAGCACTGACAGCAGCACCGTGACAGAGAGCACTGACATCAGAAGCGTGACATACAGCACTGACATCAGCACCGTGATATACAGCACTGACAGCAGCACCGTGACAGAGAGCACTGACATCAGAAGCGTGACATACAGCACTGACATCAGCACCGTGATATACAGCACTGACAGCAGCACCGTGACAGAGAGCACTGACATCAGCAGCGTGACATTAAGCACTCACACCAGCACCGTGATATACAGCACTGACAGCAGCACCGTAAGCAGCCCCAGGAGGAAGTCAGCACAGCACAGGGATGGTGTGATCCCCTCATAATAAGCAGGCCCAGGAGAAACTCAGCACAGCACAGGGATGGTGTGATCCCCTCATAATAAGAACCCCCAGGAGGAAGTCAGCACAGCACAGGGATGGTGTGATCCCCTCATAATAAGAACCCCCCAGAGTAAGTCAGCACAGCACAGGGATGGTGTGATCCCCTCATAATAAGCAGGCCCAGGAGAAACTCAGCACAGCACAGGGATGGTGTGATCCCCTCATAATAAGCAGGCCCAGGAGAAACTCAGCACAGCACAGGGATGGTGTGATCCCCTCATAATAAGCAGGCCCAGGAGAGACTCAGCACAGCACAGGGATGGTGTGATCCCCTCATAATAAGCAGGCCCAGGAGAAAATCAGCACAGCACAGGGATGGTGTGATCCCCTCATAATAAGCAGGCCCAGGAGAAACTCAGCACAGCACAGGGATGGTGTGATCCCCTCATAATAAGAACCCCCAGGAGTAAGTCAGCACAGCACAGGGATGGTGTGATCCCCTCATAATAAGCAGGCCCAGGAGAAACTCAGCACAGCACAGGGATGGTGTGATCCCCTCATAATAAGAACCCCCAGGAGTAAGTCAGCACAGCACAGGGATGGTGTGATCACCTCATAATAAGCAGGCCCAGGAGAAACTCAGCACAGCACAGGGATGGTGTGATCCCCTCATAATAAGCAGGCCCAGGAGAAACTCAACACAGCACAGGGATGGTGTGATCCCCTCATAATAAGCAGGCCCAGGAGAAAATCAGCACAGCACAGGGATGGTGTGATCCCCTCATAATAAGCAGGCCCAGGAGAAACTCAGCACAGCACAGGGATGGTGTGATCCCCTCATAATAAGAACCCCCAGGAGTAAGTCAGCACAGCACAGGGATGGTGTGATCCCCTCATAATAAGAACCCCCAGGAGTAAGTCAGCACAGCACAGGGATGGTGTGATCCCCTCATAATAAGCAGGCCCAGGAGAAACTCAGCACAGCACAGGGATGGTGTGATCCCCTCATAAGCAGCCCCCAGTAGAAATATGACACCGCTCAACCTCTTCAAAGAGGAGGGTAGGGGCATATAGTACGGTGTGCTTTTTTGGGACAAGGAAGTGAGCCAAATGAAGAAAGAAGGTCTGTGTGCTTGATTAAAAAAATTGTTTATAGACATATACATGGTCTACTGGTCATGTGTTGAATTCCTCTGAGATCCATGCCTCATTCATTTTTAGAAATGTGAGGTAGTTAACACTGTCGTGAGCTAGGCGAGTACGCTTATCGGTCACGATCCCCCCTGCTGCGCTGAACGTCCTTTCGGACAGGACACTGGATGAGGGGCAAGGCAACAGTTCGATTGCAAATTGGGCAAGCTCTGGCCAGAGGTCAAGCCTGCCCACCCAGTAGTCCAGGGGTTCATCACTCCTCAGAGCGTCCACATCGGCCGTTAACCGAATGTAGTCGGACACCTGATGGTCTAGGCGTTCCCTGATGCTGGATCCGGATGACACCTGTCGATGGGTCAGCTGAAAGAATGACCTCATATCCGAAGTCACCAATACATCTTCAAACCGGCCTCTTCTTGCAGGCGCTGTTGGATTGGTACCCGCAAATCCTTCTCTGGGAGTGGGAATTGCTCCTCTGGCAGCGCACGCAAAAGCAGAATGCAGCATTTCTCGAAGCAAGGCCTGGAAGTGCTGCATTCTGACAGCCCTCTGTGACGGCGGTAACATTTCCGCCATTTTGTGTTTGTACCGGGGGTCTAAGTATGTTGCCACCCAGTACTGGTCCTTGACCCTTATGCTTTTTATACGGGGGTCCCTATTAAAACACTGGAGCATGAAGGCCCCCATTTGCACTAAAGTGGAAGCGGTGTGGTGGCCTGGCTCCTGCTCATCATCCAGGATAATGTCGCCCTCTTCATTCTCCTCTCCCCTTCCACGCACAACAGGGATCCCAGAAAGGTTTAAAGCATGCTCTTCTTGCTCCTCCTCATCCGCCCCGGCACCATCCTCCTCTGACTCCTCTTCAGACTCCTGTTGTTGACTTGTCTCAGATAGAGTAGCCCCCCCTGGGAATTCATCCAGCATTGCGACTTCCTCATCTTCCCGCTCCTGCTCCTCCACAACCTGATCAATGACACGACGCAATGCACGCTCCATAAAGAAGGCATAAGGTACCATGTCACTGATGGCGCCATGGCTGCGACTGACCAGTTTGGTGATCTCCTCAAATGGCCGCAGAAGTCTGCATGCGTCGCGCATGAGCAGCCACTGGGGTGGTGAAAAAAACCCCCAGCTCCCCAGAACCGTTTCTGCCGCCGAGTTCATACAGGTAGACGTTAACTGCACGTTTCTGCTGGAGCAGCCTATCAAGCATATAGAAGGTTGAGTTCCATCGCGACGGGCAATCGCAAATAAGACGTCTGACCGGCAGATTGTGTCGCCGCTAAATGTCAGCAAGGCGAGCCATGGCCGTGTAAGATCTTCTGAAATGGGCCGAAATTTTCCTTGCCTGCCGCAAGATGTCCTGGACCCCAGGGTATTGGACAAGGAATCGCTGCACGACCAAGTTTAAGACGTGTGCCATGCATGGCACGTGCGTGATTTTGCCCTGTTTCAATGCGCTAAGCAGATTGGTACCGTTGTCACACACCACTTTACCAACTGTCAAATTGAGCGGTGTTAGCCACTGATCTGCCTGTGAACGCAAAGCTGAAAGGAGTGCCGGGCCAGTGTGGCTCTTGGCTTCCAGGCACAACAGACGCAGCACGGCATGGCAACGTCTCACCTGGCATGTGGAATAGGTTCTGGGGAGCTTGGGCGGTGCAGCGGAAGAGACGCTAGCAGCAGAAAAGGAGGAGGCAGCTGAGGAGGAGAGGTAGGAGGATGGAGTAGGAGGAGGAGGAGAAGAAGAGTCAGGCCTGCATGCAATCCGTGGCGGTAAAACCAAATCTACACGGGTGCCACGGGTTACATGCTTGACGGCCGTCAGAAGGTTCACCCAGTGGGCAGTAAAAGTGATATACCTTCCCTGCCCGTGTTTGCTAGACCACGTATCTGTGGTCAGATGTATCTTGGCACCGACACTGTGTGCCAGAGATACATTCACTTGCCCCTCAACATGGCCATATAGCTCTGGGATGCCCTTCTCTGAGAAATACTTCCTTCCTGGGACCTTCCATTGTGGTGTTCCAATGGCCACAAATTTGCGAAAGGCCTCCGAGTCCACCAGTTTATATGGCAGTAGTTGGCGGGCTATGAGTTCTGACAAGCCAGCCGTCAATCGTTGGGCAAGAGGGTTATCCGGCGTCATCATTTTTTTACGCTCGAACATTAGGCCCACGGAAGCCTGCCTTTTTGCAGAAAAATGTGAGCTTGGCGTGATGGAAAGTGGAGTGGAGGACAATTGTGAGGAGAGAGGAGAAGGAGAAGTAGAAGACGAGGCTGGACGGTGAGAGCCTGCAGTGTGGCTTTGTGTGTTCCGTTGCTCCCACTGGGCTCGGTGATGGCTGCCCATGTGCCTTCTTAAGGCGGTCGTCCCGCGACTAATGCGTTTACTGCAAAGATTGCAGATGGCAACGCTATTGTCAGCAGCGGACACGTTAAAAAAAGCCCACACTGCGGAGCCATGTGCCGGTGTCCTGGGAGCGCCAGATGTGACCGTACATGGTCGATGACTCGCTCCTGATACATTTGCAGTCTGCTATGTCCCTCCTGTGCAATGTAAGTTAGTCCTGCTTCTCCTCCCTATCTGCTGGTCCATAGCTCCCTCTGAACTCCCCTCCTCTTCCTCTCTTGTGGGCACCCACGTGACATCACTAGACACGTCATCATCAACGTCACCTTCCCCACCGCTATAAGTAGAGATCTCGGAGTAGGCAGCAACACTGGGGACCAACCTCCTCCTTGGGCTGATCTGGGTACTGTCGTCAGACTGCTGAGTAGCGGTTGTTGCTACCTTCTCTTCCTGATCCAATACCAAGAGTGACTGCGCATCAGAAATGTCCTCTTGATATGGATCGGAAAATAATTCCTGTGACTCAATCGGATGGTATGTGGTGGTGGTGGTGGTGGTGTTGTTGGTGGTAGTGTCTTTGGGGGTGCACATAGCAGAGAGTGAAGAAGAGGGTGCAGATCGAGAGGATGAGGAGGGTGCAGAAGAGTAAGGCTGAGTGAGCCACTCAACCAAGTCTGGTGCGTCCTTTAAAGTAACTGAACGCACCTTCTGCAACTTCCCACTTTGGCTCAAGGCTGGTGCTCCTGCCCTACCCCTACCACCCCTGCGGAAGGGCCTGCCTCTTCCTCTGCCTGTCATTTTTTAAATCACCCTGTGACAAAACTCTTAGTCCCTATACCGATGAAGGACTGCTGCAGTATAGGGCAGCGGTTAGCAGTGGTGCAGCTCAACCCTATCTATTGTGGACCGATAGCGGTCCTTACAGAACAGCAGACTGTACCGCACTCAACCCTATGTACTGTAGCACCCTTCACCAAGTTACCAGTCCTTATAAGGACCTTTGTGGACCAAGTAGGTTGTGTGTGACTGATTAGCAGACTGTACGTCAGTCCCTATACCACTGAAGGACTGCTGCAGTATAGGGCAGCGGTCAGCAGTGGTGCACCTCAACCCTATCTATTGTGGACCGATAGCGGTCCTTACAGAACAGCAGACTGTACCTCAATCAACCCTATGTAATGTAGCACCCTTCACCAAGTTACCAGTCCTTATAAGGACCTTTGTGGACCAAGTAGGTTGTGTGTGACTGATTAGCAGACTGTACGTCAGTCCCTATACCGCTGAAGGACTGCTGCAGTATAGGGCAGCGGTCAGCAGTGGTGCACCTCAACCCTATCTATTGTGGACCGATAGCGGTCCTTACAGAACAGCAGACTGTACCTCACTCAACCCTATGTACTGTAGCACCCTTCACCAAGTTACCAGTCCTTATAAGGACCTTTGTGGACCAAGTAGGTTGTGTGTGACTGATTAGCAGACTGTATGTCAGTCCCTATACCGCTGAAGGACTGCTGCAGTATAGGGCAGCGGTCAGCAGTAGTGCACCTCAACCCTATCTATTGTGGACCGATAGCGGTCCTTACAGAACAGCAGACTGTACCTCACTCAACCCTATGTACTGTAGCACCCTTCACCAAGTTACCAGTCCTTATAAGTAGGTTGTGTGTGACTGATTAGTAGACTGTACGTCAGTCCCTATACCAATGAAGGACTGCTGCAGTATAGGGCAGCGGTCAGCAGTGGTGCACCTCAACCCTATCTATTGTGGACCGATAGCGGTCCTTACAGAACAGCAGACTGTACCGCACTCAACCCTATGTACTGTAGCACCCTACACAGACCAAGTTACCAGTCCTGATAAAGAGCTTTGTGGAACAAGTGAGTTGTGAATGATTAGCAGACTGCAGCAGAAGGGCAGCAGTCAAGTATAATATTCTTTCTATATTTGGAAGAAAGAATATTATATGTGTACATATGTGTACAAGCCTATTACCATACCACTGATACCAGTCCTGAAAAGAACCTTTGTGGAACTAATAGTAACAGCAACTGTTTAAACTGACCCTCACTGCCTGACACACTGCTTCCTTTCCCTATACAAACTGGCAAAACAGAGGAGACTGGAACAATTACTGGTCACTCGAATAGCTCTTTTGTGGACCTGATAGTAATGATGATGATGATGATGGTGACTAATCTGGCTGTCCCTAAAATAGCAGCAGACACAGCGCTCTGTCCCTTTCTCTAAACTGACAAGACACTTAGGCTGCTGCAACAATCAGTAGCACAGCAAACCTATATACACCTAACACCTATACCAGTCCTGAAAAGAACTTTTGTGTACCAAATAGCTAGTGGTTTATCTGTCCCTACTCCACACAGCAACCTTTCCCTATAGTGACAGAAGAAAAAATGTAAAATGGCCGCCGGATCGGGTGTATTTATAAGTTAGGGGGAATGTCCAAGTGTCCATGTGCTGTCATGTCTCAATTGGCTGTCCTGTACCCCATGATGGATGTGTCATAAGGTCAAAATTCCTTTACACAGTAAAAACACGGAAGTCCGCCGGGGTGAACGGTGCCAATAGTCCGCCGAACTGGCGGACCGCGCACAGCCGAAATTCGCGGCGAAACGACCGCCGGGCGAACTGTTCGGCCATCACTAGTCAGGACTTATAATATTGGTATTCAGTAATCAGTGGAAGATGAAATGATTACATGAGACAAGTTGCAGAGGTCCCACACCGCTGCCTCCCATCTCCTGAGACTGCACTCAGTGACTTGGGTCTGAGACTATACAGACATATCCCTCCACCCGGCACAGCCAGCAGACAACGCAACAAGTAATCCTGGGGGGATTGTTCTGTCAGAGATCTTGTCATACCCGGGTATGGGGCAGAAGACCCAAACCACATACCCCAGGTGCCTAGATCTAGTAACATCTATGGTGAAAATGAACATTTTGTTGCCAGCTGATCCCCAGAATCTCCATAAATCCAGTCTAGATACATAAATTGTGTCGGCAGCACAGAGAAGGAAGATTATCGGAGAGAAATCCAGGAATACAGGACGGGGAACACAGCTCAGGAAAGTGACCAGGGGATTACAGGCTGATATCACCCAGCCCCCGCCCTACTCTGGACCAATCAGTGAGCAGTATGGGTGGAGGAATGGATTTAGTGTTAATGACCCACCTGTGCTGATCTCTGTAGGAGTGTCCTCCTCTATAAATGTCCCCGTTATTCCATCCTCCTCCATAGACTGCTGATCATCCCTCACATACCTCTCTTCTTCTTCTGATTTCACCTCAAATTCTATATCCATTGGATCTCCACTCTAAACCAAGAAAATGACAGAGAATATCATCTGTAAGATAGAAGATTTATTATTGTGACATCACATAGAAAATCCAACTGTGTTTTATAAGCTCCATTCCATTACCTTGCAATATTGAGGGATGGTGTGATCTTCCTGTGTGGAATCCCGGGAATACAGAGGACGGGGACATCTCTCTGGTGGGTTCCTGGTATTTGGTGGCTCCATCATATCCTTGTGTCCTTTTAAAAACTCCTCCATCACTCCATACTCCTCATCCTCCTCTTTATACTCTTCTTTAACATCAATATTATCATCCCCGAGGTTTCCACTCTGAATATTTAATAAAACATTCATTGTAACAATCATGCTGTGTATAAATCAGAACTACCAATAATTGTTCCTCACCTACCTGATGATGGTGGGGGATGGTGTGATCTTCCTGTGTGGAATCCCGGGAATACAGAGGACGGGGACATCTCTCTGGTGGGTTCCCATTACTGGATCCATCTGTAGGAAACACACACACTGACTGAATACATTGTTTCTATGTGTTTATCAGATGATGGGGGATCTAGGTGGAGCCTCCGTACTGCTCTCTCCTTTACAATAAAGTCTTCTCTTACCCGGTGATGTGAGGGGCGGCTGATTGTCCATCATGACGTCCTTGTAGAGATCCTTGTGTCCTTCTAAATACTCCCACTCCTCCATGGAGAAATAGACAGTGACATCCTGACACCTTATAGGAACCTGACACACACAATGATACAGTCACCATCCAGACACATCCCTTGTCTGTTACTGGATAATGTCCCAGAATTCCCAGAATCCTCCTCACCTCTCCTGTCAGCAGCTCCATCATCTTCTTGGTGACTTCTAGAATCTTCTCCATGTTGTGTCTCTTGGGTTTTAGGAAGTCACATGGAGGCACTGTGATGGTCATATGATCACCAGACTTCACAAGAGGAAATCTCTGTATTGGAGAACCAATAGGAATATCATGTTAGAATCCCAGAATCCTCCTCACCTCTCTGGTCAGGTCTATGTTTTATTAATAGAGATAAGAGTGATGTCATGTGACCTCCCAGAATCCTCCTCACCTCTCCGGTCAGCAGGTAGATGATCTCCAGGGTGAGGTTTAGTATCTTCTCAGTCATGTGACTCCGGTCCTCCTCCATTCTCATTGGTGCCGTCATCTATGAAGGTTTCCCTGTAGACAGATAACAGAGAATTATCTGGATTGGTTGTACAATAATAGGATGATGATATCAGGAGGTAATATGAAGGTCAGTATATATTTAACTATTTGCCTGCCGCAGTTATACAGCGGCAGGTTTGCTCTCCTGCATGGATCGCCATTCCTGCACGCTTTGGGAGCGTGCCCGGGGGGTCAGGTGGATTCGATCTATTCCGGAAACTCGCGATTGCCTTGTACACAGGCAGAATGTAAAGAAGGCATTTCTCGTTCTAACTAGTGAAATGTCAGAGATCTATTGCTCCTAGTGATTGGGAACACTGATCTCTGTCATGTCACTGGTAGCCCACCCCCCTATAGTTAGAACACGCTGAGGGAACACATTTAACCCCTTGATCGCTTCCTAGTGTTAGCCTCTTCCCTGCCAGTGTCATTTTTACACTGATCAGTACATTTTTATAGCACTGATCAATGTAATAATGTCACTGCTCCATAAAAAGTGTCATTTGGAGTCAGAATTGTCTGCCCCAATGTCGCAGTCCTGTTAAAAATCGCAGATCACTGCCATTAGTAGTAAAAACAATTAAAGTCTCCAAAACTATCCCCTATTTTGTAGATGCAATAACTTTTGCGCAAACCAATCAATATACGCCTGTTGCCATTTTTTTATACCAAAAATATGTAGAAGAATACATATCGGCCTAAACTGAGGAATACATTCATTTTTTACATTTATTTGGGATATGTATTATAGCAAAAAGTTAAAAAAAAGTTTTGTTTTTCAAAATTGTCGCTCTTTGTTTATAGCGCAAAAAAAAATGCAGAGGTGATCAAATACCACCAAAAGAAAGCTCCATTTGTGGGAAAAAAAGGTTGTCAATTTTGTTTGGGTACAACGTTGAACGATCGTGCAATTGTTAGCTAAAGTGACGCAGTGCCGAATCGCAAAAAATGGCCTGGTCATTAAGGGGGGTAAATCCTTTTGGGGCTGAAGTGTTAAGCACTATGATCCCCAGTGGGAAAATATTTAATCTGGACAGTTTAGTGGTCACTGTGATTCTTGAGGTCCGGGAGTCTCGTAAAATTTGTCCTTCTGGATTACAAATTCCATTCTCTATGTTGGGTGTGAGATGAGGAGGAGATCCAGGAATCAGGATAAAGGTCAGGACAAGCAACAGACGAGCGCATCCAAGAGATGAAGCCGGGGTCACTACACAGAAAATCAATCCAAGGAAACAACAGGCAGGACGAGGAATAGCAAGAAGGAGCTCAGAGACAAATGAGAATATTGCTCAGCCAATGGGAGATGATCTCAGCATGACTTAAAGTGGTTCTAAAGGCTCCAGGTTTGTTACCTTCATGTATTCTATGATGATACACACATATATAGTGTGGAAACAAGAATACAATAGTGCAGCCTCGTAGGGTTGTCACCTCTTCCCATTAAAACCAAACACATATGAATTACACGGGTTCTGAGGATAATTAGATGCAGATAAGGCACTAAGTGAGTTCAGCCACAGAACCTGTGTAATCAATATGTCTTCAGTATTTATGGGATGAGGTGGCAACCCTTGTGCTGATCCCCCTGAAGGGGTTAATCTGAGGTTCTCACACTATATATGTGTGTATCATCATCTGCTGGAGATAAAAGACGTCACAGTGACTATGGAGGAAGAGGACGGACATGACGGGGGTGATGAATGAAGAGTGCAGAGAGAGAGCACATAGAGACAAATCACCAGGAACCCGACACGTGGGGCGTTTACTCGGTGACACGGGGTACAGGCAGGAGGAGAATTAGTCCACAGAGCAAACAATAGACACAGCAATGAAGAGTGATCCTCAGGTTGGCAATAGGGGACAAAGGGGAGGTAGCCCACAGGGCAAACAGAAGGCACAGAAATGAAGCGTGATCCTCAGGACAGCAATATGGGCAGCAAAGGGGGTGATAGTCCACAGGGCAGAGCAGTGTTTGGTACAGCAGGGGTTAAAGTCCTTGGCACATGGGCAGAGCAGTGTTAGCACATCAGGGTAGCAAGACACAGTAGAAAGAAATATTCCTCCGGGTGGCAATGTAACCCCACACAGATAGTCCATGTAGGATGGCCCAGCAGAAATGGGGATCCCACACTCAGGGATAGAGATCCAGGCAGACAGGGCTAAGTCCAGAACTGGGCAGAGATCCAGGCAGACAGGGGTAGGGGCTGGTAGCTGAAGCAGGGCAGGCAGGGTGAAGTCCATGGGCCCTTGGAGGGGGTTGGGAGGGTCTGACCACAGCTTAGCAGCACAGACAATACAGAACTATATGTCCAGGGTGCAGAGAGCAGCACCCAGTCCATACTGACCCATCAGACTCAGCAGTTCTAAGCACCTTCCAGTGAGGTCTGCAGCCATCAGCTCCTCTCTGTGTCCATCATGGAAGGCGACTCTCACCAGACTGACCCCCTTCTTTGTGTTGTGAATTCAGCCAGAGACCTCCCCTCAGATTCAGGTGGTGCCGAGGTGTCTGGCTCTATCCTGACACAATATACAATCATTTATGTGCTTCTTACTGAGGGAGCCTCATGTCCTCCCCCTGTGGGGACCCCGGAACTCACACTCCACATTATACCCATACACTGACTGCGTTATACATTGTATCCCGATTAGAGATTGTCCATTTTATAAAACTAAATATAAACATCTAATACTTCTGACCTTCATTATAGGGGGGTTACTGGGTGTAAATAGAAAATACGATCTTATTACCTCCTCTGCTACTGCTTCCAGCAACGTCTCCTCTCTACTTCCTTCTGACTCACCTCTCACCCGGAACTTCCTGTCTGTACCTGACATCACTTCCTGTCTTCCATAGAGACTTTCTGGGTAGAAGTGAGATAACCACCTTGTGGAGATCAGAGGAACTGCAGAAACGTCTGGTAGTGTGAACACAGCCTTGTGCTGTGTGTGTATGTACTGTATATCCTAATAGATGGGTCATCTCCACTCCCACCAAGGGGGATAGAAATATATTGAAATGGATAAGAACTACAAATTAGTTCTTGGTTATCTGCTGCTATTCCTAATTAAAAAGTATAAATGTGCATGCACATTAGAAGGAAACACTCTCTGAGATACGTTCAGTTCAGGCTACTTCTAAATACTGATTTATTGGTGGGCGGTGTTAATATTTTATACAGAAAGATACGTCATTACTATGTCAGTCTAATTGGCACATCTTATTGGTTACAATACAAGAGAAATGAAGAAACTTGATGCTTGAAGTTTGGTTGAAGCTGGTTCTGTTATCTCAAATGAATTCTTCTAACGCGGGGGATGTAGGGTATAGACGCCATCTTAACTCCGAACGGAGAAGTCAATCTGTATGCTACATAATAAGTAAGGAGCATGGGAACATGTATATACATAAGCAAATAGACATTTTCTGATTATCATTATGTACATTGGATTCCTTAACAGTCCCCCCTAAAATGTCTATTTTCTTCTGTCCCTCATCTAAAGGTCCTACTCACCTTCCCCATTCTCCCCAGCAACTCTTTTTAAGCTGTATATAGCGTAATGCAGCAACTAGTTCACTACCCCCCTCGATACAGCTGGAGAAGGGCAATCAGGTGCTATCTATCCCTATAACCCTAGAGGATTGTGAGATTTTGGACAGGGAGTGACTGTAGAGGAGTGAAGGGTTTGTCATCCTCCATCATAAGAGGGTCCTCTTCTTCTTGGTGGAGAAATGTAGGTGGGCTGTTGTCTACAGCCTTGCTCATTAACTTCTTTACGAAAGGTAGAATACAGCATACAATCGGGGGGTAAAAGAACCAGGATTATTGGTACCGTTACCCCTATCTGGACGAGCACCTTCTGCCACCCACTCATCCAGCTAAAATATTGATCCCATGGGTCTGTAATACCGGAGTTCTTCTTCAACTCCAATGACAAATCTTCTAATTTCTTTATAGCTAAAGTTACTTTACCATTTGGGCCGGTATTATCAGGAATGTAGGAGCAACAGGTTCCCATTTTTTCTATGATTTTACAGACACCACCTTTCTCAGCTAACAGCATGTCTAAGGCCATCCGGTTCTGGAATGTCATGTAGGAAGTGTGGGGCTAACTGGTCAGCAATTCCCTGGAGGGCATCTTTAGTGTAATTCACAAATCTTTGTTGGTTGTAGTTTATGTAATTGATCCAATCTACATTCTTGTTCACAGTTATTATGGGGATCAAAGACTCAAAACCAACTTTTACCTGATCCCTGGATTTGAATTCATCAGGGACCCCCCTTGGGACCCCTATAGCATCTATGTACACATGAGGGTCAAAGCTTCCGGAGAGAGCTGCTCGCTTCCTCCTCTGACTGTGTGCTGGGTCAGTGTATGTATCAGGGGTATCTTCTGCTAGGATATGGAGGGGCATAATCACCTTTTCAAGGGCACATTCACCGATCCAGATACCCTCTAATCTGGTCCTATGTTTCAACCCACTGTCCCTCCCAGGAACCACAATTCTGGCCCCAGTAACTGTCTGTAAAACACATATATATCCTTACCATCAGGGATGTCACTGTACCAATGGCATTGCCATGAAAGAGTCAAACGGGCAAGGTACTATGTCACAGTAATCAAAGGTAAAGGTGGTCACATGTGTACCTGAAGAGTTATACCAAAATGTAATTATGTTATCATTTTTTGTTTTTGTTTTTTGTGATGACCCCCTCCTGGGCCTCCCCCCTAGACCAAACAGAAAAAGGATATGCAGCATGGTCGTCATGAAGTGGGTGGGATCTTGTCCTCGGGGGTGGAGCTTTCTTGCAGTGGGAAGCGTGTATTCAGGTATTCTTCCCGGCCAATTCCACTGAGGTGGCTGTGGTCAGCAAAACTTGGAATGGACCATTATATCTGGGTTCAAGAGAATGTTTTCTCACAAATTTCTTTACCAGCCCCCAATCTCCAGGCAGTAGTTGGTGTGTTCCTGTATCTAATTCAGGATCTGGAATGGAAGAAAACACCTGGACATGCATTTGGGTTAATTCTCGTGATAATGAGGTCACATAATTAGTCAACACATCAGATTGCAACTGTAACTGTTGTGGAAAGTGACAGCCAAGTCTGGGGGCTGAACCAAACTAAATTTTATAAGGGGATAGGGCATATTTCCCCCGGGGTGTGTGTCTGACACTGAACAGGGCAGTGGGCAAACTGTCTGGCCGACTCATGTTAGTCTTTTGGGCCATCTTCTAACATCCTTTTTTTTTAGTGTCCCTTTTATCCTTTCTACCTTCCCGCTACTTTGAGGGTGGTAAGGGGTGTGTAGAGCCAACTGAACCCCCAGTGCTGCCCTAA
Organism: Lithobates pipiens; assembly: GCA_037367395.1. Taxonomy (NCBI): domain Eukaryota; kingdom Metazoa; phylum Chordata; class Amphibia; order Anura; family Ranidae; genus Lithobates; species Lithobates pipiens. The sequence goes on along the minus strand of JAZDVW010001483.1, from coordinate 869,723 downwards.
TCTTTTGTAAGGGTTGCTGTGAAGGCTGGGCCTGATCGCTCTCTATCACCTCTGGGACCTCAAATCTACATACTATCTCACTCAGTAGTTCCTTAGCTGTGGTCCTGGCAGTCATGTCCACCTCCACTAGGGCGTATTCGAATCTGTCACTCCTTTGGCATTTGGGAGTGATCAATTTGTATCCTCTGGAAGGGGTATAGAGCTTTTGCCAGGTGCTTCTTCTGTGCCTTTTCTGTACATTCTGGGTTACATTTGTTGCAGATAGTGCATGATCTGCAGAAGTTGTTGGTCAATGAAGTAACTCATAAGTTCATAAGAGTCTTTGTCAAGTGGGCAGTTCCATTTCCCCATTGCACCATGGCTGGGTACATACTCCTGGGTAGACAAGGCTTCTTGTTGCACTCGAATAGTCCATCTCTGAGAGTTCCTCCTCTCCGTTTCCAGCTTTCCTTCTCATCCAGACTTGCTGCTTCCTGTAATTATTTCAGATAAACTCTGTCCAATGGGAGAGTCTGTAGGATAAGCACGGAGTGGTCTTCTTCTACCACCCTGCTGTCCACTTCCCGTGGACCACTGGCTGTCTGTCTGGCAGCTGAATCGGCTAGATTGCCTCGAGCTTCCTTCGAGTTGAGTTTGTTGTGTGCTTTTACTTTTAGAATAGTCACTTAGGTTGGGAGAAGCAGGGCGTCCAAGTCCTTGATGGCTGAGCTGTTTCACAGGTGTTCCTGCAGCCGTCAGGAACCCTCTGTCCTTCCAGATAACACCAAAATCATGGGAAACGCTGAAAGCATATCTTGAGTCCGTATGAATGTTGGCTCTTTTTCCCTATGCCAATTTACATGCTGTAGTGAGTGCCTCTAGCTCTGCCACCTGTGCAGACATCCCGGCGGTAAGGTTTCAGTTTGGAGAACCGAGTTTTCAGTGGTGACCTGGATCCTGCAGGGGTATTTCACTCACGGTGGGGAGATTCGTGGTTTCCAGCCGCATTAGTTCGATGCAGTCATGGGGTGACAAGTCAAGACTTGACTCCTCCTCCTTTCCCCCCCTCGAGAAGTGGAAGAAGGGTGGTAGGTTTCAGTGTTTGACAACGTAATAGAGTAATGCTGTCTAGAAGGTAGGAACACAGGAGTCTCAAGTGTCTGGCAGTGGACAGATGTTTTCGGCTGGATCTTGGTTGAGTATGGGAGCAATGTCATGGGGAGCAAGCAGAACGAGGCAGAGTCAGAGAGCCAAGTTCGAAGTTTTGTCAAACAAGGCTTGTACAGCAAAGACAGCTCACAGACATGATGGGCCTCCTCTTGCTATCGCATCCAGCCGACAGGAATAATATCCTATAAGGCATTGGCAGATGCCGTGTGATTGGGCGAGTACACCTGTAGCATGTCCCAGATGTTCGGATACAAAGGGCTTGAACGTTTTGTCGTAGTCTGGGAGCCCTAGCGCCAGAGATGGTGTGCTTGAAGGCCTCAAAGTTGGATATTGCTTCAGGAGACATCTGGAAGGGGTCTGCTTTCAGGGTATCATACAAAGCTTGTATCAGTAGGGAGCCTTCTGGAATCCATGCTTTGCAATAGGAAATTAGTCCAAGGAAGGAATGAAGGGGCTTCTGGCCTTGTGGCAGTGGGATGTCAGAGATTGCTTACACCCTGTCTTCAGTGAGGTGTCTTGTCCCATGGGACAAGACAGTGTCCAAGAACAATTACAGATGTTGAGCACCACTGCAATTTGGGCTTTGAGGCTTTGCATCCCTGTGTGGCAAGATAGCCCAACTGGCTTTCTGAGGTGACTTCAACAGTGGGTAAGTCAGCTACACAGTGGAGAAGGTCATCAACATATTGGAGGAGAGTCACTTCCAGGTGATCCTCTTGTTATGTGTCAAGGATGATAGCCATAGCGTTTGCAAACTAGCTTGGAGAGTTCTGTGCCCCTTTTGGCATAACTGTCTAGGTACGTTGCTGTCTTTTCGTGGGTGAATGCAAAAGGTACCAGCAGGAGGGGTGAGGGTAGACACTGAAGAGAGCGTTTGCATGGTCCACCCCTGTGAGGTACTTTTCAGTCAGGGACACCCCCGCAACCAGCTTGTTCTCTTTTAGGGGTTCTCTTCTTCTTAGAGAACAGAGGTGTGTTGCATGGAGATGCGCAGGGTGGGCTCCATCTGACACGAGGGCCTTGACATGCTTCAAAATAGCTGCAGATTGAGCTAACTTTAGGGGGGTTATTGTGGTTTCCGGGGCAATGACGTGCCCTCTTTGAACTTGACTGAAACTGGTGGCACCTTTTAAGTGACAGTTGTCTTCCGGTCCTGTGGATCATAGGCACGCAGGGATTCAGTCAAGTACTTTCCTGTGGTATTGAACTTGGAGTTATTGCTTCATGAAGTGTCATCAGGAGAGGCAGAGAATACAAAGCAGATGAGTCTTCCAAGGATAGGGGAGTATGTAACTTCACCGCCCCCTTCAGGTGTGAAGATGATTGACGCCTGTAGTCTGGACAGCACATCAGCTCCTAGTAGATTCAAGGGACATGTAGAGGACACCACAAATCTGGTAAGCAAATCAGGAATTGTCCTCACTTGGAGAGGCTCAGTGAGTGGACTGGAGCGGGGCACCCCATCCACTCCCACGCAGGAAACATCAATACTGGAAAGGAAAGAATTATCAGGCAGGTCCTCAGCCCTCAACACACTCCTGGCTGCACTCATGTCAATGAGAAAAGTGGTAGGTTTTCCTTGTATAGGTAACGTGACCTTTGCTAGGGGTCCCCCAGTCTCATTTGAGGACACTGTCATAAGGGGTGACACGGGTTTGCCCATTTCCTAGCATGAGTTGGGGCGTGGTGGTGAAGGTTCATGTCCATGTTGCCCTTCGCGGGGATCCCTGTCTTGTCTCAGATGTCTTGGGGCTCTGCGTACTCTTCTGATGTGACCCCGCTTCCCACAGTTGTAACAGATGATCTTTTCCCTGGTATTGGGCAGTGGTGGTGGACGAGTGTAGGCGGGATCTTCGTCTTGTGTTACCATGAGGGGCGTTGGTTTTTTCCCCTTTTGGTTTCCTATCCCTCTGGCCACCAACAATAAATCGGACATTTTCATTGCGCGATATTCAGGGCGGGCCACCATCAGGCTTTTTCTGATATCCTCTCTGAGTCCTGAGACAAAAGCAGATGATAACATGTGTGTGTGTGTCTTTTCATAGAGGGAGAAGCCCAGATCATCAAAGGCCTGTATGAGTCTAGCATGATACTTCTCCACAGACTCCCCTTTATCTTGGGCAATATCTTGGATTGTGGTGGTCTGATCTGCCAATTTCTCCTTTGCCCAGTCGCAGAGTTGTGCACAGAACTCCAAGCCTGAGGTATAAGAAGTGGCACTTGCCAGGCAGGCATCATTGAAGGCTGTCTGCATGACTGGCCAAAAGACATGTCCTGCTTTAATTTGGCATAGGCTGATCAAGTCTCTCCAGGTAGCTGAGTACGTTTCTTGTATCTGCACTATCCTGTGGTAGAAGGGCATTGGCTGTTTCTCTGGGTCAGGCAGACTTGTCACTAAGGTTGCTGCTTGTGATGGGGTAAAAGCGACATACATCACCGGTGCCCCTTCTGGTAACCGAGACTGGTGTTGGGGCAGGGAAGGGGCACTGTTCCTTATGGTTGTCAGCATACGTTTGAGATCCTCCCGGAACTGTGAGTCCGGAGCCGGATTAGGGGTTAAATCAGCAGGTGGCCTTGCTGCCTGTTGTTGGTCTTCCCACTCGGATGCTTCTTCATCATTAACATATCCGGCTAGTGAAGGTAGTGCTTCCATATTAGGGAAGACAGGTGTGTGGTAGGAACCATCCTGGTTTAAAACGGGAAGAACTGGTTATATGCCATGACTGGGCCTATTGGGTGTACCAAGATGGCCGCCGACAAGAAGTGCACTGGGCTGTGCCTGAAGTGAGGGCTTGGGTGTACAAAGATGGCCGCCAGGGAGTGGTCACAGTGGGTTGTGCTCGGGTTGGGGTGGTGAGAAGGGAGTGGGCGTTAGGTGGATAGCAGGGTTGTCCCTCTCCTCCTTCGTTCCAGTTTTTGTATATGGGGGCGGTACAGCCACATTATCAACTCTGTGATACACATACATAGTACAATTTGCATCTTTCATGATTTCCTCTTCTATCCAACCCTCTTTGCAATGCCCTTGCCGTCCTGTACCATGCTTCTGCCACATCCAATAACCCGTTATCACACAGAGCGCCTCTTTGTTCTCTTATCAGCACACACCATTCCTCTGCTTCTTGCAACATCTTCTCTCCTCTTCTAATATCACATTCTAGCATTCCCTTCTCTCTCTCTCTCTCTCTCTCTCTCTCTCTCTCTCTCTCTTTCTTTCAGTGGACGGCTTAAGAGGAGAATACAGGCAACAAATTGGTTAATACTCCTCTGACTGCTGTCTTATCAAAGAATTCCTAGGGTGGGGGCTCGCATCCCTGCGAGAGATCTGTCTCCTCGCACACTCCTGACTGTTCTATCTCTTCGAGGGTCAAAACTAGCACGTCAGAGGTGGTGTGGAGCAGTGGCTTATGGCCCAACTGAATCTCCAGGTAGCCACCTTCTCTCCAACCCTCTTCGTGTATATCAAACAGTAATGGACAAATACACACACAGTACAGGACATGACACCTAACACTCTTTGAACTGCAAAGATAGCTCTCGGGAGAAGCTCACCTGAGTCACAAGACTGCCACTTCCGCAAGCCTTCTTTCAAACTGCCCTAATTCACAGTTTGAGATAAACCCTCAGGAAAATCTTACCCGATAAGAACGTGTATAGACGTTTGCAAGACTGCCACTTCCGCAAGCCTTCTTTCAAACTGCCCTAATTCACAGCTTGAGATTAACCCTCAGAGGTCCTACACAGCCAACCTCGAGTAACCCCGTCTATAAATGCCTGCAGAATTCCACCCCACCACTAGAGGTAGAATCTAGGGGTGAGGATGGACACACGCCTGCAGCTGCACTTTCAGTCTGCTAAATCTGCAGCCCTTCAGAATGACAGACACTGAACAGATAATAGTCAGCAGAAAACCATTAGCAGGTTCGTTAAAACAGCTCCAGGTGAGAAATAAGTTACCTGCCTCTTTGAACAATCAAAAGGAGCCAACAAGACCAAATCAAACGGCCCAACCAGAGAAGTAGTACAAATGGTAAGGATAAATATGCTTACCGTACTGTTAGGGCTGCGCGCTTCTCTGATCTGGCCAGCCGTTCAGTCCTGGAATGCGGTCTTCCTTCGATTGAAGCCTGAAGCCCCCACAGATTAGGGTGCCAGTTGTGATGGGTGAGAACTATAAATTAGTTCTTGGTTATCTGCTGCTATTTCTAATTAAAAAGTATAAATGTGCATGCACATTAGAAGTAAACACTCTCTGAGATATGTTCAGCTCAGGCTACTTCTAAATACTGATTTATTCGTGGGCGGTGTTAATATTTTATACAGAAATATACGTCATTACTATGTCAGTCTAATTGGTACATCTTATTGGTTACAATACAAGAGAAATGAAGAAACTTGATGCTTGAAGTTTGGTTGAAGCTGGTTCCCTTATCTCGAATGCATTCCTCTAACGCGTGGGATGTAGGGTGTAGACGCCATCTTCCCGCAGAACAGGGTCAATCTGTATGCTACATAATAAGTAAGGAGCATGGGAACATGTATACACATAAGCAAATAGACATTTTCTGATTATCATTATGTACATCGGATTCCTCAACACCACCATACAGATCACACTCAGACAGTCTCATATTTCAGGCTCCTCTCACCTGTCATCTCCTCAGTCAGGTTAGTGATGTCCAGTTCTTTTGAATCGATTCATCTGACTGGACTGATCCGTTTAAAACATTTCACTCTTCACTCAATAGAATAGCAGAGCAGGCCTGGTAATATGATCCTAGAGTGAGAGCTCCGCCCCCTCCCTGCAACCAATCAGCCCAATCACAGCACACTGCCCCTCCCTGCAACCAATCAGCCCAATCACAGCGCACTGCCCCTCCCTGCAACCAATCAGCCCAATCACAGCACACTGCCCCTCCCTGCAACCAATCAGCCCAATCACAGCGCACTGCCCCTCCCTGCAACCAATCAGCCAATCACAGCGCACTGCCCCTCCCTGCAACCAATCAGCCCAATCACAGCACACTGCCCCTCCCTGCAACCAATCAGCCAATCACAGCGCACTGCCCCTCCCTGCAACCAATCATCCCAATCACAGCACACTGCCCCTCCCTGCAACCAATCAGCCCAATCACAGCACACTGCCCCTCCCTGCAACCAATCAGCCAAATCACAGCGCACTGCCCCTCCCTGCAACCAATCAGCCCAATCACAGCGCACTGCCCCTCCCTGCAACCAATCAGCCCAATCACAGCGCACTGCCCCTCCCTGCAACCAATCAGCCCAATCACAGCACACTGCCCCTCCCAGCAACCAATCAGCCCAATCACAGTGCACTGCCCCTCCCTGCAACCAATCAGCCCAATCACAGCGCACTGCCCCTCCCTGCAACCAATCAGCCCAATCACAGCACACTGCCCCTCCCTGCAACCAATCAGCCCAATCACAGCACACTGCCCCTCCCTGCAACCAATCAGCCCAATCACAGCGCACTGCCCCTCCCTGCAACCAATCATCCCAATCACAGCACACTGCCCCTCCCTGCAACCAATCAGCCCATTCACAGCGCACTGCCCCTCCCTGCAACCAATCAGCCCAATCACAGCACACTGCCCCTCCCTGCAACCAATCAGCCCAATCACAGCGCACTGCCCCTCCCTGCAACCAATCAGCCCAATCACAGCACACTGCCCCTCCCTGCAACCAATCAGCCCAATCACAGCGCACTGCCCCTCCCTGCAACCAATCAGCCCAATCACCGCGCACTGCCCCTCCCTGCAACCAATCAGTCCAATCACAGCGCACTGCCCCTCCCTGCAACCAATCAGCCCAATCACAGCGCACTGCCCCTCCCTGCAACCAATCAGCCAATCACAGCACACTGCCCCTCCCTGCAACCAATCAGCCCAATCACAGCACACTGCACCTCCCTGCAACCAATCAGCCCAATCACAGCACACCGCCCCTCCCTGCAACCAATCAGCCCAATCACAGCACACTGCCCCTCCCTGCAACCAATCAGCCCAATCACAGCACACTGCCCCTCAGAACAGTTGTAAGTTTTGTATCCAGTTCCTGAGTCCGGAGTTCTCAGCACAGCGAGATAAATAATGATTGGAGTTGTGAGAAGGCCGTACACTGAAAGAATGGCGAGTCCCACCAGTAGAACAATACACCAATCCCACCATCAGGGGGCAGCAGTGATCAGGTGGTACGGACAGCCTGAGGACCTTTCACACTCGTGCCACTTGTCCTGCGACTTGAGACTGCAAAGTCACATGACAAGTCACATGACAAGTCACACCCCGTGATTTCAAACCAGTTCAGTTCATATCTGGGCCACTTCAAAGTAGTTTTTGTACTACTTTTGTGCGACTTTGATGCGACTTGTGGCAGAGACCTCCAGATTACACAGACATTGCTTCAAGTCGTGGCAAAAGCACTTGACTTTCAAGTCGCACAAGTGTGAAAATAGCCTTAGCGATTGGATTTTACTACCAGGGGTACTTCACCCATGATAGTGGTAGTAAAATCTGATCATCATTCCTCCGCATGCGCTGTAAAGACTACGGGCAAATCTGATGGCTGGCAATGTTACCTGTGAAGTTGTCCCATCAGAATGCAGTTCACATGCACAAAAACCCGCTTTTCATTTAGGCTCCATTTCCACTTGTGCGACTTTGTACTCTATGATTTCCAATGAGTATTATTCGTATCTGTGCGACTTCAAAGTAGTCCCTGCACTACTTTGCTCCCACTTTGATGCGACTTGAGATCCATAGACCTCCAGAATACACAGGCATTGCTTTAAAGTCGCATCAAAATTGCGGCAGAATTGTGCAACTTTCAGGCTGCGTTAGCCTGAAAAGCCTGAAAGTTGCATTGATTCTGCCGTGACTTGAAGCCATGCCTGTGTATTCTGGAGGTTTATGGACCTCAAGTCACATTACAATGGGACCAAAGTAGTGCAGGGACTACTCTGAAGTCGCTGTGACTTGAAGTCGCACAGATATGAACGGTACTCATTGGAAATCGGGTACTTCTTGTCATGTGACTTTGCAGTCCCAAGTCGCAGGACAAGTTGCACAAGTGGAAACAGAGCCTCAATGAAAAGCGGGGTTTGTGTGCATGTGACCTGCATTCTGGGGCAACTTCACAGGTAACATTGCTATCCATCAAATGTGCGGAAACCTCGGCTCGGGGCCAGTTTACACTGCAGCATAGTGCAAATCACAGGCGATGTCCGTGCAATGCGATTTCAGCCATACAGATAGTATGGTTGAAATCATATCTCATTCGGACTAAACTCGCACAGGACCCTTTTTTTGGTCCGCACCAGAATCGGAACGCATGGCACCCATGGGATCCGATTCATGTCCAAACTGACACTTTTCAGTGCGACATGCGAGCTTAAATGGGGGTGTCATTAACATTGTATGACACTCCCCAGCAGTTTGCATATGCCATTGTGAACTGTTGTGCGAGTCAGGTGCGATGCGGGAACCCGTAGTGGAATCGCAGAATTCCCGCATCACACAAGTGTGAACCCAGCCTAACACAGCTGTTTGTGTATCACCGAAATTCATGACACTGAGCTAATCTGACAACAATAGGCTTTTTCTCTGTGCCAATGAACTAAATCAAAGTAAACGTCCCCAGGAGGACCTGCCAACCTTCTGTGTGAATCCGTCTTCTGATTCTAATCATTTAATATGGTTGAATCAGAGCTTCGCTTCACTTACTTGTCAGTAGACTTAGCAAGTGAACCGAAGAACCGAAGAATCCATTCATTGAATCGCTTCATTTCAGTGAGCAGTTCGAAATGAACCGATTCACTTTAAAGATCCGGACTTCCCATCACTATAACAGATGTTTCTCAGGGCTGCAGTTCCTCTGATCTCCACAAGGTGGGGATCTCACTTCTACCCAGACAGGAAGTCTCTATGGAAGACAGGAAGGATGTCAGGTACAGACAGGAAGTTCCGGGTGAGAGGTGAGTCAGGAGGAAGTAGAGAGGAGACGTTGCTGGAAGGCGCAGCAGACGAGGTAATAAGATCTTATTTTCTATTTACACCCAGTAACCCCCCGTCATGTCCGTCCTCTTCCTCCATAGTCACTGTGATGTCTTTTATCTCCAGAAGATGATGATACACACATATATAGTGTGGAAACCTAGATTACCCCCTTCAGGGGCAGAACATTCCCCCACTTATGGGCCCGGAAAACATTCTCTTCATTTTGGAGATGTGTCACTTCTACCACCAATCACCTTCTCACCTCATCTGTCTATACTAACAGATTATACCACTTTTATTAGTGCCTAGGAATGAAGAATCCTATGACATCACACTGACCTCATAGCCCCTCCTCCCAATGTCCCTCCATCTAGCACTTTTCTTTTTATTTAATAGTTTTAGTATGTGGACAGACCCTTTGCATTCTCACAAGCAAAACAGGACTGTTGTAATGACACCAGAATTATTTATCCTGCATAGTGTGTGGGTTCTGTGTGGGTAAATTATACTGCAGCCTTAAGTGGGGCTTTAATATAATGGAGACCTGAATGGTGAGTTGAGGATTCTGGGAATATCATTTGATTTTACTATTTGTGTTCAGATCTAGAGTTTTCCTCCTGTGAAGTCTGGAGATCATATGATCATCACATTGCCTCCACCTCCCTCCCTGATAGAATAGAGAAATACAAAGAAGATTCTAGAAGTCACCAGAGAGATGATGGAGGAGAGGTGAGGAGGATTCTGGGAATTGTGGGACATTATCCAGTAACAGACAAGGGATGTGTCTGGATGGTGACTGTATCATTGTGTGTGTCAGGTTCCTATAAGGTGTCAGGATGTCACTGTCTATTTCTCCATGGAGGAGTGGGAGTATTTAGAAGGACACAAGGATCTCTACAAGGACGTCATGATGGACAATCAGCCGCCCCTCACATCACCGGGTAAGAGGAGACTTTATTGTAAAGGAGAGAGCAGTACAGAGGCTCCACCTAGATCCCCCATCATCTGATAAACACATAGAAACAATGTATTCAGTCAGTGTGTGTGTTTCCTACAGATGGATCCAGTAATGGGAACCCACCAGAGAGATGTCCCCGTCCTCTGTATTCCCGGGATTCCACACAGGAAGGTCACACCATCCCCCACCATCATCAGGTAGATGAGGAACAATCACTGATAGTATCATTAGGATCTGTACATTATCTGCATTGTTACCATTGATGTCATTTTTATTATATATTCAGAGTGGAAACCTGAGAGATTCTAAAGTTGAGGTTAAAGAAGAGATAAAAGAGGAGGATGATGAGGATGGGGTGATGGAGGAGTCTCTAAAAGAACACAAAGATCTGTACCGGGACACCATGGTGGAGTCATCCAGCTACAGAAACCCACCAGAGAGATGTCCCCGTCCTCTGTATTCCCGGGATTCCACACAGGAAGGTCACACCATCCCCCACCATCATCAGGTAGATGATTGACAATTATTGGTAGTTCTGATTTATACACAGCATGATTGTTACAATGAATGTTTTATTATATATTCAGAGTGGAAACCTCGGGGATGATAATATTGATGTAAAAGAAGAGTATAAAGAGGAGGATGAGGAGTATGGAGTGATGGAGGAGTTTTCAGAAGGACACAAGGATATGATGGAGCCACCAAATACCAGGAACCCACCAGAGAGATGTCCCCGTCCTCTGTATTCCCGGGATTCCACACAGGAAGATCACACCATCCCCCACTGTTACCTCAAGGTTGGTGGGACGGAGTTTGTAAAACACAGACTCATGGGGACAATGTGTGGATTTTCTATGTGATGTCACAATAATAAATCTTCTATCTTACAGATGATATTCTCTCTCATTTTCTTGGTTTAGAGTGGAGATCCAATGGATATAGAATTTGAGGTGAAATCAGAAGAAGAGAGGTATGTGAGGGATGATCAGCAGTCTATGGAGGAGGATGGAATAACGGGGACATTTATAGAGGAGGACACTCCTACAGAGATCAGCACAGGTGGGTCATTAACACTAAATACATTCCTCCACTCATACTGCTCACTGATTGGTCCAGAGTAGGGCGGGGACTGGGTGATAATCTTCCTTCTCTGTGCTGCAGACACAATTTATGTATCTAGACTGGATTTATGGAGATTCTGGGGTTCAGCTGACAGAAATATTGGGATTTTCCCCATAGATGGTACTAGATCTAGGCACCTGGGGTATGTGATTTGGGTCTTCTGCCCCATACCCGGGTATGACAAGATCTCTGACAGAACAATCCCCCCAGGATTACTTGTTGTGTTGTCTGCTGGCTGTGCCGGGTGGAGGGATATGTCTGTATAGTCTCAGACCCAAGTCACTAGGGGTGCGCATCTTCACTGGTCTCACGATTCAATTTTGATTACAATTATCTGGTCAATGATTCAATTTCGATTCCGCAATGCATCACGATTACTGACATGCTACCACTTCTGCTTGGGCCACCTAGGCAGCCCTTCCTCTCTGCAATCTTCTGGGACACATCACAGGTCCCAGAAGATTGCCCGGCTGTGCAGGACAGCGCAGACAGACATGCGCACCTGGCTGTGAAGCTGCAAGATGTCACACCTGGGTGCCCACAGTAGTACTGCCAGCGCCGTGGACAGGCAGGGGAGAGATTTGAGGGTTCAGGTGGCCACATCGCTGGATTGTGGGACAGGTGAGTGTCTTTTTATTAAAAGTCAGAAGATACACTTTTATTGTAGCTGCTGACTTTTAATAAATAAAAAAAATACTGGGCGGCCCCTCTCTGCCAGCGATCTTCTGGGACCATTGTCTGGCCAATGGCAGAGCGCAGTGTGCGTCCGGCCATAAGCTGTCACGGGTGCGTGTCAGTAGATATGATGGCGCTAAGGAGAGGAGGGGGAGAGGAGAGATGCTCCGTGCAGCCACATCGATGGACCGTGGGACAGGTGAATGCGATTATTAAAAGTCAGCAGCTACACTTTGTAGCTGCTGACTTTTAATAAACGAAAAAACGGGTGGAACTCCGATTTACTAAGTGCACTACAGGGTGCATTCTATCACCTCTGAAGAAATAGCTGGTGCCATTTCCTCCTTCAGACCGAGTAAGTCACCTGGACTAGACGGTTTCCCGGCGGAATGGTACCAGCTCCACAAGGAGAGTTTAGTCCCTCGCCTTCTAAAAGTGTTTGTGGCTGCAGAAAAAGAGGGTATCTTGCCGGAATCCATGCGTGAAGCTTTGATCGTTTTGATCCCAAAACCCAGGAAGGACCCACAAGAATGTGAATCGTATAGACCGATCTCTTTGATCAATACCGTTGCCAAAATACTGGCCAAAATTTTGGCCTGTAGATTGCAATTGGTGATTCTCAAACTGATCAACTCCGATCAAACAGGTTTTATCCCAGGCCGCTGCAATGCATTCCGGGTGATCGAGGAATTCGGAGACTTTTCGGGGTTTCGGATTAACTGGGCCAAATCAACACTATTTCCCCTAGACCCGCAGCCAGGTTTAATGCCCCCTCCTCGATGTCCTCTGACAGTCACAACCCAATTTAAATACCTAGGGATACACGTTCAATTGCCTGTTGAGTCATTCACGGAGGTGAATCTCTGGCCAGTAATTAGAGACTTTAGGGACAGAATACAAAAATGGAAGGAACTCCCGCTCATTTTATTAGGAAGAGCTAACTTGTTTAAAATAATTTATCTCCCGAAATTTCTATACATAGTCTCTAATGCCCCGCGGTTTATCCCTAAAAAGACTTTTGGATATATTGACTCCTTGCTGACCTCCTTTCTGTGGGGTGGCAAAAAGAGTATCGCTGACCATTCTGCAACTGCCGGTGGGGAGAGGGGGTCTGGCAATCCCAAATCTTCGTATGTACTACTTGGCGTCACAGTTAGTTCAGGCTCATTGGCGTATGTTTCCGCAGCTGAACAACGCAGCGACAGCAGTGGAGGCAGCTGTGGCATCCTCCTATGAGACGCTTTTAAATTTCTTCTTTAGAGGTGAAGTCTTGACGGAAAGTGGCATGACTGCACTCAAACCAGCTAAACAGGTGCTAGAGACATGTACAAGACATATACAGGACGCACCCTCCTATTTATCGCCAAATGCTCCCCTGTGGTTTAACGCTTGTTTGAAAGATTTTTTCCTCCTGGATGATGGACATAAGCAGGCGAGGCATGGCCTTGTCTATTTACATCAGCTCTTTGACAATGGGGACCTTAAAACATTTGCACAATTGAAAAGAGAGTTGGATATTCCTGACTCATGGGCATTCCAGTACGCCAGACTCAAACATGCAGCTCATGCTCAATTTGGGACTGGGCCAATACTTTTGGAAAACACAAGAATGGAAAAATTGCTTGCAGAACCAGACCACACACAACATATCTCTACCTATTATGTGGTTCTTCTGACCAAAAAACAGCCCAGTGAGGAAAAAATGAGGATCAGATGGACGGAGGTGATTCCCGAGATGACTGAGGCCCAGTGGGAGGAAGTTCTAACCTTCTATGGGCTCACAGTCATTTCAGCTCGGGACAAACTTATACAGTTATGATACCTTCACCAAATGTATTATACCCCACACAGACTATTCAGGATGAGCAGAAGAGATGACCCTACTTGCCACAAGTGCCAGGTGACAGATGGTACCTTTATTCACATGGTGTGGGAGTGTGGTAAAGTAAGACCGTTGAGGTCACAGGTGTCCCAGTTTATTGCAGACACTTTTGATCTCCTGAATATATGTAGCCCACTCTTGGGACTCCTGGGGGTAATAGAGGATGAGGTGATGAATAGGGATGAGCCGAACACCCCTCGGTTCGGTTCGCACCAGAACTTTCGAACGGACCCCAAATTCGTACGAATGTTAGAACCCCATTGAAGTCTATGGGACTTGAACGTTCAAAATTAAAAGTGCTAATTTTAACGGCTAATATGCAAGATGTTGTCCTAAAAAGGGTTTGGGGACCTGGCTCCTGCCCCAGGGGACATGGGTCAATGCCTAAAATCTTTTTAAAAATGGCCGTTTTGGCGGGAGCACTGATTTTAATGACGATTAAAGTGAAAAAAAAAGTGAAATATTCCTTTAAATATGGTGCCTGGGGGGTGTCTGTAGTATGCCTGTGAAGTGCCACGTGTTTCCCATTTTAGAACAGTCCCTGCACAAAATGACATTTAACAGAAATAACGTCATTTAAAACTGCTTGCGGTTTTAATGTAATATCTGGTTCCGGCAATATGGTTGAAAATCATTGAGAAAAATGGCATGGGTAGCCCTCCCTGCCCATTACCAGCCCCTTTGGGTCTTGTACGCATATTAAGGGGAACCCCATACCCATATTAAAAAAAAGGAAATGCGTGTGGCCCCCAGGCCCTATATACTCAGAACAGCAGTATACAGGCGGTGCAAACAAGACAGGGACTGTGTAGGTTTGTTGTGTTAAGTTGAATCTGTTTGTCATTTTCAACCGGTACATTTTTAAAGTGTAGCTCCAGTCAAGAAAACTATTTTTAAGCTTTTTGGAAAACATAGGGAAGGGTTATCACCCCTGTATAATTTTGTTTTGTCGTTCATCTTTTTTCATCTCACTTGCTGTTGTCTCCTTCCGTTTGCAAGTAGGAGATGTTTGTAAATTGGATGTTTGAAAGTAGGGGCCTGCCCTATATGCTCTGCAGAAATGGCGGAACAAGGTGTTGGTTTTGCCACAACATTGTAAGCCCTCAAATTGACTCTTGGTGGGCGCTGGAGCGCCCTGCTGTGAACGATTATATCAAGAATTGTAATTACATGCCATTGTTGAACAGTGGTAGAAAAATTGACCTTTGGTGGTTGTGGTGCTGGTGCCACAACACTATAAGTCCTCACAGTTACTCTGGGTGGGCACAGGAACGGGCCCTCCTGTGAAATATTATATCAAGAATTGTAATTACATGTCCCTGTTAAACAGGGGCAGAAAAATTGGGCCTTAGGCACTGGTGCTGGTGCCACGACACTGCAACCTCTCCCATATACTCTAGTAGTGATGGACGAACTTCCGACGGGACGTTTCGCGAACGCAGACCACGAACGCGCCCGATCGTTCGCGAACCATAACGTTCGCGGCGGGCCCAATTGACTTCAATGGGAGGTGAAGTTTGCAAACCTACAGGTCAAATTTGCAGCCACAAAATAATTAATAGCTGTGCAAACATAGTCCCACCACATGGCCAATGACATAACACATGTATGAGTTGAATCTGGGATCGACAACTACAAGCATTCTTTTTTATATGTGAAATTGTTGTGACAATTCAGGACTGTGGAGCACATGAAGGCAATGGAGGAGAGGGAAGGTCAGGGTAGGCAAAGAAGAGGGTGCAGGAGATGATCACCAGCAGCGTGACATACAGCAATGACACCTGCACCGTGATAGTCATCTGACACCAGCACCATGATAGAGAGCACTGACATCAGCAGCATGACATACAGCAATGACACCTGCACCGTGATAGAGTGATCTGACAACAGCACCATGATAGAGAGCACTGACATCAGCAGCGTAACATAAAGCACTCACACCAGCACCGTGATATACAGCACTGACAGCAGCACCATGATAGAGAGCACTGACATCAGCTGGGTGACATATAGCAATGACACCTGCACCGTGATAGTCATCTGACAACAGCACCGTGATAGAGAGCACTGATATCAGCAGCGTGACATAAAGCACTAACACCAGCACCGTGACATACAGCACTGACAGCAGCACTGTGATATACAGCAATGACACCTGCACCGTGATAGAGAGCACTGACATCAGCAGTGTGACATTAAGCAGTAACACCAGCACCGTGACATACAGCACTGACAGCAGCACCGTGATAGAGACCACTGACATCAGCAGCGTGACATAAAGCACTCACACCAGCACCATGATATACAGCACTGACACCAGCACCGTGATATACAGCACTGACACCTGCACTGTAAGCCCCAGGAGGAAGTCAGCATAGCACAGGGATGGTGGGAGCTCCTCATAATGAGCATAGCACAGGGATGGTGGGAGCCCCTCATAATGAGCATAGCACAGGGATGGTGGGAGCCCCTTATAATATGCACAGCAGAGATACAGCCCCAGGAGGAAGTCAGCACAGCACATGGATGGTGGGAGCCCCTCATAATAAGCAGCCCCAGGAGGATGTCAGCATAGCACAGGGATGGTGGGAGACCCTCATAATAAGCAGCCCCAGGAGGAAGTCAGCACAGCACAGGGATGGTGGGAGCCCCTCATAATGAGCATAGCACAGGGATGGTGGGAGCCCCTCATAATATGCACAGCAGAGGTACAGCCCCAGGAGGAAGTCAGCACAGCACAGGGAAGGTGGGAGCCCCTCATAATAAGCAGCCCCAGGAGGAAGTCAGCACAGCACAGGGATGGTGGGAGCCCCTCATAATAAGTAGCCCCAGTAGAAATATGACACTGCTCAACCTCTTCAAAGAGAAGGGTATGGGCATATAGTATGGTGTGCTTTTTTTGGACAAGGAAGTGAGCCAAATAAAGAAAGAAGGTCTGTGTGCTCGATTAAAAAAATTGTTTATAGACATATACATGGTCTACTGGTCACATGTGTTGAATTCCTCCGAGATCCATGCCTCATTCATTTTTAGAAATGTGAGGTAGTTAACACTGTCGTGAGCTAGGCGAGTACGCTTATCGGTCACGATCCCCCCTGCTGCGCTGAACGTCCTTTCGGACAGGACACTGGACGAGGGGCAAGCCAACAGTTCGATTGCAAATTGGGCAAGCTCTGGCCAGAGGTCAAGCCTGCCCACCCAGTAGTCCAGGGGTTCATCACTCCTCATAGTGTCCACATCGGCCGTTAACCCGATGTAGTCGGACACCTGACGGTCTAGGCGTTCCCTGATGCTGGATCCGGATGACACCTGTCGATGGGTCGGCTGAAAGAATGACCTCATAGCCGAAGTCACCAACACATCTTCAAACTGGCCTCTTCTTGCAGGCGCTGTTGGATTGGTACCCACAACTCCTTCTTTGGGAGTGGGAATTGCTCCTCTGCCAGCACACGTAAAAGCAGAATGCAGCATTTCTCGAAGCAAGGCCTGGAAGTGCTCCATTCTGCCAGCCCTCTGTGACGGCGATAACATTTCCGCCATTTTGTGTTTGTACCGGGGGTCTAAGTAGGTTGCCACCCAGTACTGGTCCTTGACCATTATGCTTTTTATACGGGGGTCCCTATTAAAACACTGGAGCATGAAGGCCCCCATTTGCACTAAACTGGAAGCGGTGTGGTGGCCTGGCTCCTGCTCATCATCCAGGATAATGTCGTCCTCATCATTCTCCTCTCCCCATCCACGCACAACAACAGGGATCCCAGAAAGGTTTACAGCATGCTCTTCTTGCTCCTCCTCATCCGCCCCGGCACCATCCTCCTCTGACTCCTCTTCAGACTCCTGTTGTTGACTTGTCTCAGATAGAGTAGCCCCCCCTGGGAATTCATCCAGCATTGCGACTTCCTCATCTTCCCGCTCCTGCTCCTCCACAGCTTGATCAATGACACAACGCAATGCACGCTCCATAAAGAAGGCATAAGGTACCATGTCACTGATGGCGCCATGGCTGCGACTGACCAGTTTGGTGATCTCCTCAAATGGGCGCAGAAGTCTGCATGCATCGCGCATGAGCAGCCACTGGCGCGGTGAAAAAAAAACCAGCTCCCCAGAACCTGTTCTGCCGCAGAGTTCATACAGGTAGAAGTTAACTGCACGTTTCTGCTGGAGCAGCCTATCAAGCATATAGAAGGTTGAGTTCCATCGCGTTGGGCAATCACAAATAAGACGTCTGACCGGCAGATTGTGTCGCCGCTGAATGTCAGCAAGGCGAGCCATGGCCGTGTAAGATCTTCTGAAATGGGCCCAGATTTTCCTTGCCTGCCGCAAGATGTCCTGGACCCCAGGGTATTTGACAACGAATCGCTGCACGACCAAGTTTAAGACATGTGCCATGCATGGCACGTGCGTGATTTTGCCCTGTTTCAATGCGCTAAGCAGATTGGCACCGTTGTCACACAATACTTTACCAACTGTCAAATTGAGCGGTGTTAGCCACTGATCTGCCTGTGAACGCAAAGCTGAAAGGAGTGCCAGGCCAGTGTGGCTCTTGGCTTCCAGGCACAACAGACGCAGCACGGCATGGCAACGTCTCACCTGGCATGTCGAATAGGTTCTGGGGAGCTTGGGTGGCGCAGCGGAAGAGACGCTAGCAGAGGAAAAGGAGGAGTCAGCCGAGGAGGAGAGGGAGGAGGATAGAGTAGGAGGAGGAGGAGAAGAAGAGCCAGGCCTGCATGCAGTCCGTGGCGGTAAAACCAAATCTACACGGGTGCTACGGGTTACATGCTTGACGGCCGTCAAAAGGTTCACCCAGTGGGCAGTAAAAGTGATATACCTTCCCTGCCCGTGTTTGCTAGACCACGTGTCTGTGGTCAGATGTATCTTGGCACCGACACTGTGTGCCAGAGATACATTCACTTGCCGCTGAACATGGCCATATAGCTCTGGGATGCCCTTCTCTGAGAAATACTTCCTTCCTGGGACCTTCCATTGTGGTGTTCCAATGGCCACAAATTTGCGAAAGGCCTCCGAGTCCACCAGTTTATATGGCAGTAGTTGGCGGGCTATGAGTTCTGACAAGCCAGCCGTCAACCGTTAGGCAAGAGGGTTATCCGGCGTCATCGTTTTTTTACGCTCGAACATTAGGCCCACGGAAGCCTGCCTTTTTGCAGAAAAACGTGAGCTTGGCGTGATGGAAGGTGGAGTGGAGGACAATTGTGAAGAGAGAGGAGAAGGAGAAGTAGAAGACGAGGCTGGACGGTGAGAGCCTGCAGTGTGGCTTTGTGTGTTCCGTTGCTCCCACTGGGCTCAGTGATGGCTGCTCATGTGCCTTCTTAAGGCGGTCGTCCCTAGGTGAGTGTTGGGCTTACCGCAAATAATGCGTTGACTGCAAAGATTGCAGATGGCAACGCTATTGTCAGCAGCGGACACGTTAAAAAAAATCCCACACTGAGGAGCCATGTGCTGGTGTCCCGGGAGCACCAGATGTGACCCTACATGGTCGATGACTCGCTCCTGATACATGTGCAGTCTGCTTTGTCCCTCCTGTGCAATGTAAGTTATTCCTGCTTCTCCTCCCTATCTGCTGGTCCATATCTCCCTCTGAACTCCCCTCCTCTTCCTCTCTTGTGGGCACCCACGTGACATCACTAGACACGTCATCATCAACGTCACCTTCCCCACCGCTATTAGTAGAGACCTCGGAGTAGGCAGCAACACCGGGTACCAACCTCCTCCTTGGGTTGATCTGGGTACTGTCGTCAGACTGCTGAGTAGCTACCTCCTCTTCCTGATCCAATACCAAGAGTGGCTGCACATCAGAAATGTCTTGATATGGATCAGAAAATAATTCCTGTGACTCAAGCGGAAGGTATATGGTGGTGGTGGTGTTGTTGGTGGTAGTGTCTTTGGGGGTGCGCATAGCAAAGAGTGAAGAAGAGGGTGCAGATCGAGAGGATGAGGAGGGTGCACATGAGTAAGGCTGAGTGAGCCACTCAACCAAGTCTGGTGCATCCTTTAAATGAATTGAACGCACCTTCTGCAACTTCCCACTTTGGCTCAAGCCTGTTGCTCCTGCCCTACCCCTACCACCCCTACGGAAGGGCCTGCCTCTTCCTCTGCCTGTCATTTTTTAAATGACCCTGTGAGAAAACTCTCAGTCCCTATACTGATAAAGGACTGCTGCAGTATAGGGCAGTGGTCAGCAGTAGTGCACCTCAATCCTATGTATTGTGGACCTATACCAGTCCTTATAGAATAGCAGACTGTACCTCACTCAACCCTATGTACTGTAGCACCCTACACCAAGTTACCAGTCCTTATAAGGACCTTTGTGGAACAAGTAGGTTGTGACTGATTAGCAGACTGTACATCAGTCCCTATACTGTTGAAGGATTGCTGCAGTATAGGGCAGTGGTCAGCAGTAGTGCACCTCAACCCTATGTATTGTGGACCTATACCAGTCCTTATGGAATAGCAGACTGTACCTCACTCAACCCTATGTACTATAGCACCCTACACCAGGTTATTACCAGTCCTTATAAGGACCTTTGTGGAACAACTAGGTTGTGAATGATTTATCTATAAACTGACAAAAGACACTCAGACAGCTGCAACAATCACTAGCACAGCACTGCCTCAAACCTATATCCTGAACTACACCTAACACCTATACCAGTCCTGAAAAGAACTTTTGTGTACCAAATAGCTAGCGATTTGGGTCACTTCAGTCTCTCCCTGGTCCACACAGCAACCTCTCCCTATAGTGACAGAAGAAAGACCTGATCCGGCAGCCATTTTACATTCTATTTATAAGTTAGGGGGAATGTCCAAGTGTCCATGTGCTGTAATGTCTCAATTGGCTGCCCCATGATGGATGTGTCATCATAGGTCAAAGTTCTTTTACACAGTAAACACGGAAGTCCGCCGGGTGCACGGCGGCAATAGTCCGCCGATCGGGCGAACGGCCAAAATTCGCCACAAAACGACCGCCGGGCGAACCGTTCGGCCATCACTATACTTTAGTTTAAGTGCAGGAATTAACCCTGCTGCAAAGCATTGCATCAAAAAATGTAATTAAACGCCCCTGTTAAACAGGGGCAGAAAAATTGGGCCTTAGGCACTGGTGCTGGTGCCACCACACTGCAACCTCTCCCATATACTCTAATTTTATTGCAGGAATTAGCCCTGCTGCAAAGCATTGCATTAAAAATTGTAATTAAACGCTCCTGTTAAACAGGGGCAGAAAAAAATTGGGCTGATGGCATCACCCAGAACCAGAAATGTTCTTCCAACATATCAGCGGAGGAGGAAGAGGATAGACAATCAACATAACAGGACAGTCACTCAGCATCAGCATAGGCAGTCTTTAAGGGATGTGATATTTCAAAAAAAAATATTCGGTTACATCAGCTTCAGGTGCTTGGTAGCTGTGAGTGATCCAAGACTGATTCATCTTGATGAAGGTCAGTCGATCAACTGATTCGGTGGACAGGCGCACCCTGTGATCGGTAACAAAGCCACCAGCAGCACTGAAGGTGCGTTCCGAAAGAACGCTGGATGCAGGACAGGCCAGTAGCTCAATTGCATACTGTGCAAGCTCTGGCCAGTGATCCATCCTCAAGACCCAGTAAGCCAGAGGATTTTCGGTGGGAAAGGTGTCCAAGTCTGACCTTGCCCCTAGGTATTCCTGCACCATGTAAATCAGACGCTGGCGATGGTTGCTGGAACCGATCATACCTTGGGGTTGCGGACTAAAAAATTGTCTGAAAGCATCAGTCAGACGGCCACCTTCTCCACCGCTCCTCCTGACCGATGCCTCAGCAACACGTTGTCCAGGACCAGGAATTTTTAACCTCCCAGTCTTTGGGAACGCGTTGCACAGACCTTTCTGCAAGGCCTCCTGGAGATGTCTCATCCTCTGCTCACTCTATGACGGCAAGATAAGGTCGGCAACCTTACCCTTGTACCGTGGATCAAGGAGAGTGGCCAGCCAGTAATGGTCCCTCTCCTTGATCCAAAGAATACGAGGATCCTTCCGCAGGCTTTGCAGGATAAGGGAGGCCATGCAGCGTAGGTTAGCTGAGGCATTCGGTCCGGAGTCCTCTGGGTCACTAAGGACAACATGATCCGCAGCTACCTCCTCCCAGCCACGTACAAGTCCACGGGTTTCTTGGGACTGTAAATCGTCCCTACAAGCTGCTGCTGCTGCTGATGCTGAGTGCCAGCTCCACCTCCATGCTGACACAATCATCCTCCTCTTCCTGTGTGATGGGTGGGACAGCAGGAACACTATCTGGATAAAGGGGGCCTTGAGAAGCAAGGAAGTCCTCCTCTTCCTGCCTCTGTTCTGCCTCAAGTGCCCTGTCCATTATTCCACGCAGCGTATGCTCCAAGGGGTGGACAAGAGGTACAGTGTCACTGATGCATGCACTGTCACTGCTCACCATCCTTGTGGCCTCCTCAAACGGTGACAGGACAGTGCATGCATCCCTGATCATGCCCCACTGGCGTGGTGAGAAAAAACCGAGCTCCCCTGACCCTGTCCTGGTGCCATAGTTGCACAGACTTTCCTAACCTGCTTCAGGACATCCTGTAAGCTCGGGTACCTGCCCAAGAACCGCTGCACCACCAGGTTAAGGACGTGAGCTACACAGGGCACATGGGTCAGTTGTCCCTGTCGGAGGGCGGAGAGGAGGTTGGTGCCATTGTAGCAAACCACCATTCCTGGCTTAAGCTGGTGTGGCGTCAACCACCTCTCGGCCTGCCCCTGCAGAGCTGACAAAACATCTGCCCCAGTGTGGCTTCTGTCCCCCAAACAAACCAGCGCAAGCACGGCATGGCATTGTTTTGCCTGCGTACTTGCATAGCCCCTGGAACGCCTACGGAGCACCACTGGTTCTGAGGACAGAGCACTGGAAGAGGCCATGGAGGAAGAAGAAGAGGAGGGGGTGGAGGAGAGAGGTGTGTCACAACCAATAGTAGCATTTTGGAGGCGTGGTGGCGGAACAACCTCCAACACTACTGCACCTTGTCCTGCATCCTTCCCAGCTGCCAGAAGAGTGACCCAATGGGCCATGAAAGACAGGTAACGTCCCTGTCCATGCCTGCTGGACCATGAGTCAGTGGTAATATACACCTTACCGCTGACCGCCCTGTCCAGCGAGGCAAGGACATTGCCTTCCACATGCCGGTAGAGAGCCGGAATCGCCTTCCGTGAGAAAAAGTGGCGTTTGGGGACCCGCCACTGAGGAACCGCACATTGTACAAACTCACGGAAGGGGGTCGAGTCAACCAACTGAAAAGGCAGCAGTTGAAGTGCTAGCAATTTAGCCAAGCTAGCATTCAACCGCTGGGCATGTGGATGGCTGGGAGTGAACTTCTTTCGCCGGTCCAGCAGCTGGGGCAGGGACATTTGCCTGCTATAATCGGACGTGGGTGTACTGCTAGCAGAGTGTCCGGAAGCACTTGGCTGTGACACACCTAATTTTACACCTTCATTCCTCTCAGAGCAGGTTTCAGAGAGGACTGAAGGTCTCTCCTACCAGGCACCCACGTGGAGTCAGTGCCCTCATCATCCCCTCCTTCTTCATCGCTGGAGCAAACCTGGCAGTATGCTGCAGCTTGTGGAACATGGCTGCCAGATTGCTGTCCTTCTTGAGCATCCCCTCTCTCTGCATTCACACTACTGCCTTCCTCTAGCTGAATATCATCATCAGAGCCTAAAAAACACTGGGCATACTCCTGGAGCATGTACCCAACACTGTGCTCAAAGAGTTCAGTGGACTCCTCAGGAGGACGTGGTGGGTCTAGGGAAGGAGTCACTGATGATGACATTGAGAGGAGGGAAGACGATGCATTGGCAGCTGCTTTGCTAGTACCCTGAGCCTGGGTGAGAGAGGATGAGAAAGATGAAGAGGGCTTGGTCATCCACTCTACCAAGTCGTTGGCATGTTGCAGCTCAACATGTCCAGCTGCCGAAAAGAAGGACAAGCGTGTCCCATGGCCACGTGCTGATGATGACGATGCACCGCGTCCACGACCAGCACTGTTGTCTCTAGGCACAGAGCCTGCTTGCCCTCTTTTATCGGCTCGCGTCTGTCTGCCTCTCCTTGCTGGCCTTCCAGACATGGTAATGGCCTGAAGGGAGTTGGGAAAACCAGCAATTGGGTAGTGTATATTGTGCTGGAGGCACATACAACTTCCACTAACTCCTGCAGATGGCTCAAATAGAAAAGAGCTATGTAGGTGGATATAGCGGTGTATACTGGGTTCAGAGCACGCAGACAGCACACACAATCTCCTACCACTGACTGCAAGCTCTATTTAAAACGAGCAAGATAGTTAGCTATATAGGTGGATATAGCGGTGCATACTGGGTTCAGAGTACGCAGACAGCACGCACAATCTCCTAACACTGACTGCAAGCTCTATTATAAAAGATAGATATATCGCTAGCTATATAGGTGAGGTGAATATAGTGGTGTATACTGCGGTCAGGGCACACAGACAACAACCACTACAGAAGAGAAAGATCGAAAAATCAGCCGATAACGAACAGTGTATACTGTGTTGAAGGTACACAGAACACCCACTAACTCCTACAGACGCCAACACACTATACAAGGCCGCCACGCTGGCGGCCTTATATAGTGTGGGGCGTGTACTACACAGCCTGAGCTATGATTGGCCACAGGCATCCTGCCTGTGGCCAATCATGGCTCTCCTCGCTGCCGGCGCTGTGATTGGCCAAGCATGCGGGGTCACAGTGCATGCTTGGCCAATCATGAGCCAGCAATGCACTGCGCCATTGCAGTGCATTGTGGGCCGTCAGCGCCACACTAATTTGGCGCGAACGGCCCATAGCGTTCGGAATTCGCCGAACAGGCGAACAGCCGATGTTTGAGTCGAACATATGTTCGACTCGAACACGAAGCTCATCCCTAGTGATGAATAACAATACGAGACAGTTCCTACGATTGCTGTATTACTATGTCAGAAAACGTATAGTCTTGAACTGGATAAAGAGTGAAGTTCTTACCTTATCCGCATGGAAAGGACTGGTTAATGCAAATATTACCCTGTACAGAATGACTTATGAAGCAAGAGGTAGTAAGAAATATGTTATAAAATATGGGGTAGATGGATAAATTCTAAGGAAACAACACCATGCGACATTTAAAGGACATGACTATATACCACTGTCGAATAATATTCAATGAGAGATGCTATTGGTGAGGGCATATCTGGGGGGGGGAGATGACGGCACACAGCACAGATAGGTGTGGGGGAATTAACCCCCATGGTTTTGGTTTGTTTATTAGTTTGTTTTTTGCTTTGCCATACCACATGCTGATGGACGATATGACCCGTAACCAATATGGGTAAATTATGCAGAAAGAAAAGCTATATGTGCCAACATATCTTTATCTGCGGACCGTGCAACCTTGTAAACGGTCCATACTGCTGCTGCCTTGTTGATTATGGTTGAGATTATATTCTGTAAATGATGCTTTCTTTTTTATGTATGTACACTTGGCAAATAAAAACTTTATTAAAAAGTGCACTACAGGGTAGAGGAATTCACACACACCCGGCTGCTGGGAGGTCAGGAGGGATTAGAATCCAAATCCACAACTGACAAACAGCCCTATGAAGTTCCCTGTACTGTCTCTGTGATGACATTTACCCGGCCCCCCTCGTTTGTACCTTCCAGCACACTAGGAGTTAACACAGTGGAATGTGCAAACGAGGGGGGGCGGGTAAATGTCATCACAGAGCACGTGTAGGAGCCGGTGTATGTAGAGTACAAACATACGTGTACTCTACATACTGCTGCTAAAAAATACCCGTGTGGTGAGACTGGTGATAAATGCAAATATAATCTATTAAGTGCCCCCCGCTGTATGTGCATTCTAAAATATATGCAGCTTTTCATACCTCGTTTCTTAATGTGTGTGTAATTGTATAAGCCGCTCATGTGACTGCTCACTGCTCTCCTCTTTCTGGCCCTCCTCTCTCCTCTCTCAGGCTCACGTCTCTCGTCAGGTCAGTGGGTGTTCTCAGCCCCTCACACCGACTGTAGCTATCCAATTAGAAGAGAGGCGGGCGGGGCTGACGTCAGGAGAGACGTGAGAGGAGAGGGGCTGGCCGGACCGATCAGTCACATGAGCGGTGTATACAGTTATATACACACGCTAAAAAAACGAGGTATAAAGCTGCATATATTTAAAGAAAACACATACAGAGGTGACCACTTACTGGATTATCATTGTATTTTTTAAAAAAAGGCATTTTGACAAAAACACTCGGATCTCTCTTCCGGGAGGAGCGGGGCAAGTCAGGATGACGTCCCCCGACATCGATTTTTCGGGTCGCATGCATCAATGTCGCATCGGGGACCCCCGAATCGCGATGCAGCGATTATATTCCACACCCCTACAAGTCACTGAGTGCAGTCTCAGGAGATGGGGGGCAGCGGTGTGGGACCTCTGCAACTTGTCTCATGTAATCATTTCATCTTCCACTGATTACTGAATACCAATATTATGAGTCCTGACCCTTACACTGTATACTTTATATTCTACATTACATACTCCTGACCCCTGCACTATATACTCTATGTTGTACATTACATCATTCTGATACTATATAGTCCTATCTGTTGTATCTTATACAATATGTTGTACATTACATAGTCCTGACTTCTTTTGCACTCATTTTCTACCAGCTGGACATTTTATATCGGATGATGTGATTGGAGGACAGACTTTTACATAGTGACAATAATGTGATAACATCCTCAGACTTTGGACCCTTAAACAGAAAGTGATAATGGGGGAGGAGTCAATAACCCAATGATGGGGGTCTTCAGGATCAGTCCAGTCTTCATCTTGGTTGTTCTCCCCCCATCCTCACTCTCTGACCTCTGGTGGGGCTCAGCCCCGCTGTTATTCATGACTAAATCATGGACTAAATAAGGAAGGTCAGGACTTCTTGTGTTGGGAAGATGGCAATGAGTGATAGAGGGGGAGGGGACACTCGTCCTATAATCCCCTCATCACTGTCACTCCTATAAAAGACAGTTCTCGTTGTTTCCTCCCTCTCTGACTAAGGTCCATGAATAAAGAAATGATCTGGTAGGAGATCAGAGGACCCATTTACTAGTTACCTTGAGGGGGGAATTGTAAGATCTTCAGAGACAAACCTGCCTGATGTGGGCGGAGTCCTGGTTTAGGGGAACCAATCAGCTCATGTCTAGTAATAATCTTTGTATTTCTATTTTAGTAGATGGACGGGAGATGAGGAAAACCTCAGAGGATTGTCTCACTTTGTCTCCAGACTGTAAAGTAGAAGATGAGGACATCACACAGTACAGTCCAGGAGAAAACCCGACTACCTCAAATGTCCATCCGGCACCACACAGTGTAGATGGACCATCATATTCCTCTTATCCTGAGGAACCTCAGACTGTGAGGGACGGGGCCGTCCTTCCAACAGATAAGAGGTTTTCCTGTACTGAGTGCGGGAAGTGTTTCCATTGTAAATCCAAACTTAATGTGCATAAAAGATCTCACACTGGAGAGAAGCCGTATTCCTGTCCTGAGTGCGGGAAATGTTTTTCACAGAAGTACCATCTTTCCATACATCAGAGATCTCACACAGGGGAGAAGCCGTATTCCTGTCCTGAGTGCGGAAAGTGTTTCCATTCTAAATCCAATCTTATTGTGCATATAAGATCTCACACAGGGGAGAAGCCATATTCCTGTCCTGAGTGTGAGAAATGTTTTTCAGTGAAGTCCCATCTTTCCACACATCAGAGATCTCACACGGGGGAGAAGCCATATTCCTGTCCTGAGTGTGAGAAATGTTTTTCAGTGAAGTCCCATCTTTCCACACATCAGAGATCTCACACAGGGGAGGAGCCGTATTCCTGTCCTGAGTGCGGGAAATGTTTTTCACAGAAGTCCTATCTTTACACACATCAGAGATCTCACACGGGGGAGAAGCCGTATTCCTGTCCTGAGTGTGAGAAATGTTTTTCACAGAAGTCCAATCTTTACAAACATCAGAGATCTCACACAGGGGAGAAGCCATATTCCTGTCCTGAGTGCGGGAAATGTTTTTCAGAGAAGTCCAGTCTTAACAAACATCAGAGATCTCACACAGGGGAGAAGCATATTCCTGTCCTGAGTGCTGGAAATGTTTTTCACTGAAGTGTAATCTTCACACACATCAGAGATCTCACACAGGAAGAAGCCGTATTCCTGTCCTGAGTGAGGGAATTGTTCCTCACTGAAGTCCTGTCTTCCTGTACATCAGGGATCCCACACAACCCTCGAGGTGTATTAGTGCCTTGGGTGCGGGAAATGTCTTCTATATGAATGTTGCTGGACATCACAGCTCTCATGTGGGGAAGAAGCACACCCTGATATACACCTCAGATATACTCAATGGCTGATCTTCATCATGGAAGAAACAGTTCCAGGGATGTGGAGATTTTTTGAAAAAATGACTTGTCCGAGGGGTTAAATTTAATCCCAATCTCCTCATCCCTTATGACAATCTCCTTGTTCCTCATCTACCAGAGAGCTCAGCAGAGGTGTGGGAGTTCATTGAAAACTACAAGCCGACATCGGCAAAGGACAGAACTCTGTGAATGAATGGCACGGCCGCGCTCTTTTCATAAAGTGACATCCAGTACAGGGAACTTCTCCCCACACTGCTGTCACACAGAGGACTCGGATCGCTGAGCCACTGCAGGAACAGGAACATGTAACATCTTCCCGAAGCGGAACTTTTCCTTTAACCCTTTCACTGCCAGAGACGGTTTTGTGGGTTTTTTTGCCCACATGTTTAACCCCTTCAATACCAGACACTTTCACCTCCTTCCTGCCCACACCAATTGACAGCTGTCAGCGTTGTCACACTTTGAATGACAATTACTCAGTCATGCAACACTGTAGCAAAATTTCATTTTTATATTTTTCCCCACAAATAGAGCTTTGGTCGTATTTGATCACCACTGGGGGGTTTTTATTTATTGTGCTACAAATAAAAAACAACAACATTTTGAAAAAAAAAGGTTTTTCTTTGTTTCTGTTATAACATTTTGTAAATAAGTAAGAAAGTATGGGTATAGGGAGGGTGGGATTATTACGGTGCCGATTTGAATATAGAGTTATATCATAAAATGCCCAGTATCCCAGAAATATGAATATTATACATAAGGGGATTTTTATAAATACAACAAAGCTTTATTGAAATAACATTTTTTTTTTTTAAATCACAATATTCTGTGCAAAGCCAGTTATTTTTACAGGAAATACCAGAATACATAGATAAAAATTCAATCCATTCAGGTTGTTGGTCAAGAGAATCCCGACATGTTTCGCCAAATTCATGGCTTCTTCAGGGGAATAAATTCTTTGACCCAAAGAAGAATGAATAGTAACTAGAAATAATAATAGACAATACATGATTATTTACATAAAATTACAGAATAACACAACGCCCAACAACCCCCACTGGGATAGCCCGCACAGAGAGATAGAGCATAGAGATTCACTTATGATTAGTTTTTCCAATTAAACTATAGGTGAATACATACCCTTGGCTCATACACAAGCCCGCAATCGGTGGAGCCCTCCCACAAACGGGGGAAAAGATTGGAACAGCCAAGCCTTAGGTCCCACCCTTAGTGGCTGCAGGGGGCAGAGGAAAGGCCAATCAATATAAATTAAAAAAGGAAGAAAAATTCTAAATTAATGCAGCTATAGCAAGCAACAGATATATATGTATCACATGCGTACCAATTACAGATTGATATAAAGGATTAATGTTGGGAACGCTGAAATTATTGCAGCAAGTTTTAAGGGGGGGAGGGGAAGCCAGGGCAGACAATGGGGTTGGGCAAGGTCCAGACATGGTCAAACGGCCTCGATTATAGAAAGTGTTTGAAAGTAATATACTCATTCAAGCCGGGATGCTGAATAGCATCCAGGTTATGTATCCATTTTGTTTCCAATTTTAGTAATGTGGAATCTATTTCCCCTCCTCGTGCATGCATTGGTACATGCTCGAGGGCAGAGAAACGCACCACATTTACATCAAAATTATGATGGTAACCAATATGTCTATTAATTTTTTTTTATTTTTTTTTCCCATTTGCGATACCAAGTTTGCTTTACATGTTTGTCTATTTTTGATCTTACTATGATTCAATTTATAATTTGATGTGATGATGTTTTCATTTTTTTGGCTTCAGATATATGATTCAATGCCCTCCTTATGATATGTGGTAATATTCCTGCTATTTTAAAATAAATCCCTCCCTGTTTCATTTTCATATTTTTATTTTTAAAAATTTTGCTATTTTTCTATTAAAAGATTTGTAGAGTTTACTCTCCGCCCAAGGACCCCCACTTCTTTAGTCACATAGAGACTGCGCTAATTAGTATGTATGTGACGGAATTTCATGACATTCTTCCTTTGTATGACTGCCCCTGGCTCGTTCTTCTATGCCCTGTGTTGATGCCGCTTTCCGCTGTGGGTGATCCAGCCAGGTTCTGGCCCTTTGGTGCCTGTATGGACGCCCAGGGCTCTGTCTTGTGGAAACAGCGCCCGTTATAACACTCCCGGCTTCTGTGCACGCCCCTTACCATCTGCCTTATTCCCCTGTCCTCCATCCGGTATTAATCTCCGGTTTATACCATCTAGTTATGCCTGCTCGAGTCATTCTGACAATCGAGTCATTTTATATCATCATGTTGACGTTTCGTCAACCGCTAGGCATTCTGGGGATTGTAGGCGCATTGTGTGGGGCGGGTACAGATGCGGAGAGTGCTTTGTCCGCTCCCTGTTAGTGCGCACGCACTGTTTATGTGTTTTCATTTTAGATTCATTTTTGCACTATTTGTAGTCGCATACATTTTTTAGTATTTAAAAACAGGATATATTGCCCTCTTTCGCCGGGGTTGTTTGCCCTGGCCCTGGAACCCCTGGCAATCCTCATTAGAGAGTCGTCGGTTATTAGGGGTTTTCGGACGGGGGGCCTGGAAGAACGGATTTCCCTGTACGCCGACGACGCCCTTCTTTATTTAAACGATACGGGTCTGTCGTTAACGGAGGCTCTCGAGATTTTTAACAAATTTGGTTCCTTTTCGGGAATTTGTATAAATTGGTCCAAATCAATCTTGTTCCCTGTGGATGACCGGGTGTCCGCGTCGGCCGGTGGTATTCCTTTACAGAGGGCTACCGAATTCAAATATCTCGGGGTGACGGTGACTAGGGATCCTGCCCGATATTATGCTCTAAATGTCCTCCCTCTTCTCCGCACTCTGCGGGAGAGGTGCCAATCCTGGTCCGGACTCCCGTTGAATCTCATAGGGCGCATAAATCTTTTGAAAATGGTACTCCTCCCTAAATTTAATTATATTTTTCGGAATTGTCCCAGCTGGATTCCGGGGTCTTTTTTCAGGGAGGCGGATAAGCTCATTGGGTCTTTTATATGGAACGGATCGTCCCCCAGGCTGGCTAGATCTGTTCTACAGTCTCCAACGAGTGTGGGCGGCCTATCTCTCCCCAATTTGAGGGCTTACTACTGGGCGGCCATACTGGTTACGGTCTCGTGGTGGTTTGTGGCGTCGAGATCGAACGGGGCTGTGAGGCTGGAGGCGGCTGTTGTGGGCTCGCTTGCGGACCTGCAGGGGCTGGTTTATAGGGGGGTGGCGGTAAACACGGCACTCCCCGCCCCGACGAGGACGACGCTCAGGGTCTGGCGGGTAGCGGGGAGGAGGTTTGTGCGACCGAACTGCTGGTCTCCGGATCAGCCACTGTGGGATAACCCAACCCTGCCGCACTTTAGGTCAATCCCGGACCCGCAGGTCTGGGTGCGATTTGGAATTTCCACGCTGGGCGATATCCTGTCGTCGGGAGGGCTGCCCTCTTTTGCTCGGCTGGCTGAATTGCACGCTCTGCCTGGTTGGATGTATTTCAGATACCTCCAGCTGAGGCATGCGGTTAGAGCTCAGTTCCCTGTGTCCCCAACCCTGCAGTCTACTCCCCTGGAGGATTTATTCACAGGGGAGGGCCCAAAAAAACCTCTCTCGGATCTGTACCGGGTGGTCTTCCCGGCTGAGCCGGCGAGGCTGACTCTGCTTTGGTCCAAATGGCAAGCCGATATCCCTGCTCTGGAGAGGGAGGACTGGGAGGAATGCTTGGAGAGGGGCACCAAACTGGCCATATCAGCGAGTGATAAACTCATCCAGACAAAATTTCTCCATCGGGTGTACCTCACGCCTATACGTTTGTCCAGAATATATCCCACTAGGGACCCCTATTGCCCCAGGTGTCGAACTGAGGTTGGAACGTTCCTACATATGTTCTGGGAGTGTCGGCGGCTGGAGGACTTTTGGTTAGGCGTGTTTGACCACTTGAATATACGGCTGGGGTTGGGGGTCACTCGGACCCCTGAACTTGCCCTATTGGGAATTCATCCGGATGAACTCACGCCATACTACTCTAAACTATTGATCTCCTATCTCCTCTTCTATGCGAAGAAGGTGATTTTGTGCAAGTGGCTCTCGGAGCGCCCCCCTAGTGTAGCCCGATGGGAACGCGCAGTTGATGCTGCCCTCCCATTATACAAACTAACGTACCTTAATCGGGGTTGTCCGTGGAAGTTTGACAAGATCTGGCTCCCGTGGACCTCCGGGGCAGCCACTTGAGGATGGAGATGGATGTTGCTTCCTCCCTCCCTCGTCCCCCCCCCCCCCTCTTTTTCCTTCCAATGATGACTACTGGGTTGTTCTAAACTTATAGGTTTGGTTATATCTTCTGTGTTATGTATATTGATGAATGATATGCTCTGGGCCCCATTGTAAGGGTATCCGAATATCCTTCTTCTATTGTATGACACTCTGAACTACCATACTACTCTGTAATTGCTTGTTGATGTGATTGAGTTGTTCCTATGCCTTATGTTGTTTTGTATTCTGATATGTTTTTGCAATAAAGCACTCCTGTTTTTCAAAAAAAAAAACAGGATATATTATGTCACAAGATTATTCTGGTATTTTATAAGTTCTAGCGCAGCTTTATTTTGGGATTTTTGTGTATTGTGGGTATCTCACGTTTTGTTGCGGCAAGAATTCATTATTATTATTAGTATTATTATTATTTTAAATCTCGTCTCACTGGCACAGGTTTTTTTTTTTTTTTTTATTATTTAAGCAATTTTTGGACAGCGCTGTTTTCCAACGATTTTTTAGTGCGACAAACCTGTCTATTGATTCCCAGTCTAAATGCTTACAGCAGCCAAATATATATCTTTCATATTTGGACATTTTTAGAGGGTCTGAAGAAAGCTTCTAATGCACCCAGAATGGTTTTGGTGTCACTCTTTTGCTCCTCTGTGAGGTTCAGATTATGCTTGTAAACATGGCGGCATTCACTGCCCATCACCCTCCTCAGTGTGGCTGCTTGCACTGCTGCAGGCTTCTCATCTAACCCTGTGGCTAGGGAGTAGTCCTCAAACTCTGCCCTGAAATCGTCCCAGTTACTGCTGACATCTCCCCTCACCCTCATTGCCTCAGGCCGTGCAATGCTGTTAGCTGCCATGATGCTGTTTTCCTTGCTGCAAATACTCAGCATCCAGGACAGGCCTGCAATTGTCAGGAGGCAAAATCAGTTCCAAGAACACTCACATCAAGGCTTGCAGGCTCTCAGCATCAAATGTGTGGGAAGAGCATGGATCCAGAAATCTTCTGACACCATGTTTGATGTGATGTATGTAGAGAGACAGTACAAGCCATTACTGTACATGAGCCATGTTTACTGAAAGACCCAGCAGGAACAGGAAACACAACACAGGAAGAAGTACAACAGAGATGCACCATAGAGTTGCATTTAAAGAAACATATCATCCATAACATCATCCATAACAATACTCTATGGTAATATTGCGTTGCTTGTACTTACTGTTTCCTGTTCTGTGTTTGCTGTTCCTTTTATACAATTCAATATGACTCCTCAAACTTGCAGTGTCTTCATTTCTATACTGTAAAGTGCTGCGTATATATAAATCCTGTATAATAATAATAATACTTGAAACAGCCGTGTTCACTCTACGAGACGTTTCTTCAGCTGCAGTTCCTCTGAGCTCCACAAGGTGGTAATCTCACCTCTACTCAGCAAAAAAAGTCTCTATGGAATACAGACAGGAAGTGATGTCAGCTACAGACAGGAAGTGATGTCATGTACATAGGACATTCCATTTGGAAGGACGTAGACAGGAGACGTGGCTGGATCTGGTGGCAGAGGAGGTAATATGTAGATTAACCCCTTCAGGGGGATCAGTTGATGATGAATATTTCTTCCTTCCAAATCTGGCCATACATGGTTCAGTTTTATCGTTCATCCAGCGGGATGAGAGGAAAAAACGAAAGTGATTCCCCCATCCACACATTGGAGGGGGATGGGGGAATCCTCCCCACTGCACTATTGTATTCTGACAATGGGGGGCGCTCCTCCGCTCTCAGAATACACAGATCAGTGATGAAGCTATTGGCTGCAGCCGCTGATGGAGTGACTTTTATCCGGCAGTGACCACACATGGATGGAAATGTGACCGATCCCTGCTGAACCAGCTGAATTTCCATGTCTCTATGGTCACCATAAGTGACTTCCTCCCCTCCCCCTCATCTCCTTCATTATGTAAGTCATGCTGAGATCATCTCCCATTGGCTGAGCAATATTCTCATTTGTCTCTGAGCTCCTTCTTGCTATTCCTCGTCCTGCCTGTTGTTTCCTTGGATTGATTTTCTGTGTAGTGACCCCGGCTTCATCGCTCGTCTGTTGCTTGTCCTGACCTTTATCCTGATTCCTGGATCTCCTCCTCATCTCTCCTCCATATCCTCTTACACAGCTTTTCTCCACACCTGCAGTGATCCTGGGGGGTGGAAACTTGGCACCAGCACTCAGCAAAATCCATCCCCACCATTAGGAGCTCTGGAGAAAATTGTCTGCTATTTACACTCCGTTCCTCCGCACATCACCTGATCACATGAGAGCTTACTTTCACACATTCCCGCCAGATTTCTGTATGGTAAAGGTCAAAGTTCACTCTCCAGTTTAGGAGAGGAAGGACACACCCAGGAACAATGATTTGGTTTTCACAGGAGCCTCATATAGAGGACCCCTCAAATCTCTCTATCCAAATGTCCCTCCATCCAGAGTCTATATGTCCTATGACATCACACTGACCTCAGAGCTCCTCCTCCCAATGTCCCTCCATCCAGAGTCTATATGTCCTATGACATCACACTGACCTCACAGCTCCTCCTCCCAATGTCCCTCCATCCAGAGTCTATATGTCCTATGACATCACACTGACCTCACAGCTCCTCCTCCCAATGTCCCTCTTTCTGACTTTTTTTTTCTGATGTTCTTAGGATGTAGGCGGAGTCTTGGCATCCTCACTAGCAAAGTGGGACTGTTGGTCCTGCATTGTATGTAATGACATCAGAATACCTGCTACAAGCTTTTATCCTGCATAGTGTGGGGGTTCTGTGTGGGTAAATCATATCTCAGTCTGAAGTGGGGCTTTAATAAAATGGAGACCTGAATGGAGAGGTGAGGAGGATTCTGGGACAACATTTACATTTTACTATTTGTGTTCAGATCTAGAGTTTTCCTCCTGTGAAGTCTGGAGATCATATGACCATCACATTGCCTCCACCTCCCTCCCTGATAGAATAGAGAAATACAAAGAAGATTCCAGAAGTCACCAGAGAGATGATGGAGGAGAGGTGAGGAGGATTCTGGGAATTCTGGGACATTATCCAGTAACAGACAAGGGATGTGTCTGGATGGTGACTGTATCATTGTGTGTGTCAGGTTCCTATAAGGTGTCAGGATGTCACTGTCTATTTCTCCATGGAGGAGTGGGAGTATTTAGAAGGACACAAGGATCTCTACAAGGACGTCATGATGGACAATCAGCCGCCCCGCACATCACCGGGTAAGAGGAGACTTTATTGTAAAGGAGAGAGCAGTACGGAGGCTCCACCTAGATCCCCCCATCATCTGATAAACACATAGAAACAATGTATTCAGTCAGTGTGTGTGTGTTTCCTACAGATGGATCCAGTAATGGGAACCCACCAGAGAGATGTCCCCGTCCTCTGTATTCCCGGGATTCCACACAGGAAGGTCACACCATCCCCCACCATCATCAGGTAGATGAGGAACAATCACTGATAGTATCATTAGGATCTGTACATTATCTGCATTGTTACCATTGATGTCATTTTTATTATATATTCAGAGTGGAAACCTGAGAGATTCTAAAGTTGAGGTTAAAGAAGAGATAAAAGAGGAGGATGATGAGGATGGGGTGACGGAATCAGAGTTTCTAAAAGAACACAAAGATCTGTACCAGGACACCATGGTGGAGTCATCCAGCTACAGAAACCCACCAGAGAGATGTCCCCGTCCTCTGTATTCCTGGGATTCCACACAGGAAGATCACACCATCCCCCACCATCATCAGGTAGATGATTGACAATTATTGGTAGTTCTGATTTATACACAGCATGATTGTTACAATGAATGTTTTATTATATATTCAGAGTGGAAACCTCGGGGATGATAATATTGATGTTAAAGAAGAGTATAAAGAGGAGGATGAGGAGTATGGAGTGATGGAGGAGTTTTCAGAAGGACACAAGGATATGATGGAGCCACCAAATACCAGGAACCCACCAGAGAGATGTCCCCGTCCTCTGTATTCCTGGGATTCCACACAGGAAGGTCACACCATCCCCCACTGTTACAAGGTTGGTGGGATGGAGCCTCTAGAACATGGACTCCTGGAGACAATGTGTGGGATTTTTAGGTGATGTCACAATAATAAATCTTCTATCTTACAGATGATATTCTCTCTCATTTTCTTGGTTTAGAGTGGAGATCCAATGGATATAGAATTTGAGGTGAAATCAGAAGAAGAAGAGAGGTATGTGAGGGATGATCAGCAGTCTATGGAGGAGGATGGAATAATGGGGACATTTATAGAGGAGGACACTCCTACAGAGATCAGCACAGGTGGGTCATTAACACTAAATACATTCCTCCACCCATACTGCTCACTGATTGGTCCATAATAGGACGGGGACTGGGTGATAATCTTCCTTCTCTGTGCTGCCGACACAATTTATGTATCTAGACTGGATTTATGGAGATTCTGGGGTTCAGCTGACAGAAAAATTGGGATTTTCCCCATAGATGTTACTAGATCTAGGCACCTGGGGTATGTGATTTGGGTCTTCTGCCCCATACCCGGGTATGACAGGATCTCTGACAGAACAATCCCCCCAGGATTACTTGTTCTGTTGTCTGCTGGCTGTGCCGGGTGGAGGGATATGTCTGTGTAGTCTCAGACCCAAGTCACTAGGGGTGCGCATCTTCACTGGTCTCACGATTCGATTCGATTCGATTACGATTATCTGGTCAATGATTCGATTCAATTCCCTTCCTCTCTGCAATCACACATCACAGGTCCCAGAAGATTGCCCGGCTGTGCAGGACAGAGCAGAGAGACATGCGCACCTGGCTGTGAAGCTGCAAGATGTCACACCTGGATGCCCACAATAGTATTGCCAGCGCCGTGGACAGGCAGGGGAGAGAATGGAGGGTTCAGGTGGCCACATCGCTGGATTGTGGGACAGGTGAGTGTCTTTTTAGTAAAAGTCACAAGATACACTTTTTTTTGTAGCTGCTGACTTTTAATAAACAAAAAAAATTACTGGGCGGCCCCTCTCTGCCAGTGATCTTCTGGGACCATTGTCTGGCCAATGGCAGAGTGCAGTGCACGTCCGGCCGTAAGCTGTCACGGGTGCGTGTCACTGCCAACAGTAGATATGATGGCGCTAAGGAGAGGAGGGGGAGAGGAGAGATGCTCCGTGCAGCCACATCGATGGACCGTGGGACAGGTGAATGCGATTATTAAAAGTCAGCAGCTACACTTTGTAGCTGCTGACTTTTAATAAATGAAAAAACGTGTGGAACTCCGATTTACTGAGTGCACTACAGGGTGCATTCTATCACCTCTGAAGAAATAGCTGGTGCCATTTCCTCCTTCAGCCCGGGCAAGTCACCTGGACTAGACGGTTTCCCGGCGGAATGGTACCAGCTCCACAAGGAGAGTTTAGTCCCTCGCCTTCTAAAAGTGTTTGTGGCTGCAGAAAAAGAAGGTATCTTGCCGGAATCCATGCGCGAAGCTTTGATCGTTTTGATCCCAAAGCCCGGGAAGGACCCACAAGAATGTGAATCGTATAGACCGATCTCTTTGATCAATAATGATGCCAAAATACTGGCCAAAATTTTGGCCTGTAGATTGCAATTGGTGATTCTCAAACTGATGAACTCCAATCAAACAGGTTTTATCCCAGGCCGCTGCACTCCAATGAACCTCACAAGACTATGTGAATATGCAAATTTCCCATGCTAATATCGGTAGCCGAGTGATAGCCTCACTCGATACAAAAAAGGCATTCAATTCGGTCGAGTGGAAATACATGTTCTCCCTACTGGATAAAATGGGTTTTGGACCGAGGTTTGTGAACTGGGTTAGATTACTATATAATGACCCCCGAGCATGTATCGGAGTGAACGGACATATTTCGAACTCTTTTTGGCTTGGGAGGGGGACACGGCAGGCATGTCTCCTATCCCCTCTCCTTTTTGCTCTGGCTATAGAGCCCCTGGCAGCCAAACTTAGGACTCGGGGTGACATTGAGGTGTTAGGTGTATATAGGTTTGCTGTGCTACTGATTGTTGCAGCAGCCTGAGTGTCTTTTGTCAGTTTAGAGAAAGGGACAGAGCGCTGTGTCTGCTGCAGGGACAGTCAGTTTAGTCATTAGTTGTTACTATCAGGTCCACAAAAGTGCTATTCCAGTTATTGTTCCAGCAGTCTCTGTTTTGTCAGTTTATATAGGGACAGGCAGGAAGCTGTGTGTGAGGCAGTGAGGGTCAGTTTAATCAGCAGCTGTTACTATATTAGGTCCACAAAGGTTCTTTTCAGGACTGGTATCAGTGGAATGGTAATAGGCTTGTACACGTATAATATTCTTTCTTCCAAATATAGAAGGAATATTATACTTGACTGCTGCCCTTCTGCTGCAGTCTGCTAATCATTCACAACCTACTTGTTCCACAAAGGTCCTTATAAGGACTGGTAATAACCTGGTGTAGGGTGCTATAGTACATGGGGTTGAGTGAGGTACAGTCTGCCATTCTATAAGGACTGGTATAGGTCCACAATACATAGGGTTGAGGTGCACTACTGCTGACCGCTGCCCTATACTGCAGCAGTCCTTCATCGGTATAGGGATTGACGTACAGTCTGCTAATCAGTCACAACCTACTTGTTAACTTGGTCTGTCTAGGGTTCTATACTGCAGCAGTCCTTCATCGGTATAGGGACTGACGTGCAGTCTGCTAATCAGTCACACACAACCTACTTGTTCCACAAAGGTCCTTATAAGGACTGGTAAGGTATAGGGTACAACAGTACATAGGGTTGAGTGAGGTACAGTCTGCCATTCTATAAGGACTGGTATCGGTCCACAATACATAGGGTTGAGGTGCACTACTGCTGACCGCTGCCCTATACTGCAGCAGTCCTTCATCGGTATAGGGACTGAAAGTTTTGTCACAGGGTCATTTAGAAAATGACAGGCAGAGGAAGAGGCAGGCCCTTCCGCAGGGGTGGTAGGGTTAGGGTAGGAGCAACAGGCTTGAGCCAAAGTGGGAAGTTGCAGAAGGTGCGTTCAATTACTTTAAAGGACGCATTAGACTTGGTTGAGTGGCTCACTCAACCTTACTCATCTGCACCCTCCTCATCCTCTCGATCTGCACCCTCTTCTTCACTCTCTATGTGCACCCCCAAAGACACTACCACCAACAACACCACCACCACCACATACCTTCCGCTTGAGTCACAGGAATTATTTTCCGATCCATATCAAGAAGACATTTCTGATGCACAGCCACTCTTGGTATTGGATCAGGAAGAGGAGGTAGCAACAACTGCTACTCAGCAGTCTGATGACAGTACCCAGATCAGCCCAAGGAGGAGGTTGGTCCCCGGTGTTGCTGCCTTCTCCGAACGGTGGGGAAGGTGACATTGATGATGACGTGTCTAGTAATGTCATGTGGGTGCCCACAAGAGAGGAAGAGGAGGGGAGTTCAGAGGGAGATATGGACCAGCAGATAGGGAGGAGAAGCAGGAATAACTTACATTGCACAGGAGGGACAAAGCAGACTGCAAATGTATCAGGAGCGAGTCATCGACCATGTACCGTCACATCTGGCGCTCCCAGGACACCGGCACATGGCTCCACAGTGTGCGCTTTTTTTAACGTGTCGGTAAGTGTGCTGACAATAGCGTTGCCATCTGCAATCTTTGCAGTCAACGCATTAGTCGCGGTAAGCCCAACACTCACCTAGGGACGATCGCCTTAAGAAGGCACATGAGCAGCCATCACCAAGCCGAGTGGGAGCAACGGAACACACAAAGCCACACTGCAGGCTCTCACCGTCCAGCCTCGTCTTCTACTTCTCCTCTCTCCTCACAATTGTCCTCCACTCCACCTTCCATCACGCCAAGCTTACGTTTTTCTGCAAAAAGGCAGGCTTCCGTGGGCCTAATGTTCGAGCGTAAAAAAATGATGACGCTGGATAACCCTCTTGCCCAACGGTTGACGGCTGGCTTGTCAGAACCTATACCCCGCCAACTACTGCCATATAAACTGGTGGACTCGGAGGCCTTTCGCAAATTTGTGGCCATTGGAACACCACAATGGAAGGTCCCAGGAAGGAAGTATTTCTCAGAGAAGGGCATCCCAGAGCTATATGGCCATGTTCAGCGGCAAGTGAATGTATTTCTGGCACACAGTGTCGGTGCCAAGATACATCTGACCACAGACACGTGGTCTAGCAAACACGGGCAGGGAAGGTATATCACTTTTACTGCCCACTGGGTGAACCTTCTGACAGCCATCAAGCATGGCACCCGTGTAGATTTGGTTTTACCGCCACGGATTGCATGCAGGCCTGGCCCTTCTTCTCCTACTCCATCCTCCTCCCTCTCCTCTTCGGCTGACTCCTCCTTTTCCGCTGCACCGCCCAAGCTCCCCAGAACCTATTCGACATGCCAGGTGAGACGTTGCCATGCCGTGCTGCGTCTGTTGTGCCTGGAAGCCAAGAGCCACACTGGCCCGGCACTCCTTTCAGCTTTGCGTTCACAGGCAGATCAGTGGCTAACACCGCTCAATTTGACAGTTGGTAAAGTGGTGTGTGACAACAGTGCCAATCTGCTTAGCTCATTGAAACATGGCAAAATCACGCA
The DNA here is from genome assembly GCA_037367395.1 of Lithobates pipiens. Classification (NCBI taxonomy): domain Eukaryota; kingdom Metazoa; phylum Chordata; class Amphibia; order Anura; family Ranidae; genus Lithobates; species Lithobates pipiens. The sequence goes on along the minus strand of JAZDVW010001483.1, from coordinate 828,522 downwards.
CGTGCCATGCATGGCACAGGTCTTAAAATTGGTCGTGCAGCGATTTGTTGTCAAATACCCTGGGGTCCAGTACATCTTGCGGCAGGCAAGGAAATTCTGGGCCCATTTCAGAAGATCTTACATGGCCATGGCTCGCCTTTCTGACATTCAGCGGCCACACAATTTGCCGGTCAGACGTCTTATTTGCAATTGACCGACGCGATGGAACTCAACCTTCTATATGCTTGATAGGCTGCTCCAGCAGAAACATGCAGTTAACGTCTACCTGTATGAACTCTGCGGCAGAACAGGTTCTGGGGAGCTGGGTTTTTTTTCACCGCGCCAGTGGCTGCTCATGCGCGACATGCATGCAGACTTCTGCGCCCATTTGAGGAGATCACCAAACTGGTCAGTCACAGCCATGGCGCCATCAGTGACATGGTACCTTATGCCTTCTTTATGGAGCGTGCATTGCGTCGTGTCATTGATCAAGCTGTGGAGGAGCAGGAGCGGCAAGATGAGGAAGTCGCAATGCTGGATGAATTCCCAGGGGGGGCTACTCTATCTGAGACAAGTCAACAACAGGAGTCTGAAGAGGAGTCAGAGGAGGATGGTGCCGGGGCGGATGAGGAGGAGCAAGAAGAGCATGCTCTAAACCTTTCTGGGACCCCTGTTGTTGTGCGTGGATGGAGAGAGGAGAATGAAGAGGATGACATTATCCTGGATGATGAGCAGGAGCCAGGCCACCACACCGCTTCCAGTTTAGTGCAAATGGGGGCCTTCATGCTCCAGTGTTTTAATAGGGACCCCCATATAAAAAGCATAAGGGTCAAGGACCAGTACTGGGTGGCAACGTACTTGCCACGTACAACGGTGCAGGTGTCAGTGATGTATATCACGGTGCTGATGTCAGTGCTCTCTATCACGGTGCTGATGTCAGTGCTCTCTATCATGGTGCAGGTGTCATTGCTGTATGTCACGCTGCTGGCGATCATCTCCTGCACCCTCTTCTTTGCCTACCCTGGTCCCTGACCTTTCCTCTCCTCCATTGCCTTCATGCGCTCCACAGTCCTGAATTGTCACAACAATTTCCCATATAAAAAAAGAATGCTTGTAGTTGTCGATCCCAGATTCACCTCATACATGTGTTATGTCATTGGCCATGTGGTGGGACTATGTTTACACAGCTATTAATTATTTTATGGCTGCAAATTTGACCTGTAGGCTGGCGAAGTTTGCCTCCCATTGAAGTCAATGGGGCCCGCCGCAAACGTTCCGGTTCGTGAACTATCGGCCGTGTTCACGAAACGTCCCGTCGGAAGTTCGTCCATCACTAACCCTGACCAATCACTAGCCAATGCATTCCGGGTGATCAAGGAATTTGGAGACTTTTTGGGGTTTTGGATTAACTGGGCCAAATCAACACTATTTCCCCTAGACCCGCAGCCAGGTTTAATGCCCCCTCCTCGATGTCCTCTGACAGTCACAACCCAATTTAAATACCTAGGGATACACGTTCAATTGCCTGTCGAGTCATTCACGGAGATGAATCTCTGGCCGGTAATTAGAGACTTTAGGGACAGAATACAAAAATGGAAGGAACTCCCGCTCACTTTATTAGGAAGAGCTAACTTGTTTAAAATGATTTATCTCCCGCAATTTCTATATATAGTCTCTAATGCCCCGCGGTTTATCCCTAAAAAGACTTTCGGATATATTGACTCCTTGCTGACCTCCTTTTTGTGGGGTGGCAAAAAGAGTATCGCTGACCATTCTGCAACTACCGGTGGGGAGAGGGGGTCTGGCAATCCCACACCTTCGCATGTACTACTTGGCGTCACAGTTAGTTCAGGCTCATTGACGTATGTTTCCGCAGCTGAACAACGCAGCGACAGCAGTGGAGGCAGCTGTGGCATCCTCCTATGAGACGCTTTTACATTTCTTCTTTAGAGGTGAAGTGCTGACGGAAAGGGGCATGACTGCACTCAAACCAGCTAAACAGGTGCTAGAGACATGTACAAGACATATACAGGATGCACCCTCCTATTTATCGCCAAATGCCCCTCTGTGGTTTAACGCTTGTTTGAAAGATTTTTTCCTCCTGGACGATGGACATAGGTGGGCGAGGCATGGCCTTGTCTATTTACATCAGCTCTTTGACAATGGGGACCTTAAAGCATTTGCACAATTGAAAAGAGAGTTGGATATTCCTGACTCATGGGCATTCCAGTACCCCAGACTCAAACATGCGGCTCATGCTCAATTTGAGACTGGGCCAATACTTTTGGAAAACACAAGAATGGAAAAATTGCTTGCAGAACCGGACCACACACAACATATCTCTACCTATTATGCGGTTCTTCTGGCCAAAAAACAGCCCAGTGAGGAAAAAATGAGGAGCAGATGGACGGAGGTGATTCCGGAGATGACTAAGGCCCAGTGGGAGGAAGTTCTAACCTCCTATGGGCCCACAGTCATTTCAGCTCGGGACAAACGTATACAGTTACGATACCTTCACCAAATGTATTATACCCCACACAGACTATTCAGGATGAGCAGAAGAGATGACCCTACTTGCCACAAGTGCCAGGTGGCAGATGGTACCTTTATTCACATGGTGTGGGAGTGTGGTAAAGTAAGACCGTTGAGGTCACAGGTGTCCCAGTTTATTGCAGACACTTTTGATCTCCTGAATATATGTAGGCCACTCTTGGGACTCCTTGGGGTAATAGAGGATGAGGTGATGAATAGGGATGAGCCGAACACCCCCCCCGGTTCGGTTTGCACCAGAACTTTTGAACGGACCCCAAATTCGTATGCACTTTAGAACCCCATTGAAGTCTGGGACTCGAACGTTCGAAATTAAAAGTGCTAATTTTAGCGGCTAATATGCAAGATGTTGTCCTAAAAAGGGTTTGGGGACCTGGCTCCTGCCCCATGGGACATGGGTCAATGCCTAAAATCTTTTTAAAAATGGCCGTTTTGGCTGGAGCACTGATTTTAATGATGATTAAAGTGAAAAAAAAAGTGAAATATTCCTTTAAATATGGTGCCTGGGGGGTGTCTGTAGTATGCCTGTGAAGTGCCATGTGTTTCCCGTGTTTAGAACAGTCCCTGCACAAAATGACATTTAACGGAAATAACCTCATTTAAAACTGCTTGCGGTTTTAATGTTATATCTGGTTCCTGCAATATGGTTGAAAATCATTGAGAAAAATGGCATGGGTAGCCCTCCCTGCCCATTACCAGCCCCTTTGGGTCTTGTACGCATATTAAGTGGAACCCCGTACCCATATTAAAAAAAGGAAATATGTGTGGCCCCCAGGCCCTATATACTCAGAACAGCAGTATACAGGTGGTGCAAACAAGACAGGGACTGTGTAGGTTTGTTGTGTTAAGTTGAATCTGTTTGTAATTTTCAACTGGTACATTTTTAAAGTGTAGCTCCAGTCAAGAAAACTATTTTTAAGCTTTTTGGAAAACATAGGGAAGGGTTATCACCCCTGTATAATTTGTTTTGTCGTACATCTTTTTTCATCTCACTTGCTGTTGTCTCCTTCCGTTTGCGAGTAGGAGATGTTTGTAAGTTGGATGTTTGAAAGTAGGGGCCTGCCCTATATGCTCTGCAGAAATGGCGGAACAAGGTGTTGGTTTTGCCACAACATTGTAAGCCCTCAAAGTGACTCTTGATGGGCGCTGAAGCACCCTGCTGTGAACGATTATATCAAGAATTGTAATTACATGCCATTGTTGAACAGTGGTAGAAAAACTGACCTTTGGTGGTTGTGGTGCTGGTGCCACAACACTATAAGTCCTCACAGTTACTCTGGGTGGGCACAGGAACGGGCCCTCCTGTGAAATATTATATCAAGAATTGTAATTACATGTCCCTGTTAAACAGGGGCAGAAAAATTGGGCCTTAGGCACTGGTGCTGGTGCCACGACACTGCAACCTCTCCCATATACTCTAGTTTTAGTGCAGGAATTAGCCCTGCTGCAAAGCATTGCATCAAAAATTGTAATTAAACGCCCCTGTTAAACAGGGGCAGAAAAATTGGGCCTTAGGCACTGGTGCTGGTGCCACGACACTGCAACCTCTCCCATATACTCTAGTAGTGATGGACGAACTTCCGACGGGACATTTCGCGAACGCAGACCACGAACACGCCCGATCGTTCGCGAACAGTAACGTTCGCGGCGGGCCCCATTGACTTCAATGGGAGGCGAAGTTTGCAAACCTACAGGTCAAGTTTGCAGCCACAAAATAATTAATAGCTGTGCAAACATAGTCCCACCACATGGCCAATGACATAACACATGTATGAGGTGAATCTGGGATCGACAACTACAAGCATTCTTTTTTACATGTGAAATTGTTGTGACAATTCAGGACTGTGGAGCACATGAAGGCAATGGAGGAGAGGGAAGGTCAGGGTAGGCAAAGAAGAGGGTGCAGGAGATGACCCGCAACTGTCAGAGTGATCTGACAACAGCACCGTGATAGAGAGCACTGACATCAGCAGCGTGACATAAAGCACTAACACCAGCATCGTGATATACAGCACTGACAGCAGCACCGTGATAGAGAGCACTGACATCAGCTGCGTGACATACAGCAATGACACCTGCACCGTGATAGTCATCTGACAACAGCACCCTGATAGAGAGCACTGACATCAGCAGCGTGACATAAAGCACTAACACCAGCATCGTGACATACAGCACTGACAGCAGCATTGTGATAGAGAGCACTGACATCAGCAACGTGATATACAGCAATGACACCTGCACCGTGATAGAGTGATCTGACACCAGCACCGTGATAGAGAGCACTGACATCAGCACCGTGATATACAGCACTGACACCAGCACCGTGATATACAACACTGACACCTGCACTGTAAGCAGCCCCAGGAGGAAGTCAGCATAGCACAGGGATGGTGGGAGCCCCTCATAATGAGCATAGCACAGGGATGGTGGGAGCCCCTCATAATATGCACAGCAGAGGTACAGCCCCAGGAGGAAGTCAGCACAGTACAGGGATGGTGGGAGCCCCTCATAATAAGCAGCCCCAGGAGGAAGTCAGCACAGCACAGGGATGGTGGGAGCCCCTCATAATAAGCAGCCCCAGGAGGAAGTCAGCACAGCACAGGGATGGTGGGAGCCCCTCATAATGAGCATAGCATAGGGATGGTGGGAGCCCCTCATAATATGCACAGCAGAGGTACAGCCCCAGGAGGAAGTCAGCATAGCACAGGGATGGTGGGAGCCCCTCATAATAAGCAGCCCCAGGAGGAAGTCAGCACAGGGATGGTGGGAGCCCCTCATAATAAGCAGCCCCAGTAGAAATATGACACTGCTCAACCTCTTCAAAGAGAAGGGTATGGGCATATAGTACGGTGTGCTTTTTTTGGACAAGGAAGTGAGCCAAATGAAGAAAGAAGGTCTGTGTGCTCGATTAAAAAAATTGTTTATAGACATATACATGGTCTACTGGTCACATGTGTTGAATTCCTCCGAGATCCATGCCTCATTCATTTTTAGAAATGTGAGGTAGTTAACACTGTCGTGAGCTAGGCGAGTACGCTTATCGGTCACGATCCCCCCCTGCTGCGCTGAACGTCCTTTCAGACAGGACACTAGACGAGGAGCAAGCCAACAGTTCGATTGCAAATTGGGCAAGCTCTGGCCAGAGGTCAAGCCTGCCCACCCAGTAGTCCAGGGGTTCATCACTCCTCAGAGCGTCCACATCAGCCGTTAACCCGATGTAGTCGGACACCTGACAGTCTAGGCGTTCCCTGATGCTGGATCCGGATGACACCTGTCGATGGGTCGGCTGAAAGAATGACCTCATATCCGAAGTCCCCAACACATCTTCAAACCGGCCTCTTCTTGCAGGCTCTGTTGGATTGGTACCCGCACCCCCTTCTCTGGGAGTGGGAATTGCTCCTCTGCCAGCGCATGCAAAAGCAGAATGCAGAATTTCTCGAAGCAAGGCCTGGAAGTGCTACATTCTGCCAACCCTCTGTGACGGCGGTAACATTTCCACCATTTTGTGTTTGTACCGGGGGTCTAAGTAGGTTGCCACCCAGTACTGGTCCTTGACCCTTATGATTTTTATACGGGGGTCCCTATTAAAACACTGGAGCATGAAGGCCCCCATTTGCACTAAACTGGAAGCGGTGTGGTGGCCTGGCTCCTGCTCATCATCCAGGATAATGTCGTCCTCTTCATTCTCCTCTCCCCATCCACGCACAACAGGGATCCAGAAAGGTTTACAGCATGCTCTTCTTGCTCCTCCTCATCTGCCCCGGCACCATCCTCCTCTGACTCCTCTTCAGACTCCTGTTGTTCACTTGTCTCAGAGTAGCCCCCCCCCTGGGAATTCATCCAGCATTGCGACTTCCTCATCTTCCCGCTCCTGCTCCTCCACAGCTTGATCAATGACACGACGCAATGCACGCTCCATAAAGAAGGCATAAGGTACCATGTCACTGATGGCGCCATGGCTGCGACTGACCAGTTTGGTGATCTCCTCAAATGGGCGCAGAAGTCTGCATGCATCGCACATGAGCAGCCACTGGCGCGGTGAAAAAAACCCCAGCTCCCCAGAACCGGTTCTGCCGCAGAGTTCATACAGGTAGACGTTAACTGTACGTTTCTGCTGGAGCAGCCTATCAAGCATATAGAAGGTTGAGTTCCATCACATCGGGCAATCGCAAATAAGACGTCTGACCGGCAGATTGTGTCGCCGCTGAATGTCAGCAAGGCGAGCCATGGCCGTGTAAGATCTTCTGAAATGGGCCGAGATTTTCCTTGCTTGCCGCAAGATGTCCTGGACCCCAGGGTATTTGACAACGAATCGACGTGATTTTGCCCTGTTTCAATGCGCTAAGCAGATTGGCACCGTTGTTACACACCACTTTACCAACTGTCAAATTGAGCGGTGTTAGCCACTGATCTGCCTGTGAACGCAAAGCTGAAAGGAGTTCCGGGCCAGTGTGGCTCTTGGCTTCCAGGCACAACAGATGCAGCACGGCATGGCAACGTCTCACCTGTCATGTCGAATAGGTTCTGGGGAGCTTGGGTGGCACAGCGGAAGAGATGCTAGCAGAGGAAAAGGAGGAGTCAGCCGAGGAGGAGAGGGAGGAGGATGGAGTAGGAGGAGGAGGAGAAGAAGAGCCAGGCCTGCATGCAATCCGTGGCGGTAAAACAAAATCTACACGGGTGCTACGGGTTACATGCTTGACGGCTGTCAGAAGGTTCACCTAGTGGGCAGTAAAAGTGATATACCTTCCCTGCCCGTGTTTGCTAGACCACGTGTCTGTGGTCAGATGTAACTTGACACCGACACTGTGTGCCAGAGATACATTCACTTGCCGCTGAACATGGCCATATAGCTTTGGGATGCCCTTCTGTGAGAAATACTTCCTTCCTGGGACCTTCCATTGTGGTGTTCCAATGGCCACAAATTTGCGAAAGGCCTCCGAGTCCACCAGTTTATATGGCAGTAGTTGGCGGGCTATCAGTTCTGACAAGCCAGCCGTCAACCGTTGGGCAAGAGGGTTATCCGGCGTCATCATTTTTTTACGCTCGAACATTAGGCCCACGGAAGCCTGCCTTTTTGCAGAAAAATGTGAGCTTGGCGTGATGGAAGGTGGAGTGGAGGACAATTGTGAAGAGAGAGGAGAAGGAGAAGTAGAAGACGAGACTGGACGGTGAGAGCCTGGAGTGTGGCTTTGTGTGTTCCGTTTCTCCCACTGGGCTCGGTGATGGCTGCTCATGTGCTTTCTTAAGGCGGTCGTCCCTAGGTGAGTGTTGGGCTTACCGCGACTAATGCGTTGACTGCAAAGATTGCAGATGGCAACGCTATTGTCAGCAGCGGACACGTTAAAAAAAAGCCCACACTGAGGAGCCATGTGCCGGTGTCCCGGGAGCACCAGATGTGACCGTACATGGTCGATGACTCGCTCCTGATACATTTGCAGTCTGCTTTGTCCCTCCTGTGCAATGTAAGTTATTCCTGCTTCTCCTCCCTATCTACTGGTCCATATCTCCCTCTGAACTCCCCTCCTCTTCCTCTCTTGTAGGTACCCACGTGACATCACTAGACATGTTATCATCGACGTCACCTTCCCCACCGCTATAAGTAGAGATCTCGGAGTAGGCAGCAACACCGGGGACCAACCTCCTCCTTGGGTTGATCTGGGTACTGTCGTCAGACTGCTGAGTAGCGGTTCTTGCTACCTCCTCTTCCTGATCCAATACCAAGAGTGGCTGCGCATCAGAAATGTCTTGATATGGATCAGAAAATAATTCCTGTGACTCAAGCGGAAGGTATATGGTGGTGGTGGTGTTGGTGGTAGTGTCTTTGGGGGTGCACATAGCAGAGAGTGAAGAAGAGGGTGCAGATCGAGAGGATGAGGAGGGTGCAGAAGAGTAAGGCTGAGTGAGCCACTCAACCAAGTCTGGTGCGTCCTTTAAATGAATTGAACGCACCTTCTGCAACTTCCCACTTTGGCTCAAGCCTGTTGCTCCTGCCCTACCCCTACCACCCCTACGGAAGGGCCTGCCTCTTCCTCTGCCTGTCATTTTTTAAATGACCCTGTGACAAAACTCTCAGTCCCTATACTGATAAAAGACTGCTGCAGTATAGGGCAGCGGTCAGCAGTAGTGCACTTCAATCATGTATTGTGGACCTATACCAGTCCTTACGGAATAGCAGACTGTACCTTACACAACCCTATGTACTGTAGCACCCTAGACCAAGTTACCAGTCCTTATAAGGACCTTTGTGGAACAAGTAGGTTGTGAATGATTTTATCTCTAAACTGACAAAAGACACTCAGGCTGCTGCAACAATCACTAGCACAGCACTGCCTCAAACCTATATCCTGAACTACACCTAACACCTATACCAGTCCTGAAAAGAACTTTTGTGTACCAAATAGCTAGCGATTTGGGTCACTGCAATCTCTCCCTGGTCCACACAGCAACCTCTCCCTATCGTGACAGAAGAAAGAATGTAAAATGGCCGCCAGATCGGGTGTATTTATAAGTTAGGGGGAATGTCCAAGTGTTCATGTGCTGTAATGTCTCAATTGGCTGTCCTGTACCCCATGATGGATGTGTCATCATAGGTCAACGTTCTTTTACACAGTAAACACGGATGTCCGCCGGGCGAACAGCGGCAATAGTCCGCCGATCGGGCGAACGGCCAAAATTCGCCACGAAACGACCGCCGGGCGAACCGTTCGGTCATCACTATACTCTAGTTGTAGTGCAGGAATTAACCCTGCTGCAAAGCATTGCATCAAAAATTTTAATTAAACGCCCCTGTTAAACAGGGGCAGAAAAATTGGGCCTTAGGTACTGGTGCTGGTGCCACCACACTGCAACCTCTGCCATATACTCTATTTGTAGTGCAGGAATTAGCCCTGCTGCAAAGCATTGCCTTAAAAATTGTAATTAAACGCCCCTGTTAAACAGAGGCAGAAAAATTGGGCTGATGGCATCACCCAGAACCAGAAATGTTCTTCCAACATATCAGCGGAGGAGGAAGAGGATAGACAATCAACATAACAGGACAGTCACTCAGCATCAGCATAGGCAGTCTTTAAAGGATGTGATATTTCAAAAAAAATTATTCGGTTACATCAGCTTCAGGTGCTTGGTAGCTGTGGGTGATCCAAGACTGATTCATCTTGATGAAGTTCAGTCGATCAACTGATTCGGTGGACAGGCGCACCCTGTGATCGGTAACAAAGCCACCAGCAGCACTGAAGGTGCGTTCCGAAAGAACGCTGGATGCAGGACAGGCCAGTAGCTCAATTGCATACTGTGCAAGCTCTGGCCAGTGATCCATCCTCAAGACCCAGTAAGCCAGAGGATTTTCGGTGGGAAAGGTGTCCAAGTCTGACCTTGCCCCTAGGTATTCCTGGACCATGTAAATCAGACGCTGGCGATGGTTGCTGGAACCGATCATACCTTGGGGCTGCGGACTAAAAAATTGTCTGAAAGCATCAGTCAGACGGCCACCTTCTCCACTGCTCCTTCTGACCGATGCCTCAGCAACACGTTGTCCAGGACCAGGAATTTGTAACCTCCCAGTCTCTAGGAACGCGTTGCACAGACCTTTCTGCAAGGCCTCCCGGAGATGTCTCATCCTCTGCTCCCTCTATGACGGCAAGATAAGGTCGGCAACCTTACCCTTGTACCGTGGATCAAGGAGAGTGGCCAGCTAGTAATGGTCCCTCGCCTTGATCCAAAGAATACAAGGATCCTTCCGCAGGCTTTGCAGGATCAGGGAGGCCATGCAGTGTAGGTTAGCTGAGGCATTTGGTCCAGAGCCCTCTGGGTCACTAAGGACAACATGATCCGCAGCTACCTCCTCCCAGCCACGTACAAGTCCACGGGTTTCTTGGGACTGTAAATCATCCCTACAAAACTGCTTCTGCTGCTGCAGCTGAGTGCCAGCCTCCACCTCCATGCTGACACAATCATCCTCCTCCTCCTCCTCCTCCTCTTCCTGTGTGATGGTTGGGACAGCAGGAACACTCTCTGGATAAAGGGGGCCTTGAGAGGCCTGCCTCTGTTCTGCCTCAAGTGCCCTGTTCATTATTCCACGCAGCGTATGCTCCAAGAGGTGGACAAGAGGTACAGTGTCACTGATGCATGCACTGTCACTGCTCACCATCCTTGTGGCATCCTCAAACTGTGACAGGACAGTGCATGCATCCCTGATCATGCCCCACTGGCGTGGTGAGAAAAAAACCGAGCTCCCCTGACCCTGTCCTGGTGCCGTAGTGGCACAGGTACTCATTGATGGCCCTCTGCTGCATGTGCAGCCGCTGCAGCATGGCCAACGTTGAGTTCCACCTGGTGGGCATGTCACATATAAGGCGGTTCTTGGGCAGGTTCAACTCCTTTTGGAGTTCAGCCAGCCGAGCACAGGCATTAAATGATCGGCGGAAATGCACACAGACTTTCCTGGCCTGCTTCAGGACATCCTGTAAGCCCGGGTACCTGCCCAAGAACCGCTGCACCACCAGGTTAAGGATGTGAGCCACACAGGGCACATGGGTTAGTTGTCCCTGTCGGAGGGCGGAGAAGAGGTTGGTGCCATTGTCGCAAACCACCATTCCTGGCTTAAGCTGGCGTGGCATCAACCACCTCTCGGCTTGCCCCTGCAGAGCTGACAAAACATCCGCCCCAGTGTGCCTTCTGTCCCCCAAACAAACCAGTGCAAGCACGGCATGGCATTGTTTTGCCTGCGTACTTGCGTAGCCCCTGGAACGCCTACGGTTTTGAGGACAGAGCACTGGAAGAGGCCATGGAGGAAGAAGAAGAGGAGGGGGTGGAGGAGAGAGGTATGTGTCACAACCAATAGTAGCATTTTGGAGGCGTGGTGGCGGAACAACCTCCAACACTACTGCACCTTGTCCTGCATCCTTCCCAGCTGCCAGAAGAGTGACCCAATGGGGCGTGAAAGACAGGTAACGTCCCTATCCATGCCTGCTGGACCATGAGTCAGCGGTAATATACACCTGACCGCCCTGTCCAGCAAGGCAAGGACATTGCCTTCCACATGCCGGTAGAGAGCCGGAACCTGCCACTGAGGAACCACATTGTACAAACTCACGGAAAGGGGGCGAGTCTACCAACTGAAAAGGCAGCAGTTGAAGTGCTAGCAATTTAGCCAAGCTAGCATTCAACCGTTGGGCATGTGAATGGCTGGGAGTGAACTTCTTTTGCCGGTCCAGCAGCTGGGGCAGGGACATTTGCCTGCTATAACCGCACGTGGGTGTACTGCTAGCAGAGTGCCCGGAAGCACTTGGCTGTGACACACCTAATTCTACACCTTCATTCCTCTCAGAGCAGGTTTCAGAGAGGACTGAAGGTCTAGTGGGGTTGGAGATCCCAGCTGATGAGGAGCAAGGAGAGGTCCGCTTTGTTCTTTGGTGTGGGTCTTTGAGGTACGCTTGCCAACGAGCTGCATGGCAGGTCAACATATGTCTGGTCAAGCATGTGGTGCCCAAGCGGCTGATGTTTTGGCCACGCGAGATATGCTTGAGACATATGTTGCAAATAGCAGCGGTGCGATCTGATGCACTCGTCTCAAAAAAGGCCCACACCAAAGAACTTTTAGAATAACGCGTAGAGGCAGCGCCCTGCACAGGCGGAGCTCTGCGGTGTAATTCAGTCGGTGTGCTGCCCCTAAGTTGGCCCCCAGAGGGCATCCTGCCTCGTTGGACATGTGCCTCCTCCTCTCTCCTACCAGGCACCCACGTGGAGTCAGTGCCCTCATCATCCCCTCCCTCTTCATCGCTGGAGCAAACCTGGCAGTATGCTGCAGCTTATGGAACATGACTGCTAGATTGCTGTCCTTCTTCAGCATCCCCTCTCTCTGCGCTCATGCTACTGCCTTCCTCTAGCTGAGTATCATCATCAGAGCCTACAAAACACTGGGCATCCTCCTGGAGCATGTACCCAACACTGTGTTCAAAGAGATCAGGAGACTCCTCAGGAGGACGTGGTGGGTCTAGGGAAGAAGTCACTGATGAAGCTTTGAGAGGAGGGAAGACGATGCGTTGGCAGCTGCTTTGCTGGTACCCTGAGCCTGGGTGAGAGAGGAGGATGAAGAGGGCTTGGTCATCCACTCTACCAAGTCATTGGCATGTTGCGGCTCAACATGTCCAGCTGCCGAAAAGAAGGACAAGCGTGTCCCATGACGACGTGCTGATGATGATGATGATGCACCGCTTCCACGACCAGCACTGTTGTCTCTAGGCACAGAGCCTGCTTGCCCTCTTTTATCGGCTCGCGCCTGTCTGCCTCTCCTTGCTGGCCTTCCAGACATGGTAATGGCCTGAAGGGAGTTGGGAAAACAAGCAATTGTGTAGTGTATATTGTGCTGGAGGCACACACAACTTCCACTAACTCCTGCAGATGGCTCAAATCGAGAAGAGCTATGTAGGTGGATATAGCGGTGTATACTGGGTTCAGAGCACGCAGACAGCACGCACAATCTCCTACCGCTGACTGCAAGCTCTATTTAAAACGAGCAAGATAGTTAGCTATATAGGTGGATATAGCGGTGTATACTGGGTTCAGAGTACGCAGACAGCACGCACAATCTCCTAACACTGACTGCAAGCTCTATTTAAAACGAGCAAGATAGTTAGCTATATAGGTGGATATAGCGGTGTGTACTGGGTTCAGAGCACGCAGACAGCACGCACAATCTCCTAACACTGACTGCAAGCTCTATTATAAAAGATAGATATATCGCTAGCTATATAGGTGAGGTGAATATAGTGGTGTATACTGCGGTCAGGGCACGCAGACTACAACCACTACAGAAGAGAAAGATCGAAAAATCAGCCGATAACGAACAGTGTATACTGTGTTGAAGGTACACAGAACACCCACTAACTCCTACAGACGCCAACACACTATACAAGGCCGCCACGCTGGCGGCCTTATATAGTGTGGGGCGTGTACTACACAGCCTGAGCTATGATTGGCCACAGGCATCCTGCCTGTGGCCAATCATGGCTCTCCTCGCTGCCGGCGCTGTGATTGGCCAAGCATGCGGGGTCACAGTGCATGCTTGGCCAATCATGAGCCAGCAATGCACTGCGCCATTGCAGTGCATTGTGGGCCGTGAGCGCCACACTAATTTGGCGCGAACGGCCCATAGCGTTCGGAATTCGCCAAACAGGCGAACAGCCGATGTTCGAGTCGAACATATGTTCGACTCGAAAACGAAGCTCATCCCTAGTGATGAATAACAATACGAGACAGTTCCTACGATTGCTGTATTACTATGTCAGAAAACGTATAGTCTTGAACTGGATAAAGAGTGAAGTTCTTACCTTATCCGCATGGTAAGGACTGGTTAATGCAAATATTACCCTGTACAGAATGACTTATGAAGCAAGAGGTAGTAAGAAAAAATTTAATAAAATATGGGGTAGATGGATAAATTCTAAGGAAACAACACCATGCGACATTTAAAGGACATGACTATATACCACTGTCGAATAATATTCAATGAGAGATGCTATTGGTGAGGGCATATCTGGGGGAGGGGGGGGAGATGACGGCACACAGCACAGATAGGTGTGGGGGAATTAACCCCCATGGTTTTGGTTTGTTTATTAGTTTGTTTTTTGCTTTGCCATACCACATGCTGATGGACGATATGACCCGTAACCAATATGGGTAAATGGTAAATTATGCAGAAAGAAAAGCTATATGTGCCAACATATCTTTATCTGCGGACCGTGCAACCTTGTAAACGGTCCATACTGCTGCTGCCTTGTTGATTATGGTTGAGATTATATTCTGTAAATGATGCTTTCTTTTTTATGTATGTACACTTGGCAAATAAAAACTTTATTAAAAAGTGCACTACAGGGTACAGGAATTCACACACACCCGGCTGCTGGGAGGTCAGGAGGGATTAGAATCCAAATCCACAACTGACAAACAGCTCTATGAAGTTCCCTGTACTGTCTCTGTGATGACATTTACCCGCCCCCCCCTCGTTTGTACCTTCCAGCACACTAGGAGTTAACACAGTGGAATGTGCAAACGAGGGGGGGCGGGTAAATGTCATCACAGAGCACGTGTAGGAGCCGGTGTATGTAGAGTACAAACATACGTGTACTCTACATACTGCTGCTAAAAAATACCTGTGTGATGAGACTGGTGATAAATGCAAATATAATCTATTAAGTGCCCCCCGCTGTATGTGCATTCTAAAATATATGCAGCTTTTCATACCTCGTTTCTTAATGTGTGTGTAATTGTATAAGCCGCTCATGTGGGGTGTTCTCAGCCCCGCCCACCGACTGTAGCTATCCGATTAGAAGAGAGGCGGGCGGGGCTGACGTCAGGAGAAACGTGAGAGGAGAGGGGCTGGCCGGACCGATCAGTCACATGAGCGGTGTATACAGTTATATACACACGCTAAAAAAACGAGGTATAAAGCTGCATATATTTAAAGAAAACACATACAGAGGTGACCACTTACTGGATTATCATTGTATTTTAAAAAAAAAGGCATTTTGACAAAAACACTCGGATCTCTCTTCCGGGAGGGGCGGGGCAAGTCGGGATGACGTCCCCCGACATCGATTTTTCGGGTCGCATGCATCAATGTCGCATCGGGGACCCCCGAATCGCGATGCAGCGATTAAATTCCACACCCCTACAAGTCACTGAGTGCAGTCTCAGGAGATGGGAGGCAGCGGTGTGGGACCTCTGCAACTTGTCTCATGTAATCATTTCATCTTCCACTGATTACTGAATACCAATATTATGAGTCCTGACCCTTACACTGTATACTTTATATTGTACATTACATACTCCTGACCCCTGCACTATATACTCTATGTTGTATATTACATCATTCTGATACTATATAGTCCTATCTGTTGTATCTTATACAATATGTTGTACATTACATAGTCCTGACTTCTTTTGCACTCATTTTCTACCAGCTGGACATTTTATATCGGATGATGTGATTGGAGGACAGACTTTTACATGGTGACAATAATGTGATAACATCCTCAGACTTTGGACCCTTAAACAGAAAGTGATAATGGGGGAGGAGTCAATAACCCAATGATGGGGGTCTTCAGGATCAGTCCAGTCTTCATCTTGGTTGTTCTCCCCCCATCCTCACTCTCTGACCTCTGGTGGGGCTCAGCCCCGCTGTTATTCATGACTAAATCATGGACTAAATAAGGAAGGTCAGGACTTCTTGTGTTGGGAAGATGGCAATGAGTGATAGAGGGGGAGGGGACACTCGTCCTATAATCCCCTCATCACTGTCACTCCTATAGAAGACAGTTCTCGTTGTTTCCTCCCTCTCTGACTAAGGTCCATGAATAAAGAAATGATCTGGTAGGAGATCAGAGGACCCATTTACTAGTTACCTTGAGGGGGGAATTGTAAGATCTTCAGAGACAAACCTGCCTGATGTGGGCGGAGTCCTGGTTTAGGGGAACCAATCAGCTCATGTCTAGTAATAATCTTTGTATTTCTATTTTAGTAGATGGACGGGAGATGAGGAAAACCTCAGAGGATTGTCTCACTTTGTCTCCAGACTGTAAAGTAGAAGATGAGGACATCACACAGTATAGTCCAGGAGAAAACCCGACTACCTCAAATGTCCATCCGGCACCACACAGTGTAGATGGACCATCGTATTCCTCTTATCCTGAGGAACCTCAGACTGTGCGGGACGGTGACGGACCATCGTATTCCTCTTATCCTGAGGAGCCTCAGACTGTGAGGGACGGGGCCGTCCTTCCAACAGAGAAGAGCTTTTCCTGTACTGAGTGCGGGAAGTGTTTCCCTTCTAAATACCATCTTAATGTGCATAAGAGATCTCACACTGGAGAGAAGCCGTATTCCTGTCCTGAGTGCGGGAAATGTTTTTCACAGAAGTCCCATCTTTCCATACATCAGAGATCTCACACGGGGGAGAAGCCATATTCCTGTCCTGAGTGCGGGAAATGCTTTTCACAGAAGTCCAGTCTTTACACACATCAGAGATCTCACACAGGGGAGAAGCCGTATTCCTGTCCTGAGTGCGGAAAGTGTTTCCATTCTAAATCCAATCTTATTGTGCATATAAGATCTCACACAGGGGAGAAGCCATATTCCTGTCCTGAGTGTGAGAAATGTTTTTCAGTGAAGTCCCATCTTTCCACACATCAGAGATCTCACACAGGGGAGGAGCCGTATTCCTGTCCTGAGTGCGGGAAATGTTTTTCACAGAAGTCCTATCTTTACACACATCAGAGATCTCACACGGGGGAGAAGCCGTATTCCTGTCCTGAGTGTGAGAAATGTTTTTCACAGAAGTCCAGTCTTTACAAACATCAGAGATCTCACACAGGGGAGAAGCCATATTCCTGTCCTGAGTGCGGGAAATGTTTTTCAGAGAAGTCCAGTCTTTACAAACATCAGAGATCTCACACAGGGGAGAAGCCATATTCCTGTCCTGAGTGCGGGAAATGTTTTTCAGAGAAGTCCAGTCTTAACAAACATCAGAGATCTCACACAGGGGAGAAGCCATATTCCTGTCCTGAGTGCTGGAAATGTTTTTCAGTGAAGTGTAATCTTCACACACATCAGAGATCTCACACAGGAAGAAGCCGTAATCCTGTCCTGAGTGAGGGAATTGTTCCTCACTGAAGTCCTGTCTTCCTGTACATCAGGGATCCCACACAACCCTCGAGGTGTATTAGTGCCTTGGGTGCGGGAAATGTCTTCTATATGAATGTTGCTGGACATCACAGGTTTCATGTGGGGAAGAAGCACACCCTGATATACACCTCAGATATACTCAATGGCTGATCTTCATCATGGAAGAAACAGTTCCAGGGATGTGGAGATTTTTTGAAAAAATGACTTGTCCGAGGGGTTAAATTTAATCCCAATCTCCTCATCCCTTATGACAATCTCCTTGTTCCTCATCTACCAGAGAGCTCAGCAGATGTGTGGGAGTTCATTGAAAACTACAAGCCGACATCGGCAAAGGACAGAACTCTGTGAATGAATGCCACAGCCGCGCTCTTTTCATAAAGAGACATCCAGTACAGGGAACTTCTCCCCACACTGCTGTCACACAGAGGACTCGGATCGCTGAGCCACTGCAGGAACAGGAACATGTAACGTCTTCCCGAAGCGGAACTTTTCCTTTAACCCTTTCACTGCCAGAGACGGTTTTGTGGGTTTTTTTGCCCACATGTTTAACCCCTTCAATACCAGACACTTTCACCTCCTTCCTGCCCACACCAATTGACAGCTGTCAGCGTTGTCACACTTTGAATGACAATTACTCAGTCATGCAACACTGTAGCAAAATTTCATTTTTATATTTTTCCCCACAAATAGAGCTTTGGTCGTATTTGATCACCACTGGGGGGGTTTTATTTATTGTGCTACAAATAAAAAACAACAACATTTTGAAAAAAAAAAGGTTTTTCTTTGTTTCTGTTATAACATTTTGTAAATAAGTAAGAAAGTATGGGTATAGGGAGGGTGGGATTATTACGGTGCCGATTTGAATATAGAGTTATATCATAAAATGCCCAGTATCCCAGAAATATGAATATTATACATAAGGGGATTTTTATAAATACAACAAAGCTTTATTGAAATAACATTTTTTTTTTTAAAATCACAATATTCTGTGCAAAGCCAGTTATTTTTACAGGAAATACCAGAATACATAGATAAAAATTCAATCCATTCAGTTTAGGTTGTTGGTCAAGAGAATCCCGACATGTTTCGCCAAATTCATGGCTTCTTCAGGGGAATAAATTCTTTGACCCAAAGAAGAATGAATAGTAACTAGAAATAATAATAGACAATACATGATTATTTACATAAAATTACAGAATAACACAACGCCCAACAACCCCCACTGGGATAGCCCGCACAGAGAGATAGAGCATAGAGATTCACTTATGATTAGTTTTTCCAATTAAACTATAGGTGAATACATACCCTTGGCTCATACACAAGCCCGCAATCGGTGGAGCCCTCCCACAAACGGGGGAAAAGATTGGAACAGCCAAGCCTTAGGTCCCACCCTTAGTGGCTGCAGGGGGCAGAGGAAAGGCCAATCAATATAAATAAAAAAAGGAAGAAAAATTCTAAATTAATGCAGCTATAGCAAGCAACAGATATATATGTATCACATACGTACCAATTACAGATTGATATAAAGGATTAATGTTGGGAACGCTGAAATTATTGCAGCAAGTTTTAAGGGGGGGAGGGGAAGCCAGGGCAGACAATGGGGTTGGGCAAGGTCCAGACATGGTCAAACGGCCTCGATTATAGAAAGTGTTTGAAAGTAATATACTCATTCAAGCCGGGATGCTGAATAGCATCCAGGTTATGTATCCATTTTGTTTCCAATTTTAGTAATGTGGAATCTATATTTCCCCTCCTCGTGCATGCATTGGTACATGCTCGAGGGCAGAGAAACGCACCACATTTACATCAAAATTATGATGGTAACCAATATGTCTATTAATTTTTTTTTATTTTTTTTTCCCATTTGCGATACCAAGTTTGCTTTACATGTTTGTCTATTTTTGATCTTACTATGATTCAATTTATAATTTGATTGATGTGATGATGTTTTCATTTTTTTGTCTTCAGATATATGATTCAATGCCCTCCTTATGATATGTGGTAATATTCCTGCTATTTTAAAATAAATCCCTCCCTGTTTCATTTTCATATTTTTATTTTTAAAAATTTTGCTATTTTTCTATTAAAAGATTTGTAGAGTTTACTCTCCGCCCAAGGACCCCCACTTCTTTAGTCACATAGAGACTGCGCTAATTAGTATGTATGTGACGGAATTTCATGACATTCTTCCTTTGTATGACTGCCCCTGGCTCGTTCTTCTATGCCCTGTGTTGATGCCGCTTTCCGCTGTGGGTGATCCAGCCGGGTTCTGGCCCTTTGGTGCCTGTATGGACGCCCAGGGCTCTGTCTTGTGGAAACAGCGCCCGTTATAACACTCCCGGCTTCTGTGCACGCCCCTTACCATCTGCCTTATTCCCCTGTCCTCCATCCGGTATTAATCTCCGGTTTATACCATCTAGTTATGCCTGCTCGAGTCATTCTGACAATCGAGTCATTTTATATCATCATGTTGACGTTTCGTCAACCGCTAGGCATTCTGGGGATTGTAGGCGCATTGTGTGGGGCGGGTACAGATGCGGAGAGTGCTTTGTCCGCTCCCTGTTAGTGCGCATGCACTGTTTATGTGTTTTCATTTTAGATTAATTTTTGCACTATTTGTAGTCACATACATTTTTTAGTATTTAAAAACAGGATGTATTATGTCACAAGATTATTCTGGTATTTTATAAGTTCTAGCGCAGCTTTATTTTTGGATTTTTGTGTATTGTGGGTATCTCACGTTTTGTTGCGGCAAGAATTCATTATTATTATTAGTATTATTTTAAATCTCGTCTCACTGGCACAGGTTTTTTTATTTTTTTATTATTTAAGCAATTTTTGGACAGCGCTGTTTTCCAACGATTTTTTAGTGCGACAAACCTGTCTATTGATTCACAGTCTTCATGCTTACAGCAGCCAAACATATATCTTTCATATAGGACATTTTTAGAGGGTCTGAAGAAAGCTTCTAATGCACCCAGAATGGTTTTGGTGTCACTCTTTTGCTCCTCTGTGAGGTTCAGATTATGCTTGTAAACATGGCGGCATTCACTGCCCATCACCCTCCTCAGTGTGGCTGCTTGCACTGCTGCAGGCGTCTCATCTAACCCTGTGGCTAGGGAGTAGTCCTCAAACTCTGCCCT
This sequence comes from Lithobates pipiens, assembly GCA_037367395.1. NCBI lineage: Eukaryota > Metazoa > Chordata > Amphibia > Anura > Ranidae > Lithobates > Lithobates pipiens. Next base: position 808,171 of record JAZDVW010001483.1, on the reverse strand, counting down.
GAAATTGTCCCAGTTACTGCTGACATCTCCCCTCACCCTCATTGCCTCAGGCCGTGCAATGCTGTTAGCTGCCATGATGCTGTTTTCCTTGCTGCAAATACTCAGCATCCAGGACAGGCCTGCAATTGTCAGGAGGCAAAATCAGTTCCAAGAACACTCACATCAAGGCTGGCAGGCTCTCAGCATCAAATGTGTGGGAAGAGCATGGATCCAGAAATCTTCTGACACCATGTTTGATGTGATGTATGTAGAGAGACAACACAAGCCATTACTGTACATGAGCCATGTTTACTGAAAGACCCAGCAGGAACAGGAAACACAACACAGGAAGAAGTACAACAGAGATGCACCATAGAGTTGCATTTAAAGAAACATATCATCCATAACATCATCCATAACATCATCCATAACATCATCCATAACAATACTCTATGGTAATATTGCATCGCTTGTACTTACTGTTTCCTGTTCTGTGTTTGCTGTTCCTGTTATACAATTCAATATGACTCCTCAAACAGCTTGCCGTGTCTTCATTTCTATACTTTAAAGTGCTGCGTATATATAAATCCTGTATAATAATAATAATAATAATAATTATAATACTTGAAACAGCCGTGTTCACTCTACGAGACGTTTCTTCAGCTGCAGTTCCTCTGAGCTCCACAAGGTGGTGATCTCACCTCTACCCAGCAAAAAAAGTCTCTATGGAATACAGACAGGAAGTGATGTCAGCTACAGACAGGAAGTGATGTCATGTACATAGGACATTCCATTTGGAAGGACGTAGTGAGGAGACGTTGCTGGATCTGGCGGCAGAGGAGGTAATATGTAGATTAACCCCTTCAGGGGGATCAGTTGATGATGAATATTTCTTCCTTCCAAAGCTGGCCATACATGGTTCAGTTTTATCGTTCATCCAGGGGAATGAGAGGAAAAAACGGAAGTGATTCCCCCATCCACACATTGTAGGGGGATGGGGGAATCCTCCCCGCTGCACTATTGTATTCTGACAATGGGGGGTGCTCCTCCGCTCTCAGAATACACAGATCAGTGATGAAGCTATTGGCTGCATCCGCTGATGGAGTGACTTTTATCCGGCAGTGACCACACATGGATGGAAATGTGACCGATCCCTGCTGAACCAGCTGAATTTCCATGTCTCTATGGTCACCATAAGTGACTTCCTCCCCTCCCCCTCATCTCCTTCATTATGTAAGTCATGCTGAGATCATCTCCCATTGGCTGAGCAATATTCTCATTTGTCTCTGAGCTCCTTCTTGCTATTCCTCGTCCTGCCTGTTGTTTCCTTGGATTGATTTTCTGTGTAGTGACCCCGGCTTCATCTCTTGGATGCGCTCGTCTGTTGCTTGTCCTGACCTTTATCCTGATTCCTGGATCTCCTCCTCATCTCTCCTCCATATGCTCTTACACAGCTTTTCTCCACACCTGCAGTGATCCTGGGGGGGTGGAAACTTGGCACCAGCACTCAGCAAAATCCATCCCCACCATTAGGAGCTCTGGAGAAAATTGTCTGCTATTTACACTCCGTTCCTCCGCACATCACCTGATCACATGAGAGCTTACTTTCACAGATTCCTGACAGATTTCTGTATGGTAAAGGTCAAAGTTCGCTCTCCAGTTTAGGAGAGGAAGGACGCACCCAGGAGCAATGATTTGGTTTGTACAGGAGCCTCATATAGAGGACCCCTCAAATGTCCCCATCCAAATATCCCTCCATCCAGAGTCTATATGTCGTATGACATCACACTGACCTCACAGCTCCTCCCCCAATGTCCCTCCATCCAGAGTCTATGTGTCCTATGACATCGCACTGACCTCACAGCTCCTCCCCCAATGTCCCTCCATCCTGAGTCTATATGTCCTATGACATCGCACTAACCTCACAGCTCCTCCCCCCAATGTCCCTCCATCCAGAGTCTATATGTCCTATGACATCACACTGACCTCACAGCTCCTCCCCCCAATGTCCCTCCATCCAGAGTCTATATGTCTTATGACATCACACTGACCTCACAGCTCTCCCCCCATGTCCCTCCATCCAGAGTCTATATGTCCTATGACCTCACACTGACCTCACAGCTCCTCCCCCAATGTCCCTCCATCCAGAGTCTATATGTCCTATGACATCACACTGACCTCACAGCTCCTCCCCAAATGTCCCTCCATCCAGAGTCTTTATGTCCTATGACATCACACTTACCTCACAGCTCATCCCCCCAATGCCCTCCATCCTGAGTCTATATGTCCTATGACATCACACTGACCTCACAGCTCCTCCCCCAATGTCCCTCCATCCAGAGTCTATATGTCCTATGACATCACACTGACCTCACAGCTCCTCCCCCCAATGTCCCTCCATCCTGAGTCTATATGTCCTATGACATCACACTGACCTCACAGCTCCTCCTCCCAATGTCCCTCCATCCAGAGTCTATGTGTCCTATGACATCGCACTGACCTCACAGCTCCTCCCCCAATGTCCCTCCATCCTGAGTCTATATGTCCTATGACATCGCACTAACCTCACAGCTCCTCCCCCCAATGTCCCTCCATCCAGAGTCTATATGTCCTATGACATCACACTGACCTCACAGCTCCTCCCCCCAATGTCCCTCCATCCAGAGTCTATATGTCTTATGACATCACACTGACCTCACAGCTCTCCCCCCATGTCCCTCCATCCAGAGTCTATATGTCCTATGACCTCACACTGACCTCACAGCTCCTCCCCCAATGTCCCTCCATCCAGAGTCTATATGTCCTATGACATCACACTGACCTCACAGCTCCTCCCCAAATGTCCCTCCATCCAGAGTCTTTATGTCCTATGACATCACACTTACCTCACAGCTCATCCCCCCAATGCCCTCCATCCTGAGTCTATATGTCCTATGACATCACACTGACCTCACAGCTCCTCCCCCAATGTCCCTCCATCCAGAGTCTATATGTCCTATGACATCGCACTGACCTCACAGCTCCTCCCCCCAATGTCCCCCCATCCAGTCTATATGTCCTATGACATCACACTGACCTCACAGCTCCCCCCAATGTCCCTCCATCCTGAGTCTATATGTCCTATGACATCGCACTGACCTCACAGCTCCTCCCCCCCAATGTCCCCCCATCCAGTCTATATGTCCTATGACATCACACTGACCTCACAGCTCCTCCCAATGTCCCTCCATCCAGAGTCTATATGTCCTATGACATCACACTGACCTCACAGCTCCTCCTCCCAATGTTCCTCCATCCAGAGTCTATATGTTCTATGACATCACACTTACCTCACAGCTCATCCCCCCAATGGCCCTCCATCCTGAGTCTATATGTCCTATGACATCACGCTGACCTCACAGCTCCTCCCCCCAATGTCCCCCCATCCAGTCTATATGTCCTATGACATCACACTGACCTCACAGCTCCCCCCATGTCCCTCCATCCAGAGTCTATATGTCCTATGACATCACACTGACCTCACAGCTCCTCCTCCCAATGTCCCTCCATCCAGAGTCTATATGTTCTATGACATCACACTGACCTCACAGCTCCTCCTCCCAATGTCCCTCCATCCAGAGTCTATATGTCCTATGACATCACACTGACCTCACAGCTCCTCCCCCAATGTCCCTCCATCCAGAGTCTATATGTCCTATGACATCACACTGACCTCACAGCTCCTCCTCCCAATGTCCCTCCATCCAGAGTCTATATGTCCTATGACATCACACTGACCTCACAGCTCCTCCCAATGTCCCTCCATCCAGAGTCTATATGTCCTATGACATCACACTGACCTCACAGCTCCTCCTCCCAATGTCCCTCCATCCAGAGTCTATATGTCCTATGACATCACACTGACTTCACAGCTCCTCCCCCAATGTCCCTCCATCCAGAGTCTATATGTCCTATGACATCACACTGACCTCACAGCTCCTCCCCCCAATGTCCCCCCATCCAGAGTCTATATGTCCTATGACATCACACTGACCTCACAGCTCCCCCCATGTCCCTCCATCCAGAGTCTATATGTCCTATGACATCACACTGACCTCACAGCTCCTCCTCCCAATGTCCCTCCATCCAGAGTCTATATGTCCTATGACATCACACTGACCTCACAGCTCCTTCTAGCAATGTCCCTCTTTCTGACTTTTTTTCTGCTGCTTTTAGGATGTGGACGGACCCTTGGCATCCTCACTAGCAAAGTGAGACTGTTGGTCCTGCATTGTATGTAATGACATCAGAATACCTGCTACAAGCTTTTATCCTGCATAGTGTGGGGGTTCTGTGGGGTAAATTATACCTCAGTCTGAAGTGGGGCTTTAATAAAATGGAGACCTGAATGGAGAGGTGAGGAGGATTCTGGGAATATCATTTGATTTTACTATTTGTGTTCAGATCTAGAGTTTTCCTCCTGTGAAGTCTGGAGATCATATGACCATCACATTGCCTCCACCTCCCTCCCTGATAGAATAGAGAAATACAAAGAAGATTCTAGAAGTCACCAGAGAGATGATGGAGGAGAGGTGAGGAGGATTCTGGGAATTGTGGGACATTATCCAGTAACAGACAAGGGATGTGTCTGGATGGTGACTGTATCATTGTGTGTGTCAGGTTCCTATAAGGTGTCAGGATGTCACTGTCTATTTCTCCATGGAGGAATGGGGGTATTTAGAAGGACACAAGGATCTCTACAAGGACGTCATGATGGACAATCAGCCGCCCCTCACATCACCGGGTAAGAGGAGACTTTATTGTAAAGGAGAGAGCAGTACGGAGGCTCCACCTAGATCCCCCATCATCTGATAAACACATAGAAACAATGTATTCAGTCAGTGTGTGTGTTTCCTACAGATGGATCCAGTAATGGGAACCCACCAGAGAGATGTCCCTGTCCTCTGTATTCCCGGGATTCCACACAGGAAGGTCACACCATCCCCCACCATCATCAGGTAGATGATTGACAATTATTGGTAGTTATAAATTATACACAGCATGTTTGTTGCAATTAAAGTTGGGTAAACGGTTTGGGCCGAGCAAAAAGTTTGGTCCTAACATTGCCTGTTTGTCCGTTTGGTGATCACCCCAATTTGCAGGGCATTCGGTGGGTGTTCGTCCCACTGAACGCTCTGTGTGTATGAAGAGCTGCATTCTCGGATAAGGGTCTGGTATAGATTTTGGGGGACCCCACACTGTTTTTTATTTTCAGTGGGGTTGCCCTTAAAATCCATACCAGACTAGAAGGGCCTGGTAAGGATTGGGGGGGACCACCATGCTTTTTTTTATATATTTTTCTATTGCTGGAAATGTATATGTCATTTAATTCATTTTTTTTTAGATATGTCAGTTTTGCTGCAGCAGGTTCTATACATGGTAAAGATGTACCACTTTACAGGCAGACTAAGGGGACACCCCAGGCACTATATTTAAAGGAATTTTTTTATTTTTTTATTGTTTCACTTTAACCAATTGCCAACTGCTGTTCAATATATTTTCCTATAGCTGAATGATGGCTACAGCATGGCTGGCTAGTTCTAGGAGGGCATCTATTGATGTTCTCCCGTGCTCAGGCTTCTCACATGCCCCTTGACAGTGTCTGTGATTGCTGGGTCTGTGGGATCCAGCGCATCATGAATTGAGGTAAAGAGCCAATCACAGCGGCCCTTTACCATGTGATGTCTGTCCAATGATGGAGCGATCACTTTGTAAACAAACTGGGATCATGCCCGGTTCATCTCACGCCACTGCTGTGTTTCTCTGTCCTCTCCGCACACGCTGTATCAGTGTGAGGAGAGAGAAACACTGCAGCAGCGTGAGTTGGCATTATCCCGAGTGCCCCTACAGTGCCATCCCTGTGTCCCTTCAGTGCAACTACTAGGTTGGGGTGTTTGCTTTCCAAAATGGGGTCATTTTTGGTGCATTTCCATTGTCCTGGTGCTCCGGGGTCTTCAAAAGCATGATAGGTAGTCAGGAAATTAGAAGTTTAATTTATGTTCCTAGAACACAGGGGCGGCACAGTGGTGTAGTGGGCAGCACTCTCACCTAGCAGTAAAAAGGGTCACTGGTTTGAATCCCAACCATGACACTACCTGCCTGGAGTTTGCCTGTTCTCCCGGTGCCTGCGTGGGTTTCCTCCGGGTACCCCGGTTTCCTCCCACACTCCAAAGACATGCAGGTAGGTTAATTGGCTTCTGTCCCAAATTGGCCCTAGTATATGAATGGGGACCTTGGATTGTGGGCTCCTTGAGGGTAGATACCAATGTGAGAGCACAATGTACAGAGATAGGGACAATTGTAGACACTCACTCAGGTTGAACTGGATGGACTGGTGTCTTTATTCAACCTTACTAACTATGTAACTATGTAACACCTGAAGGTGCTCCCTGCATGTTGGGCCTCTGTATGTGGCCAGGCTGTGCAAAAGTCTCACACATGTGGTATCCCCATACTCAGGAGGAGTAGAAGAATGTGTTTTGGGGTGTAATTGCAAGTATACATATGCCATGTGAGAGAAATAACCTGTTCACCACAAAACAAAGAGAGACCTTCTGGTGGGACTTTGAAGGACAATGACTCCAAATAGACATAGACCAGTTGAATATGTAAAATATTGATTATAATATTGCAAAATATAAAATAGGACACAGAATTAACTATGTCAAGCAAAATACAATTAGACAAAATACATAAATGATGTGTAACATAATACTCATGAAATGACAAGCACTGTTAGTTTTGATTTCATAAGTATTATGCTATTTATGGTGTGCTATAGTATTATTGTATTTTGCTTGACATGGTTAATTCTGTGTCCTATTTTATATTTTGGACAAGCGGTGAAAATGTAGCCTAGTGTCACATAACCATATGTTAATATCATAAGGTAAAGTGAATCCAAGATAAAAAATACTTATTAGTGACTAAAAAAACATATAAAGATAAGTCCAAACATTGTGCATCAAAACAATAGAAGAATCTGCCACATGAAACACCCAGCTTCTAGAGGAGTGAGCTCAGCAGATGTATAGACTTCTTTAGGTTGATAACATCAGAAGAATAATATAGATGGATACTCTTACCAGAGTTGGTGGATCTGCGTGTCATCAACACCAGATCGTATAGGCATATAGGGCTCTCAATGACGAGGAGACGATATACTGGATTCTGGATAGTCCTCCAGCACTGCAGGCCGAACGATGATGTCCTCAGGAGGCCTCTGGATGGTGGGATCCAAGACGAGAAGAAGGTACCAGCAGGAAATATGCCACCCAGAGGTGGTTACTAATCACTTGGAACGGGTGGTATGTAAGACAAAAAAAACACACAGGCTCCAAATGGTATAGATTTTAAAGCAAAAAATGGCTGTTTATTTCCATAAAAATTATCCAAAATAATAAAATAAAAGTGATCACAAAATTGTTAAAAGGCAATATGGGGAGCGGAGAAACCGGGCCCTACGTGTTTTTCTTCTGAATGGACTTCTACCGGGGCATCTAACAGCTTCCCTATATTGCTCATATATAAATAAATAAACTCTAAAAAGAAACAACAATCATCATACACCATCAATCGACAATAATACAATGATCTGATAGGGGGATGTAAGTCACATGTCAAGTGATATTCCACCCCCTCATATCAATAGCCAATCGTGTCCCAATGTAAACAGACCACAAAGACAGCCACGTATATTGGCGGGAAAAACCCGCATAAAATTGGCTCAAACCTTCATAGGACAAAGTTAGTATCCAATAGTGAGTGACGTTCTAAAAGACACCAATCACTAAATCGTATATGGCAGTACCCATCCAATCAACTACGTAAGAGGAGTTGTCTGTCGGTACTGGTGAACCAAATATTACACCGCAGTGAAAGATAATAACCAAGGCTGTCAGCATTGACATACATCCCAAAGTGAGGCTTGCACCGCAAACACAAACCAATGTGGACAGCGTCACTTCCGAGTATCCAAACCACATCCGGTCATAAACCGTAAGTTGCGTCGAGGACCGGAAGTGCCGTCGGAGCGGGAGCACGTCCGCACGTGTCCCAGAAGGAAGCCGGGGGCCGCAAACCAGCAGCCCGCCCAGAGGCCACACCCGGTCAACTGCTCACCCCATGGCCAAGAGGGGAAAGAAACGCCAAAATGGAAATGCGCACGACTACACTCAATGGCGTGGCCGGAAGCACAACAGCAAACGTCCATCATGGACATTCCCCAAACAGCTGATCTCCATAGGAGTGACCAGTATGTTGGGAATGACACCAGAAGAGGTAAAAAGAGTACATAGGAAGTCCAAATCTAGTCCTTATAAGCAAAAAAGGTCATTAAAAATGAAAATAAAACATAAGCCTCCAGTTCCTAATAGAGGGACAGTGACAAAAAAAAGAGAATGTATGTATATATATATATATATATATATATAGGTGAACAAAATGAGCTGCGCTAAAAACAATGAAACTAGAAAATAATCAAACACCAAAAAACCTAATCAACCTATACCAATAGACGTAAAAACAATATTAAATTAACAAAAAAATGTGATTAGTGAATAGTATACATGAATACTAACGTATTGTCATAAAGTGAATAAAGTGTATACTAGACCTAAAATAACATTGATGTGAATATTACAAAGAAAACCCCCACAATAATTAATGTAGATTGACACAAAAAAAAAAAAAAAAAAAAAAGAAGGGTTATAATGTGTGCTAGATTTAAACGAATAGTATTGACTAAAATAATATTCAAAAAACCATAAAAAGTTCATATGTGATGAAGAAAAAAATATTTTTTTATAGTCCCAAGATTAATATTGGTTCTTCAAACTTGACATTAAGGTGAAAAAATATCCACAAATACGTGTATATAAAACAAAAAAATTTTTTTTCAAAAACAATCCTCCACCAGTGAGAAGAGGGGCCGCTTACCAGAGCTTTAGATCCCAGTGTTAGTGAGATCAGTAAGGCAACAGCACAGAGGTTTCTGGGTGAACCGTCACAGGCATCCCACCATCTCCATCTCCAATATGAAGCCTCCAATCGAGAAACGAAGGTGTCGTAGATTGCTGACACCACGCTGTCTCTATCCCCAATACGAAGCCTCCAGTCCGGGAACGAAGGTATCGTGGATCATATAAAAAATCAAAGACACTCGCATAGCGTAAAACCACTTGGTTTAATAAAGTAAAGTTTAAAAGATTTACACTCACATGCGTAAAGAAAAAACGATCATATATAAAAACGAGCCGGCCGGACTCGTGTGCCGCCCGCACTTCCTGGTTGGGCGTAGAACGCGGAGACGTCAGAACGCCTATCTCCCTACGCGCGTTTCGTCTCAAACGGACGTGTTCACGGGATGCGGGACGGCGTTCTGACGCACCGCCTATATACAAAATCTTAAACGAACAGCCTCGGTCTGAGCTCCATGCTGTCCTCTCAATCCACCATGTTAGGTGAGGGAAAGAGGACTGGAATGCCCATATTAACCCCCAGTCCACCATTTTACATAAGGAAAAAAGGGGTAAAGATTTTTGCCCTACCGTTACGCAGAGGCAAACCCATAATAATAACCCTCCCGATTCTTTTAGGAACCATAAATTAAAAATACAAAATTGTTATAGAAATACATAAAAAGAAATTAAAAAATTTCTTTCAAATACCAATTGAAAAATATATTTATCAAAAGGTATCCAATAAAATAATAAAACAATATTAAACACAAACAAAACAATCCAAACGGATGAACAAGGCAGCTTCTGTAGTAAAGATATATACTGTCTCGTATGTCCAGATACTAATACGTTCTTAATTGGAAGAATTATATACCAGTGGAAATTGGAAACTTTTTATAGTAGTAAAACCACTGATATGGCATGTCACAAAAAATGATAAGGACAAAAAACCTCATCGGGGACTCATGGAACTCACACCAAGTTTACAGTTGAAAAAGCAACAACTACCACAGGAAGCTTAAGCTATGTAAATTATTCCAACCAATCATATACTATTCAAGAATTGTCAATAAACGCATTTACGTCTACTTCAATATTAAGACCATGAGGAACATAACTTTTTAATCTGTGTATCCACATCATTTCAAGCTTGGAAATGCTTCTTACCAAATGGGTTCCCCTCCAATGGGGGTTGAACTTGTCAATTCCCATAAATATTGTGTTGGTAGGGTCTCTATTGTGTGCCAGCAGGTAGTGTTTGGAGACCGAATGCTGGGTATATCCTCTACGAATATTCCCAATATGCTCGTTCAAACGTACATGTAAAGCACGTTTGGTCCGCCCTACATACTGGAGGCCACAAGGGCACTCCAGCATGTAGACCACTGCCTCTGAGCAGCAGGTAATAAAGGGTTCTATGGTGTAAGACCTGGATGTGACCGTAGATCTAAAGGTGGTACTTCTCCTAGACCGACAGCCATTTAAGCTACATACCGTGCACTTCCTGCATTGATAGTACCCAGTAAGGTTCGAGAAAAAATGCGGACGATTCGTGGGTGGGTCCAAAACATTAGGGGCCACCCTATCCCTCAAAGATGTTACGCCTCTATAAACTACTTGGGGTCTGTCAGGCAAAATGGTTCCCAATATCGAGTCGTTCCTAAGTACATGCCAATGTTTTTTAAGTATATGTTTGATCCTAGTGTGTTGGCAGGAATAATTGGTGATGAAGGGGTGACGAAAATTGTTTTGACGGTCTCCTTCTCGTTCCTTTAGTAAATCGGATCTTTCTACTTGACTAATCTCATCTATCAGACGTGTCAAGGGTTCAGGTGGATAACCTTTATCAATGAACCTCTGAGTGAGAACGCGGGCCTGTTGTATAAAAACATCCTGTTCTGTACAGTTACGTCTCAATCTTAAGAGCTGACTTCTAGGTACTGATTTGAGCCAAGATGGATGATGGCAACTAGTAGTAGGTATAAAGGAGTTCCTATCGGTGGTTTTAAAAAAAGTTGATGTAATGAAACGTTCTCCTTTAATAGTGATAGTAAGGTCTAAAAAATTTATTTTGGTAAGACTGGCTTCATAAGTGAGGTGTATACCCCTGGTGTTGGCGTTAAGCTCACTCATAAACAAGGAGAGATCCGATTCGCTCCCATCCCATAGGAGGAGGATGTCGTCTATGTACCTGGCCCAAAAGGTCAGCTGTGGCCTGACACGGGCATAGACGACATCCTCCTCCCATTTCCCCATAAACAAATTCGCCAAACTAGGGGCATATTTGGCCCCCATTGCGACCCCTTTAATCTGGCGAAAAAAATCCCCTCCAAACCAAAAAAAGTTATGCGTAGCCGCATAGTCTAAAAGTTTCATAATAAAGACTATTTGTTCTGAGGGGAGGTCAGAAAACCTTTCTAGGGAATCTGAAACGGCCTCTAGGCCCATATTTTGGGGTATGCTTGTATAAAGTGACGCAACATCTGCAGTCACCAGCAAAGTCCCTGATTTAGGATGGTATCCCTCAAGAAGGTTAATTATATGCCTAGTGTCTTTAATAAATGATGGCATTCGACGCACTAGAGGTTGTAAAAAGAAATCTATATACCTGCCCACCCGGGAAGTGATGGAATCGATCCCACTAATAATGGGTCGTCCCGGGGGGCAGGTTAGACTCTTATGGACCTTAGGTAGGTAGTAGATTACAGGGATTCTAGGAGTTTTTGGGACAAGAAAGGCCTTTTCTTTCTTATTTAAGATTCCCTGATCGAATCCCTCGGCAACAAGGGACTCCAAAGTTCTTTTGTATTGTACATTTGGATTAGAGGGTAGGGAGATGTAAGTAGCCCTATCTCCCAAAATCCGATTCATCTCGCCTATATAGTCATCCTTATTAAGGATGACTATACCCCCCCCTTTGTCCGCTGGGCGGATGACCACATTTTTATTGTTGCAAAGGGATTCAATGCCAGCATCAATCACCTCTTTATTTCTAACTTTTTTTATACGCAATTCTTCAAGGTCTTTGAGGGCCAAATCGCGAAAGACTTTTAAAGAGGGACACAAATGCCCAGGTGGGTTGAAAAGTGATGGATTAGAAAGCCCCGAGTGACAATAGTCGCCAGAGGTATTTCTAAGAAAATTAGTAGGATTTGAAGCTACATATCTTTGAATATTGAGTTTTCTAACATACCTATGAATATCCATGTATGTTTGAAACTTGTTCATGTTTTTGGCTGGAGCAAACTTGAGGCCCTTATCCAGGACACTCAGTTCACAATTACTAAGAGTGGCCGAGCTAAGGTTAAAAATACCTGCACCAGTTATGTTCTTGGTCTTTTTGGGCTGAGTACGCCTCCCCCCTCTAGTTCCTCTCTTAGCTCGACCACTCTTTTGATGCCTTGGTTTGGCCTGGGAAAACCCCAATTGCTGTGGCTTGGGTTCATACCCAAGTTGCCATTACCAGAGCTTCCCTGAATGTCATTATAGGGACCCATATTATTAGGCCTCAGATTAGTCATACCCTCCATAGGTGGAAACCCCGAATCTTGTAAAGGCAAAAAGCTGTTTTGTGTAGGAATATTAAATTAATTAATATTAAGTCGAGCTAAGAGAGGAACTAGAGGGGGGAGGCGTACTCAGCCCAAAAAGACCAAGAACATAACTGGTGCAGGTATTTTTAACCTTAGCTCGGCCACTCTTAGTAATTGTGAACTGAGTGTCCTGGATAAGGGCCTCAAGTTTGCTCCAGCCAAAAACATGAACAAGTTTCAAACATACATGGATATTCATAGGTATGTTAGAAAACTCAATATTCAAAGATATGTAGCTTCAAATCCTACTAATTTTCTTAGAAATACCTCTGGCGACTATTGTCACTCGGGGCTTTCTAATCCATCACTTTTCAACCCACCTGGGCATTTGTGTCCCTCTTTAAAAGTCTTTCGCGATTTGGCCCTCAAAGACCTTGAAGAATTGCGTATAAAAAAAGTTAGAAATAAAGAGGTGATTGATGCTGGCATTGAATCCCTTTGCAACAATAAAAATGTGGTCATCCGCCCAGCGGACAAAGGGGGGGGTATAGTCATCCTTAATAAGGATGACTATATAGGCGAGATGAATCGGATTTTGGGAGATAGGGCTACTTACATCTCCCTACCCTCTAATCCAAATGTACAATACAAAAGAACTTTGGAGTCCCTTGTTGCCGAGGGATTCGATCAGGGAATCTTAAATAAGAAAGAAAAGGCCTTTCTTGTCCCAAAAACTCCTAGAATCCCTGTAATCTACTACCTACCTAAGGTCCATAAGAGTCTAACCTGCCCCCCGGGACGACCCATTATTAGTGGGATCGATTCCATCACTTCCCGGGTGGGCAGGTATATAGATTTCTTTTTACAACCTCTAGTGCGTCGAATGCCATCATTTATTAAAGACACTAGGCATATAATTAACCTTCTTGAGGGATACCATCCTAAATCAGGGACTTTGCTGGTGACTGCAGATGTTGCGTCACTTTATACAAGCATACCCCAAAATATGGGCCTAGAGGCCGTTTCAGATTCCCTAGAAAGGTTTTCTGACCTCCCCTCAGAACAAATAGTCTTTATTATGAAACTTTTAGACTATGCGGCTACGCATAACTTTTTTTGGTTTGGAGGGGATTTTTTTCGCCAGATTAAAGGGGTCGCAATGGGGGCCAAATATGCCCCTAGTTTGGCGAATTTGTTTATGGGGAAATGGGAGGAGGATGTCGTCTATGCCCGTGTCAGGCCACAGCTGACCTTTTGGGCCAGGTACATAGACGACATCCTCCTCCTATGGGATGGGAGCGAATCGGATCTCTCCTTGTTTATGAGTGAGCTTAACGCCAACACCAGGGGTATACACCTCACTTATGAAGCCAGTCTTACCAAAATAAATTTTTTAGACCTTACTATCACTATTAAAGGAGAACGTTTCATTACATCAACTTTTTTTAAAACCACCGATAGGAACTCCTTTATACCTACTACTAGTTGCCATCATCCATCTTGGCTCAAATCAGTACCTAGAAGTCAGCTCTTAAGATTGAGACGTAACTGTACAGAACAGGATGTTTTTATACAACAGGCCCGCGTTCTCACTCAGAGGTTCATTGATAAAGGTTATCCACCTGAACCCTTGACACGTCTGATAGATGAGATTAGTCAAGTAGAAAGATCCGATTTACTAAAGGAACGAGAAGGAGACCGTCAAAACAATTTTCGTCACCCCTTCATCACCAATTATTCCTGCCAACACACTAGGATCAAACATATACTTAAAAAACATTGGCATGTACTTAGGAACGACTCGATATTGGGAACCATTTTGCCTGACAGACCCCAAGTAGTTTATAGAGGCGTAACATCTTTGAGGGATAGGGTGGCCCCTAATGTTTTGGACCCACCCACGAATCGTCCGCATTTTTTCTCGAACCTTACTGGGTACTATCAATGCAGGAAGTGCACGGTATGTAGCTTAAATGGCTGTCGGTCTAGGAGAAGTACCACCTTTAGATCTACGGTCACATCCAGGTCTTACACCATAGAACCCTTTATTACCTGCTGCTCAGAGGCAGTGGTCTACATGCTGGAGTGCCCTTGTGGCCTCCAGTATGTAGGGCGGACCAAACGTGCTTTACATGTACGTTTGAACGAGCATATTGGGAATATTCGTAGAGGATATACCCAGCATTCGGTCTCCAAACACTACCTGCTGGCACACAATAGAGACCCTACCAACACAATATTTATGGGAATTGACAAGTTCAACCCCCATTGGAGGGGAACCCATTTGGTAAGAAGCATTTCCAAGCTTGAAATGATGTGGATACACAGATTAAAAAGTTATGTTCCTCATGGTCTTAATATTGAAGTAGACGTAAATGCGTTTATTGACAATTCTTGAATAGTATATGATTGGTTGGAATAATTTACATAGCTTAAGCTTCCTGTGGTAGTTGTTGCTTTTTCAACTGTAAACTTGGTGTGAGTTCCATGAGTCCCCGATGAGGTTTTTTGTCCTTATCATTTTTTGTGACATGCCATATCAGTGGTTTTACTACTATAAAAAGTTTCCAATTTCCACTGGTATATAATTCTTCCAATTAAGAACGTATTAGTATCTGGACATACGAGACAGTATATATCTTTACTACAGAAGCTGCCTTGTTCATCCGTTTGGATTGTTTTGTTTGTGTTTAATATTGTTTTATTATTTTATTGGATACCTTTTGATAAATATATTTTTCAATTGGTATTTGAAAGAAATTTTTTAATTTCTTTTTATGTATTTCTATAACAATTTTGTATTTTTAATTTATGGTTCCTAAAAGAATCGGGAGGGTTATTATTATGGGTTTGCCTCTGCGTAACGGTAGGGCAAAAATCTTTACCCCTTTTTTCCTTATGTAAAATGGTGGACTGGGGGTTAATATGGGCATTCCAGTCCTCTTTCCCTCACCTAACATGGTGGATTGAGAGGACAGCATGGAGCTCAGACCGAGGCTGTTCGTTTAAGATTTTGTATATAGGCGGTGCGTCAGAACGCCGTCCCGCATCCCGTGAACACGTCCGTTTGAGACGAAACGCGCGTAGGGAGATAGGCGTTCTGACGTCTCCGCGTTCTACGCCCAACCAGGAAGTGCGGGCGGCACACGAGTCCGGCCGGCTCGTTTTTATATATGATCGTTTTTTCTTTACGCATGTGAGTGTAAATCTTTTAAACTTTACTTTATTAAACCAAGTGGTTTTACGCTATGCGAGTGTCTTTGATTTTTTATATGATCCACGATACCTTCGTTCCCGGACTGGAGGCTTCGTATTGGGGATAGAGACAGCGTGGTGTCAGCAATCTACGACACCTTCGTTTCTCGATTGGAGGCTTCATATTGGAGATGGAGATGGTGGGATGCCTGTGACGGTTCACCCAGAAACCTCTGTGCTGTTGCCTTACTGATCTCACTAACACTGGGATCTAAAGCTCTGGTAAGCGGCCCCTCTTCTCACTGGTGGAGGATTGTTTTTGAAAAAAATTTTTTTTGTTTTATATACACGTATTTGTGGATATTTTTTCACCTTAATGTCAAGTTTGAAGAACCAATATTAATCTTGGGACTATAAAAAAATATTTTTTTCTTCATCACATATGAACTTTTTATGGTTTTTTGAATATTATTTTAGTCAATACTATTCGTTTAAATCTAGCACACATTATAACCCTTCTTTTTTTTTTTTTTTTTTTTTGTGTCAATCTACATTAATTATTGTGGGGGTTTTCTTTGTAATATTCACATCAATGTTATTTTAGGTCTAGTATACACTTTATTCACTTTATGACAATACGTTAGTATTCATGTATACTATTCACTAATCACATTTTTTTGTTAATTTAATATTGTTTTTACGTCTATTGGTATAGGTTGATTAGGTTTTTTGGTGTTTGATTATTTTCTAGTTTCATTGTTTTTAGCGCAGCTCATTTTGTTCACCTATTTAGTTTGATATCGGAGTATTACGATTAGGGTTGCTGCTTATAGGTTGCTTTCTTTTGTTGTTTGAGTAGCGCGGTTTACCTTTTGTACCGTGTTTGTGATTCTTATACATTTACTGCAGCTACTCTATTTATGGATATTTTTGATTTTCGTGCCTCTAGAGTGGTAAACACAGAAGGGGTTTTTGAACCCTTTGCTGAAGGCGATGGGGATTTGGGTGGTCTCTTTACAAGGCTAAAAAACCTAATAGTATCTGAGATCCACACCCAATGGGACATTGCATTTCTGGAAACATACATAAAATTACAGATGGTCCCACGCAGTTTAAGGTGGGAGGTTTGCCCCCAGAAAGGTGAAGTAGATCTGGATGGATGGTATAAATATTTTAATGAAGCTGGCGTTGCCTTTCTACGGTTCCTGGTGGAAAGGAAAAATTTGAAACTTAACCGTTTAGATATTGAGATCAAAAACTTAAAAGATAAAATATCGCCCTTCAAAAATAATGAGGAATATTTAGATAGATCCAAAGGTCTTCTTAAACTGTTGGAGAAAGAGGATAGGGAACAAAAACTAAAAAAGAAAAAGAAATACAACCGAGATATCTTGGACTATCAATCTCTGACTGTTTTTGAATGGCAAAAGAGATTACTGATAGAACAAATCGATGTCTCTGGTCCAGCTATGGATACTACCCCGGCGGTTATGTCCCAGGGTGGGATACCACCCCAAAATATACAAAACCAGACAGTACCATCTGCAAATTCTGTAAATTCTCGTTTCCGCTCCCCTGGTGAGGGAAAGAGAAACTACAGCCAAATGAGAGGTGGAAAGCGAGGACCTCCTCAGGGGCATGACAATAGAGGAAGGGGACGGGGTGGGCAACGTCAGAATGCCCCCCCTCTCCCCCACATATATGCCCAAGCCCCCTCTCCCTATTATGGTCAGGCTGCCCCCCCTCCAAACTGGGGACAGGAGAGACCGTTTGTACCTCCCCCTGGATGGATGGGAAACTTTGCTTCAAAACAGGGTTATTTTCCATCCCCTACTTATAGTCAATTACCCCTCCCTTCTCAATATCCAAAATCGAATCCATCAACAGCTTATAATAACAGTCAAGTGGTACATTATGATGTGGACTATCAATCTCAATTTAATATTCCTACACAAAACAGCTTTTTGCCTTTACAAGATTCGGGGTTTCCACCTATGGAGGGTATGACTAATCTGAGGCCTAATAATATGGGTCCCTATAATGACATTCAGGGAAGCTCTGGTAATGGCAACTTGGGTATGAACCCAAGCCACAGCAATTGGGGTTTTCCCAGGCCAAACCAAGGCATCAAAAGAGTGGTCGAGCTAAGAGAGGAACTAGAGGGGGGAGGCGTACTCAGCCCAAAAAGACCAAGAACATAACTGGTGCAGGTATTTTTAACCTTAGCTCGGCCACTCTTAGTAATTGTGAACTGAGTGTCCTGGATAAGGGCCTCAAGTTTGCTCCAGCCAAAAACATGAACAAGTTTCAAACATACATGGATATTCATAGGTATGTTAGAAAACTCAATATTCAAAGATATGTAGCTTCAAATCCTACTAATTTTCTTAGAAATACCTCTGGCGACTATTGTCACTCGGGGCTTTCTAATCCATCACTTTTCAACCCACCTGGGCATTTGTGTCCCTCTTTAAAAGTCTTTCGCGATTTGGCCCTCAAAGACCTTGAAGAATTGCGTATAAAAAAAGTTAGAAATAAAGAGGTGATTGATGCTGGCATTGAATCCCTTTGCAACAATAAAAATGTGGTCATCCGCCCAGCGGACAAAGGGGGGGGTATAGTCATCCTTAATAAGGATGACTATATAGGCGAGATGAATCGGATTTTGGGAGATAGGGCTACTTACATCTCCCTACCCTCTAATCCAAATGTACAATACAAAAGAACTTTGGAGTCCCTTGTTGCCGAGGGATTCGATCAGGGAATCTTAAATAAGAAAGAAAAGGCCTTTCTTGTCCCAAAAACTCCTAGAATCCCTGTAATCTACTACCTACCTAAGGTCCATAAGAGTCTAACCTGCCCCCCGGGACGACCCATTATTAGTGGGATCGATTCCATCACTTCCCGGGTGGGCAGGTATATAGATTTCTTTTTACAACCTCTAGTGCGTCGAATGCCATCATTTATTAAAGACACTAGGCATATAATTAACCTTCTTGAGGGATACCATCCTAAATCAGGGACTTTGCTGGTGACTGCAGATGTTGCGTCACTTTATACAAGCATACCCCAAAATATGGGCCTAGAGGCCGTTTCAGATTCCCTAGAAAGGTTTTCTGACCTCCCCTCAGAACAAATAGTCTTTATTATGAAACTTTTAGACTATGCGGCTACGCATAACTTTTTTTGGTTTGGAGGGGATTTTTTTCGCCAGATTAAAGGGGTCGCAATGGGGGCCAAATATGCCCCTAGTTTGGCGAATTTGTTTATGGGGAAATGGGAGGAGGATGTCGTCTATGCCCGTGTCAGGCCACAGCTGACCTTTTGGGCCAGGTACATAGACGACATCCTCCTCCTATGGGATGGGAGCGAATCGGATCTCTCCTTGTTTATGAGTGAGCTTAACGCCAACACCAGGGGTATACACCTCACTTATGAAGCCAGTCTTACCAAAATAAATTTTTTAGACCTTACTATCACTATTAAAGGAGAACGTTTCATTACATCAACTTTTTTTAAAACCACCGATAGGAACTCCTTTATACCTACTACTAGTTGCCATCATCCATCTTGGCTCAAATCAGTACCTAGAAGTCAGCTCTTAAGATTGAGACGTAACTGTACAGAACAGGATGTTTTTATACAACAGGCCCGCGTTCTCACTCAGAGGTTCATTGATAAAGGTTATCCACCTGAACCCTTGACACGTCTGATAGATGAGATTAGTCAAGTAGAAAGATCCGATTTACTAAAGGAACGAGAAGGAGACCGTCAAAACAATTTTCGTCACCCCTTCATCACCAATTATTCCTGCCAACACACTAGGATCAAACATATACTTAAAAAACATTGGCATGTACTTAGGAACGACTCGATATTGGGAACCATTTTGCCTGACAGACCCCAAGTAGTTTATAGAGGCGTAACATCTTTGAGGGATAGGGTGGCCCCTAATGTTTTGGACCCACCCACGAATCGTCCGCATTTTTTCTCGAACCTTACTGGGTACTATCAATGCAGGAAGTGCACGGTATGTAGCTTAAATGGCTGTCGGTCTAGGAGAAGTACCACCTTTAGATCTACGGTCACATCCAGGTCTTACACCATAGAACCCTTTATTACCTGCTGCTCAGAGGCAGTGGTCTACATGCTGGAGTGCCCTTGTGGCCTCCAGTATGTAGGGCGGACCAAACGTGCTTTACATGTACGTTTGAACGAGCATATTGGGAATATTCGTAGAGGATATACCCAGCATTCGGTCTCCAAACACTACCTGCTGGCACACAATAGAGACCCTACCAACACAATATTTATGGGAATTGACAAGTTCAACCCCCATTGGAGGGGAACCCATTTGGTAAGAAGCATTTCCAAGCTTGAAATGATGTGGATACACAGATTAAAAAGTTATGTTCCTCATGGTCTTAATATTGAAGTAGACGTAAATGCGTTTATTGACAATTCTTGAATAGTATATGATTGGTTGGAATAATTTACATAGCTTAAGCTTCCTGTGGTAGTTGTTGCTTTTTCAACTGTAAACTTGGTGTGAGTTCCATGAGTCCCCGATGAGGTTTTTTGTCCTTATCATTTTTTGTGACATGCCATATCAGTGGTTTTACTACTATAAAAAGTTTCCAATTTCCACTGGTATATAATTCTTCCAATTAAGAACGTATTAGTATCTGGACATACGAGACAGTATATATCTTTACTACAGAAGCTGCCTTGTTCATCCGTTTGGATTGTTTTGTTTGTGTTTAATATTGTTTTATTATTTTATTGGATACCTTTTGATAAATATATTTTTCAATTGGTATTTGAAAGAAATTTTTTAATTTCTTTTTATGTATTTCTATAACAATTTTGTATTTTTAATTTATGGTTCCGAAAAGAATCGGGAGGGTTATTATTATGGGTTTGCCTCTGCGTAACGGTAGGGCAAAAATCTTTACCCCTTTTTTCCTTATGTAAAATGGTGGACTGGGGGTTAATATGGGCATTCCAATCCTCTTTCCCTCACCTAACATGGTGGATTGAGAGGACAGCATGGAGCTCAGACCGAGGCTGTTCGTTTAAGATTTTGTATATAGGCGGTGCGTCAGAACGCCGTCCCGCATCCCGTGAACACGTCCGTTTGAGACGAAACGCGCGTAGGGAGATAGGCGTTCTGACGTCTCCGCGTTCTACGCCCAACCAGGAAGTGCGGGCGGCACACGAGTCCGGCCGGCTCGTTTTTATATATGATCGTTTTTTCTTTACGCATGTGAGTGTAAATCTTTTAAACTTTACTTTATTAAACCAAGTGGTTTTACGCTATGCGAGTGTCTTTGATTTTTTATATGATCCACGATACCTTCGTTCCCGGACTGGAGGCTTCGTATTGGGGATAGAGACAGCGTGGTGTCAGCAATCTACGACACCTTCGTTTCTCGATTGGAGGCTTCATATTGGAGATGGAGATGGTGGGATGCCTGTGACGGTTCACCCAGAAACCTCTGTGCTGTTGCCTTACTGATCTCACTAACACTGGGATCTAAAGCTCTGGTAAGCGGCCCCTCTTCTCACTGGTGGAGGATTGTTTTTGAAAAAAAATTTTTTTGTTTTATATACACGTATTTGTGGATATTTTTTCACCTTAATGTCAAGTTTGAAGAACCAATATTAATCTTGGGACTATAAAAAAATATTTTTTTCTTCATCACATATGAACTTTTTATGGTTTTTTGAATATTATTTTAGTCAATACTATTCGTTTAAATCTAGCACACATTATAACCCTTCTTTTTTTTTTTTTTTTTTTTTGTGTCAATCTACATTAATTATTGTGGGGGTTTTCTTTGTAATATTCACATCAATGTTATTTTAGGTCTAGTATACACTTTATTCACTTTATGACAATACGTTAGTATTCATGTATACTATTCACTAATCACATTTTTTTGTTAATTTAATATTGTTTTTACGTCTATTGGTATAGGTTGATTAGGTTTTTTGGTGTTTGATTATTTTCTAGTTTCATTGTTTTTAGCGCAGCTCATTTTGTTCACCTATTTAGTTTGATATCGGAGTATTACGATTAGGGTTGCTGCTTATAGGTTGCTTTCTTTTGTTGTTTGAGTAGCGCGGTTTACCTTTTGTACCGTATATATATATATATATATATATATATATATATAAATATATATATATATATACACATATACATATATTTCTTACTCTCACTTTAATTTCCATATCTACTCCTTCCCCCTTTTTTATATATATATTTCAGGCTTTATTGATAAATTAATTTAATAATTCAATAATGACAAACTGTGTTCCCATAGTACA
The DNA here is from genome assembly GCA_037367395.1 of Lithobates pipiens. Lineage (NCBI taxonomy): Eukaryota > Metazoa > Chordata > Amphibia > Anura > Ranidae > Lithobates > Lithobates pipiens. Next base: position 786,132 of record JAZDVW010001483.1, on the reverse strand, counting down.
AGACTTAAAAGGGTGAATGGGGACTTTAGGACTTTAAAGGCACCAATATAGACTTGAAGATACAATGAACTATTTTTATATAAATTTATTCAAAATTTGAAAATAAAAAAATGATCAGCTCATCATTGCAGTGATTATACATGCTAATGCATACTATATTTGGTTTATAAATAGCCATTATATATTTAGGATTGTACTATGCTACATTGTGATGCTATTGCTGACGTAGATCGCTGTGTTTGTATAAATCTCTATCTATGGTTTTTAACCCTTGACTGCATATTTTTCAAATTTTGAATAAATTTATAAAAAAATAGTTCATTGTATCTTCAAGTCTATATTGGTGCCTTTAAAGTCCTAAAGTCCCCATTCACCCTTTTAAGTCTTGTACTTATTAAGGATGATGGCACCCCCTTCCAAGTTATTATACTGAGATATCCACTCCCTACCACGAAGTGTTCTCGTGGATATCTCATCCGTCCCTATATTTTCTCTCCTGTGTTCCCATAGGGTCACGGTCATGATGTTCTAAATTAGGGATGAGCCGAACACCCCCCTGTTCGGTTCGCACCAGAACCTGCGAACAGACCTAAACTTCGTGTGAACTTTAGAACCCTATTAAAGTCTATGGGACTCGAACGTTCACAATCTAAAGTGCTCATTTTAAAGGGTAATATGCAAGTTACTGTCCTAAAAAGTGTTTGGGGACCTGGGTCCTGCCCCAGGGGACATGTATCAATGCAAAAAAAAAGTTTTAAAAACGGCCGTTTTTTCAGGAGCAGTGATTTTAATAATGATTAAAGTGAAACAATAAAAGTGTAATATTCCTTTAAATTTCGTAGCTGGGGGGTATCTATAGTATGCCTGTGAAGGGGCGCATGTTTCCCGTGCTTAGAACTGTCGCTGCACAAAGTGTCATTTGTGCAGGAAAAAAAGTCCTTTAAAATCACTTGCGGCTAAATTGTCGGCTCCCCGTAATACAGAGAACACTCAATGAGTGTTCTCTGTATTAGCCGACAATTCATTCATTCATTGATAAAAAAAAAAAAAAGCGTGGGGGTTCCCCTAAATTCAATTACCAGGCCCTTCAGGTCTGACATGGATATTAAGGGGAACCCCGTGTCAAATTAAAAAAAAAAATTGACGTGGGGGTCCCCCTAAATATCCATACCAGACCCTTCAGGTCTGATATGGATATTAAGGGGAACCCCCGCATCAAATTAAAAAAAAGATTGACGTGGGGGTCCCCCTAAAAATCCATATCAGACCCTTTATCCGAGCACGCAACCTGGCAGGTCACAGGAAAAGAGGGGGGGACGAGAGAGCGCCCCCCCCCTCCCTCCTGAACCGTACCAGGCCACATACCCTCAACATTGGGAGGATGCTTTGGGGGTCTGTGACCCCTCAAAGCACCTTGTCCCCATGTTGATGAGGACAAGGGCCTTATCCTCACAACCCTGGCCGTTGGTTGTAAGGGTCTGCGGGCGGGGGGCTTATCAGAATCTGGAAGCCCCCTTTAACAAGGGGACCCCCAGATCCCGCCCCCCCTGTTTGAAATGGTAAGGGGGTACAAAAGTACCCCTACTATTTCACAAAGAAAGTGTCAAAATGGTTAAATAAGACAAACACACTTTTGAAAAATTCCTTTATTAAAAATAAAAAAAATTTAAAAAAGATTCCAGCGGTGCTAATCCACTCTTGCTATCCAGCGACGGGTCTCCGGGGAGCAGCGATGGATGATCATATCCAGCGACGGGGGATCTCTCAGTCCAGCGCTCTAAATATAACACCAACATTATCAGGAATGTTTGCACTCAAAATCCCATCACTACGAAGAACTCCTCAATGTTTACGTATAATGTTTTTTATTTGTCTGGATTGAACTGAATATGAGGTAAAAAAAGGACCATCTAAATTTGTCCACCTTATCTACTTTAGGATGGGGCTTCAAAAGGGCATTTCTATCAAGTTTAGATATCCTATCTATCTCAAAATCTGGAGATGAAGATTGATAACCCTTTTCAAGAAATCGGTTCTTCAAATAGTAGACTGGGTATAAAAGTCTTCCAGCCGTGTACAATTTCTCCTCAACCTGAGGAAATGACTACGAGGGACAGACATTAACCATTGGGGATGGTGACAACTATCGACCGGGATGTACCCATGCCGGTCTGTAGATTTAAAATGGGTTCTAAATTCAAACTATTTTATATTTTGCAATATTAAAATCAATATTTTACATATTCAACTGGCCTACCCCCAATTGGAGTCATTGTCATTCAAAGTCCCACCAGAGGGTCTCTTTTTGTTTTGTGGTTCATATTAGGGATGTGGGCAATTTCTCCATCACCCCACTAGAAGTGAACTATTCTACATAACCTGTTCACCACTTCAGCCTCAAGCCTCTTTTTGAGATTTGTTGTTTACAAGTTAAAATAATTTTTTGGGTAGAAAATTATTTAGAAGCCCCAAACATTATATATATATATATATATATATATATATATATATATATATATATATATATATATATATACAGTATCTCAAAAAAGTGAGTACACCCCTCACTCACTTCTTTGTAAATCTTTTCTTCTCTCTTTTCATGTGACAACACTGAAGAAATGACACTTGTCTACAATGTAAAGTAGTGAGTGTACAGCTTGTATAACAGTGTAAATTTCCTGTCCCCTCAAAATAACTCAACATACAGCCATTAATGTCTAAACCACTGGCAACAAAAGTGAGTACACCCCTAAGTGAAAATGTACAAGTTGGGTCCTAAGTGTCAATATTTTGTGTGGCCTCCATTATTTTCCAGCACTGCCTTATCCCTCTTGGGCATTGAGGTCACCAGAGCTTCACAGGTTGCTACTGGATTCCTCTTCCACTCCTCTATGATGACATCACAAAGCTGGTGGATGTTGGAGACCTTGTGCTCCTCCACCTTCCGTTTGAGGATGCCCCACAGATGATCAATAGGGTTTAGGTCTGGAGACATAGAATCAAATATTTACAAAAATGTGAGGGGTGTACTCACTTTTGTGAGATAATGTGTGTGTGTGTGTGTGTATATATATATGTGTGTATATGTATGTATATATATATATATATATATATATATATATATATATATATATATATGGCGGAAGTGACGTTTGACTTCGTTTCCGCCCTCCAATGCTATGGAGCTGAGGGGGGCCATTTTTCCCTCACTCTGCAACCGTGCAGTGAGGGGAGCGGACGCAGTAACCACTTTTATCCTAAAGAGAAATGTAGGCCGTTCCTGACAATACCGGGGTTATGGCAGCTACCTGCTGCCATACCAATTGTATGTAGCACTGGCTCCTGACGCGCATGCGCTGTATGTATGTAAGTTAAATTTCCTGAAACCACAGTTGGGTTTTGGGGCTAATTTTACGAAATTTCTGGTTTCAGTGCCAGTCCAGCTGGGTTGTGCTGAGTTCTCCTTGACTGCAGGTGTCGCTATCACCTCCAGCAAGAGTGAGAACGCAGTCTAGCTGGGTGTATTGAATGCCACTGTTCTTTCAGAACCAGCCCAGTGGGAGTGTTCTTCTGCTGTGCATTCTGTGAGGTGGTATTTAAGGTGCTGAGATCACGTGCTTCAGTGTTACGTTCCGGAGGATTTTTCTGCCTGTTTGGTTCTGGTCCTCTTGACCAGCCCCATGGCCCTCCTGGCCTGGGGTGCGGAACCATGCATTTCCAAGTCTCGGAGCTGGCTAGTCCAAGGCAACATAACTGCAGGGACAGGCCTGAATGGATTTTGGGGCCTGTTGATCCAAAGGTGGTCCAGTGCCGCCTCGTCTGAAGGGAGAGGCCAAGCAACTGGAGAAACCCCAGGGGAGGACTCTTCACGAGAAGGCCATGTGCAAGGCTGGCTTCTCTGAAGGAGCCTGGAGGCTTGGTTGAAGGACACTACATGGATCTACACTCGTACGGTATTGCCGGATCGGCTGAGAGATACTGGTACCGTATGATAGCTCTTTAACTTTCTCAAATATCCTACGCTCAAGTCTGTGGCAGAGACTTTCTTAAATATCCTATGCTCAAGTCTGTGGCAAAGACTTTCTTAAATATCCTACGCTCAAGTCTGTGGCAGAGACTTTCTTAAATATCCTACGCTCAAGTCTGTGGCTGAGACTTTTTCAAATATTCTACGCTCAAGTCTGTGGCAGACACTTTCTCAAATATCCTACGCTCAAGTCTGTGGCAGAGACTTTCTCAAATATCCTACGCTCAAGTCTGTGGCAGAGACTTTGTTGAATATACTACGCTCAAGTCTGTGGCAGAGACTTTCTTAAATATCCTACGCTCAAGTCTGTGGCTGAGACTTTCTCAAATATTCTACGCTCAAGTCTGTGGCAGAGACTTTGTTGAATATCCTACGCTCAAGTCTGTGGCAGAGACTTTCTTAAATATCCTACGCTCAAGTCTGTGGCAGAGACTTTGTTGAATATACTACGCTCAAGTCTGTGGCAGAGACTTTCTTAAATATCCTACGCTCAAGTCTGTGGCAGAGACTTTCTCAAATATCCTACGCTCAAGTCTGTGGCTGAGATTTTCTCAAATATCCTACGCTCAAGTCTGTGGCAGAGACTTTCTTAAATATCCTATGCTCAAGTCTGTGGCAGAGACTTTGTTGAATATCCTACGCTCAAGTCTGTGACAGAGACTTTCTCAAATATCCTACGCTCAAGTCTGTGGCAGAGACTTTCTCAAATATCCTACACTCAAGTCTGTGGCAGAGACTTTCTCAAATATTCTATGCTCAAGTCTGTGACAGAGACTTTCTCAAATATCCTACGCTCAAGTCTGTGGCTGAGATTTTCTCAAATATCCTACGCTCAAGTCTGTGGCTGAGATTTTCTCAAATATCCTACGCTCAAGTCTGTGACAGAGACTTTCTCAAATATCCTACGCTCAAGTCTGTGGCTGAGATTTTCTCAAATATCCTACGCTCAAGTCTGTGGCAGAGACTTTCTCAAATATCCTACGCTCAAGTCTGTGGCTGAGATTTTCTCAAATATCCTACGCTCAAGTCTGTGGCAGAGACTTTCTTAAATATCCTATGCTCAAGTCTGTGGCAGAGACTTTGTTGAATATCCTACGCTCAAGTCTGTGGCAGAGACTTTCTCAAATATCCTACACTCAAGTCTGTGGCAGAGACTTTCTCAAATATTCTATGCTCAAGTCTGTGACAGAGACTTTCTCAAATATCCTACGCTCAAGTCTGTGGCTGAGATTTTCTCAAATATCCTACGCTCAAGTCTGTGGCAGAGACTTTCTCAAATATCCTACGCTCAAGTCTGTGGCAGAGACTTTCTTAAATATCCTACGCTCAAGTCTGTGGCTGAGACTTTCTCAAATATTCTACGCTCAAGTCTGTGGCTGAGACTTTCTCAAATATCCTACGCTCAAGTCTGTGGCAGAGACTTTGTTGAATATCCTACGCTCAAGTCTGTGGCAGAGACTTTCTTAAATATCCTACGCTCAAGTCTGTGGCAGAGACTTTGTTGAATATCCTACGCTCAAGTCTGTGGCAGAGACTTTCTTAAATATCCTACGCTCAAGTCTGTGGCAGAGACTTTCTCAAATATCCTATGCTCAAGTCTGTGGCTGAGATTTTCTCAAATATCCTACGCTCAAGTCTGTGGCAGAGACTTTCTTAAATATCCTATGCTCAAGTCTGTGGCAGAGACTTTGTTGAATATCCTACGCTCAAGTCTGTGACAGAGACTTTCTCAAATATCCTACGCTCAAGTCTGTGGCAGAGACTTTCTCAAATATCCTACACTCAAGTCTGTGGCAGAGACTTTCTCAAATATTCTATGCTCAAGTCTGTGACAGAGACTTTCTCAAATATCCTACGCTCAAGTCTGTGGCTGAGATTTTCTCAAATATCCTACGCTCAAGTCTGTGGCAGAGACTTTCTCAAATATCCTACGCTCAAGTCTGTGGCAGAGACTTTGTTGAATATACTACGCTCAAGTCTGTGGCAGAGACTTTCTTAAATATCCTACACTCAAGTCTGTGGCTGAGACTTTCTCAAATATTCTACGCTCAAGTCTGTGGCTGAGACTTTCTCAAATATCCTACGCTCAAGTCTGTGGCAGAGACTTTGTTGAATATCCTACGCTCAAGTCTGTGGCAGAGACTTTCTTAAATATCCTACGCTCAAGTCTGTGGCAGAGACTTTGTTGAATATACTACGCTCAAGTCTGTGGCAGAGACTTTCTTAAATATCCTACGCTCAAGTCTGTGGCAGAGACTTTCTCAAATATCCTACGCTCAAGTCTGTGGCTGAGATTTTCTCAAATATCCTACGCTCAAGTCTGTGGCAGAGACTTTCTTAAATATCCTATGCTCAAGTCTGTGGCAGAGACTTTGTTGAATATCCTACGCTCAAGTCTGTGACAGAGACTTTCTCAAATATCCTACGCTCAAGTCTGTGGCAGAGACTTTCTCAAATATCCTACACTCAAGTCTGTGGCAGAGACTTTCTCAAATATTCTATGCTCAAGTCTGTGACAGAGACTTTCTCAAATATCCTACGCTCAAGTCTGTGGCTGAGATTTTCTCAAATATCCTACGCTCAAGTCTGTGGCAGAGACTTTCTCAAATATCCTACGCTCAAGTCTGTGGCAGAGACTTTGTTGAATATACTACGCTCAAGTCTGTGGCAGAGACTTTCTTAAATATCCTATGCTCAAGTCTGTGGCAGAGACTTTGTTGAATATCCTACGCTCAAGTCTGTGACAGAGACTTTCTCAAATATCCTACGCTCAAGTCTGTGGCAGAGACTTTCTCAAATATCCTACACTCAAGTCTGTGGCAGAGACTTTCTCAAATATTCTATGCTCAAGTCTGTGACAGAGACTTTCTCAAATATCCTACGCTCAAGTCTGTGGCTGAGATTTTCTCAAATATCCTACGCTCAAGTCTGTGGCTGAGATTTTCTCAAATATCCTACGCTCAAGTCTGTGGCAGAGACTTTCTCAAATATCCTACGCTCAAGTCTGTGGCAGAGACTTTGTTGAATATACTACGCTCAAGTCTGTGGCAGAGACTTTCTTAAATATCCTACACTCAAGTCTGTGGCTGAGACTTTCTCAAATATTCTACGCTCAAGTCTGTGGCAGAGACTTTCTCAAATATCCTACGCTCAAGTCTGTGGCAGAGACTTTGTTGAATATCCTACGCTCAAGTCTGTGGCAGAGACTTTCTTAAATATCCTACGCTCAAGTCTGTGGCAGAGACTTTGTTGAATATACTACGCTCAAGTCTGTGGCAGAGACTTTCTTAAATATCCTACGCTCAAGTCTGTGGCAGAGACTTTCTCAAATATCCTACGCTCAAGTCTGTGGCTGAGATTTTCTCAAATATCCTACGCTCAAGTCTGTGGCAGAGACTTTCTTAAATATCCTATGCTCAAGTCTGTGGCAGAGACTTTGTTGAATATCCTACGCTCAAGTCTGTGACAGAGACTTTCTCAAATATCCTACGCTCAAGTCTGTGGCAGAGACGGGGGGAGGAGTCTGTCTGTAATGGTGCGTGTCTGCACCTAGCGGGAGCTCCATGGCCCCCATCGCACGGACAACGCCGCCGTTCGCGGCTGTCTGCTGATCTCCCCCTTCCGACCCGTCCCCCTGGTTGCTTCCCTCCGCAAGGAGTATCTCCTCTACCTTCCCCCTTCGTTCCTTCCCCTCGGTCCGGGACGCAGGACAACGGGCCGTGCGGCTCCCTCGTTGGCGGGCTGGATGCCTCTGTGAGGTTTCGGAGATTCCATTCCATCGCTGGAGCGCTCGTATACCGGCGGCCGAGGCCGGTCCATTGGCACTGCGGGCAGTGCAGGGCTGCGCTCGGTAATCTTCGGTAAGCCTCGGAAATGAATGCATAGTGCTCCGGACGCCATCTGCTGGACAAAGTAAGACACTGCCTATAGAACATATAGTGAATGTAATGTGCTTAGGAAAAAAAAAAAAAAAAAAAGCCTGAATCTGCTGGATCTTGAATGAACCTAATAGGAAGATAAAGTTATACTCCAAAAAAAAAAAAAAAAAATTACGGGGTAAGTGGACACACAAGTATAAAGTGTTATAAATACTCCGTATCGTATTTTCTGTCAAAGACTGGGACTGTGTGGTAAACCTGCAAGAACAACATTAACATATATTTAGGAAAACACATTTTCTGGGGCGTAAATGTATTGGCAAGTAATTTTTTTTTTTATAAATTCTTTATTTTTTCATCTTTTCTTTCCATAGATTTCACATTACATTTCGTTTTACATCTACAACTTCTTTAACAGCTATAACAGTCTTATAATATTTCAATCCATACCTCAATTACATGTCATCCTCCCCCCTCCCTCACCCTTCCCTCCCAGAGAAATAAATAGATAAATATACAAACAAGAAAAAAAAAATAAAAAATAAAAAAAAATAAAAAAAGTTTGAATTTTCACTATAATCCCCCCCCTCACTCCCCCCCCCCCCACCACCACCCGCCTGCTCTATCATATTTCGAAATGTTTCACATCATACTTTCTCTATAATTTAGATATGGAGCCCAGATCTTCTGATATTTCTCGTCTTGATCTCTCATTGTCATTGTTAAATTTTCCATTTGTTGGATTTCTGCAATTCTCTGAAACCACTGTGCTCTAGCTGGAGGGTTGCTTTTTTTCCACAGAACCGGGATACATGCCCTTGCTGCTATCAATAAATGTCTCAGCAAAGAATTTTTGAATCTTTCTATTGCCATTGGGATGTCCAGCAGCAGAAAAGTTGCCGGTTTATCTCCCAGGTCAATTCCTGTAATCCTTACAATAGTATCGGCTACCATCTCCCAGAACACTCTAATTTTTGGACATTCCCAAAATATATGTAATAATGTTCCTTCTGCTCCATGACATCTCCAACATGTCTCTGATATCTGGGGGTAAATTTGATGTAACACTTTTGGTGTTCTATACCACCTAGTAAGGATCTTGTATCCCCCTTCTTGATATCTGCTTGCCATCGAGGCCTTTTGATTAAACAACAGCATCTTATCCTTTTGTTCTGGGGAAAACGTAGTCCCTAAATCTCTTTCCCAAGCCTGTAAAAAGGGCAAATCTTGTGAAGTCTCCTGTTCTATTAACATACTATAAAAATAAGACATCAGATGTCTCAGTTCCTCTCCTTTCAAACAGATCTCTTCAAACTCAGTCAATGCCCTTATTTCTACGTATACCTTTGATTTAGATCTAATAAAGGCTTCTAATTGCCTCATTCTGAAAGGGTCTAGTCCTAATGTCATTCCTTTTTCAATATCTTTTTTAGTCATTAACCGGTTGCCTACCGAGAAATGACAAATTCTACTCATACCTCTATCTTGTATTGTTTTAAACTTTGGATCTGTCATTCCCGGTAGAAATGCTGGGGTACCAAGGATAGGAAGGAGCGGACTGGGAGTTCTTGAAATAGATGTTTTCCTGAATACTCTTTTAGTTATTCGTAATGTCTCCCCTAGTATTGGATGTTTTCTCAATCCCATTGGTATTTCTGTATCTGGAATCCACACTAATCCTTCCAATGGGATATCTGTCGCTGCTTGTTCTGTCTGTATCCACGGTTTTTCGTTTTTAAGCCTACACCATTCCACTACTCTAGTTAAGTGTGAGGCCTCCTGGTATTTTATTGGATCTGGAAGTCCTATCCCTCCTTTTCCTTTGGGGAGTACTAAAATATCTCGGCGTACTCTTGCTGGTTTCCCAGCCCAGATGAACTTCATAAATCTTGATCTAAGATCCTTAAACAAACTTGTAGGGATCTTAATTGGTATAGTTTGAATTATGTATAACAGTCTGGGCATCACATTCATCTTAATAATATTGGTTCTCCCGAACCATGTAAAAATCTCTTTGTCCCATTTTTGAAGATCACTTTTGATCTGTCTTACCAGTGGGATATAATTAAGTTCAAACAGTTCATTTAGATTTTTTGACATTTTTGTTCCTAAGTAACTTATATATGAATTCGTCCATCTAAAATCAAATTGCGTGGACACTGCTTGCAACTGAGGCGAATCCATCTCTACTCCCATTGCCTCCGATTTTCCATAGTTTATTCTAAAGTTGGATATTTTCCCATATTCTCGTAGCTCCATTAGTAAAGATGGGAGAGATGTAATTGGGGACGTTACAAAAAAGATCAAATCATCTGCATAAGCTGCCAACTTCTGATCCTCATTTTTTATTTTTACCCCCCTGATATCCACATTGGCACGTATTTTCCTTAAAAAAGGTTCTATTGTCAAAATGAATATCAGGGGTGAGAGGGGACATCCCTGGCGTGTTCCATTTAAAATGGAGAATGGCTCTGATAATCTGTCATTCACTTTCACCCTAGCACTTGGTTTTGAATATAAGTTTAGGATCCATCTCAGCATCCCCTCCCCCAGGCCTATATGTTGTAGTACTGCTTTTAAGAATATCCAATCCACCCGATCAAACGCTTTTTCTGCATCCGCAGATACTATCACCATTGACTTATGCAATTTTTGTACCAGGTAAATTGTGTTCACCACTCGTTGCGTATTTTCTCTTCCTTCTCTCCCTGGGACAAATCCCACTTGATCTGGGTGTATTAGTTCCGGTATCAAATTTATCAATCTCATGGCTAATATTTTTGTGAACAATTTAAGGTCCACATTCAACAACGAAATAGGTCGGTAGCTGGGACACTGAGAGGGATCCTTTCCTTCTTTCGGTATTACTGTTATATGCGCCAGTAACGTTTCTGTTGGAATTTGCTTCCCTTCCCGTATTGAGTTATAGGCTTCCACGAATCTCGGAGCCAATTTCTCCGCGAACATTCTATAATATGACAAAGTAAATCCATCTGGACCTGGTGATTTACCTAATTTCAATATTTTTAATGCTTTTGCAACTTCCTCTAGAGTGATTGGTACATCTATTTCTCTGGCCATTTCCTCTGTTATTTTTGGCATTTCTGTCCTTTCAATATATTCTCTAGCGATCTCTCCTTTTTTTAACTCCTCTGCCAACGTAGACTTCTTTTCCAACTGATATAGCTTCTCATAGTATTCTTTGAATACCTGAGCAATTTTCT